>CM046878.1:334613185-335213185 GCA_025667525.1 Glebionis coronaria | reverse complement strand
AAAGCATTTCCTATCACCTTTGTCATTCTTGACAAATTGGTTTTTTGGTGAAGACTTTGTTGTCGTTGCTTGGTTGTCTCGCGTGTTGACCTCGTATTTTGAAGAACTTCTTGAAGTCTCTAACCGCCATGGAATATTCCTCATCATCAATATCCGTCGAGGATCTTTCATGGTCACTTTGCATCTTCTTGACCTTTAGTGCTAGAGACTTTCTTTCGCTCTTGGTTTTCACCATTTCTGAGTCCTTCAAGATTATCATTTCATGAACTTTCAAGTTGCCAATGAGGTCATCAAGTGATAATGTGGTAAGATCCTTTGATTCTTCAATCATCGTGACTTTAGCTCTCCACTTTGGATGCAACGCCCTAAGAAACTTTCTAACATTGTTCTTGCTAGAAAAACTTTCATCAAGTGCTTTTAGACTAGTAACAATGGTATTAAACCTAGCAAATGCACTATCAATAGTTTCATCTTCTAAGATGACAAATTGTTCATATTGTTGAACAAGAAGATCGATTTTGCTTTCTTTGACTTGACTATTACCTTGGTGGGTTACTAAAAGAGTGTTCCAAATATATTTAGCGGTTTTATTCATAAAAATCATTTCATACTCTTTCTTAGGTAAAGCACTATAAATCACCATTTTAGCCTCATTATTTTTAGCAAGTTTATTCTTAGTGTTATCATTAGAATTATTAAAAGTGACTAGTTCTTTCTTTTTAGAAACTTCATTATATTGATAAGGCAAAAAGTCACCATTTGTAATAACATGCCAAAGATCTAAATCTTTGATTTCACATAAGTCTTATATCTTCCAATAAATAAAACTATCAGTTTAAAAAAGAGGTGATCTTTCCATAGATTGCCCTTCTATGTACTTGTTGGAATCCATAGATCGATTCAAGTTTTAAAATACAATATATTTTAAAACGCTTGAGCAACCACGCTTTGATACCAATCGTAGAAACTAGAAGGGGGGGGGGGGTTGAATAGTTTCTTAAAATTTACTTGTTTAAAGATCGGTTTTCAAAAATCATTTTTCAAAAACTTAGACTTGAGTGATTATATGAAATCATCTTATACATAATATGAACAATGGATAGTGGATCTAATCTAATTATCACAAGTATATGCAAGAAAAGAATAATGAATGTAAAGAGATAAGGAAAAGAAAGATCAAACCAAACACCAAGGATTTATAATGGTTCGACAACGAAGCTCACTCCTCGTTCCTACTCCACTCCTCGAGTACTCCTTACTCTTGAGTTCACTAATCAACAAGCTCATTAAGGTGGAGAAACCGTACATGTCGCTTGACCAATTTCTGACTCTAAGCTAAAAGTCGAGCCCTAGTCTTAGCTAGGACCAATCTACACCAATATACTTTAAGGCCTAAGTATTAACTAATATACACACACAACTTCCAAATAGACACAACTACTTGGATTTTCACAACAACATAAGAATGAAATAAATGTTTGATCTTCAATGGATCTTTGAGGTAGACACAACACTTCAATGATGAAAGTGTTATTCTGTTTGCACTTGAGAGGATGAGATGGGAGGAGAAAGATTCACTTTTATACAAGTAGTAATCAACCAAATAACCAAGGATTTGAGTGATTTAAGAAAGTGGATTGAATCTGGAAATTTGTGTGCAAAAGAGGTGAAAGGAAAATGTGGAAATGATCCACTATTTGTAAGACAAAGACCCAACAGCTCTTTCTGAGCGCAGTTCCTTAAAGGCACCCGCGGTTCCTTATTGATAAAGAACTGCACCCCTATATAAGGAGCCGTCGAGCGTAGAATCCGATCCTTTTTGTCTTTTAATGGGTTAGTCACATCTGGGGTGTGTTTGGTTACACTAGCATTTAGTAGTAGTAGTTAGCAGGAGCATTAATAGTTAGCAGTAGCAGTAAGTAGTAGCAGTTAACAATTGCAGTTAACAATAGCAGATAATTTATAAAAGTGTTTGGTAGATTAGCAGTAGCTGTAATTTAAATGCCTGAAAAGACATAAAAGGACATAAGTATATAAATAGAATACTCTATTAAATTAAATGTGTTATATTAATGAGGGTATTTAAGTAATTTATTAAGTCTAAAGCTATTCATAAATAATGCTATTTAAAAATGCTATTTGAAAGAGCATATGAAAAAAAAATATTTTTTAGAAATATTAATGCTCATTGCTCTTACCAAATATTTTTTTTAACAATTATGCTAAATGCTAATAAGCTGTTACCAAACACACAGGATACTTATATAAACTTAACAAAATAGTTGATTTCACCTTATAAAAACAAAGACCCCGTCATAGTCTACTCGACAACTCCTCCTCCACATCACTTCGTAAATCATATATATCTTTCTCTTTCTGGATCCAATTAGATCAGATCTGAGAAAAAAAGAAAATGGCAGCAGGAGCACCAGATCTACTATTCAATCTCCGAAACAACTTCTACATAGGCGCATATCAAGCCGCTATCAACAGCGGTGATGTCCGCAACTTATCCGAAGAAGATTCAATCGAACGCGATTGCCTCATTCACAGATCCTACATTGCTCAAGGCAGTTATCAAGTAATATTTATTTATTCTATTATTTATTTATTACTTATCAGTTTCATATTCTTTATTTATTAAAATTATCATTTACAGCTTGTCATTAACGAAATCGATTCATCTGCTGCCACGCCTCTTCAAGCTGTCAAGCTGCTTGCCTTGTATCTCTTGAGTCCTGATAATAAGGTGCCCATCTCCTTTTTTTTCTTTCCCCTTTTTCTGCGTCTTTAGTTTTCATTGATCTACTTATATATATATATATATGATTAGGTGATGTTTCATTCTAGCGATCTACTTGTTTTTTGTGTTTTTTATAATTTGTAGATTTATATCACATTGTATAAATTTATTCATTTTCGTTTAACCAATTACTTGAATGCTGATAATTAGCTGAAGTTTCATTTTAGTGATCTAGTTCGTGTTTTTGTATATATGTTTAGCGAAATAACTACTAGCTTGCGATCACATTATATAAATGTGTTGATATTGTTTGTTAAGTTTCTTCTTTCTGCTGATATGATGAAGTGTTTTTGTATATATGTTTAGCGAAATAACTACTAGCTTGCGATCACATTATATAAATGTGTTGATATTGTTTGTTAAGTTTCTTCTTTCTGCTGATATGATGAAGTTTTGTTTGAGTTTTTTTTTTGTATGTGGATGTGTGTGTAGAATTTATGTTTATTTGTTTATTTAGTTAAGCCTTAGCTTCCGATCACGCTATAGAAATATGAGATGATTGATATTGTTTGTTAGAGACTTATGTGATTTTTGGACTCATTAAGTTTGGTAGTATTTAGGTGTATTTTTGATGTTTAGCTAACCACTTAGTGCTGATAATATGGTGAAGTTGTGTTGTGTTGGTGTTGTTGTTCGTGTTTTGTGTATGTGCTTATGTATGTTTGGTTGTTTAGTACTCGTATTGATTTGCTGAAGAATTTATTAGTGGGATGTTTATATTTTGTTAGTATCTGGGGATGTTTTGTGAACTGTTTTGTGTATGCTCACAAATGAACACGAACAAGATAATATGTTCATTTAATTAAATGAATTTATGAATATGTACATATGATGTATGTTTTAGCCAAGCTAAAAATCCCTTGGATATCAGATTATTGAAATGTAAAATTGTTAATTCACATAATTCAAGGTTGATATTGTATTTACTTACTACATGGTTATAACTTATAAGTATCTGCAATTCTGTAGCGTATGGACTAGTGGCATTTTTTAGATATGTGTTTGATGGTTTGTAGTAGTTTCTATATGATTCAATGCGTTAATCGGTTATTAGTCTAGTCTCCACTCTTAGGCATCTGTATTGATTGTGTAACTGAATATCAGATCTAAAGCCTTAAAGCTTGAATTAGCAGCTGTAAGGAATTTACTGTCATAAACATTTCTAAAAAGTTTACAGGTGGCCAACTCATGCCACATCATTAATCTTTCAATTTTATAAATCTATCTTAACTTTGTATAAACCTTTCACAACTTTATAAAATGTTACTTGCATTAAGTTTTTGAGTGATGAAAAGGTTTATAAGAGGCCCTACTTACATTAAGTTCTTGAGTTATGAAGAGGTTTAAGATCTTGGACCTGTTCTTACCACATAGACATGGAATAGATGGATGAAATATTAGATAAACCTTTGCATTCATGATATTTTGACCTTTTCTTGTACTTCCGATAGTGGATGCTCTAAGGGAGAGGCTAACATGATAAAATGTCGTTGTGTTGCTGGTAATAGTTGGGACTAGCAGTTGGTTTTACACACATGCTTTACGCTTTTTGATGTTTGGTTTAATTGTGATTTAGGTAGGTAAAAGTGGTTTACGGAATTTTGTCTACGACCTAGATTCTTTATTCATAGCCTACCATTTGGAAAACATAGGATTGATAAAAATAAGCATTTGGTTACGAGTACTAAGTTGATTAAAGTTAATGTGTGAAGATAGTTTTCTGTTTTCTTTTGTTGTTATCTAATTTTATCTTGTGCATGGATTTGGATTTGATAGGAAATTGTTCTTTCAAGCATACGGGAATGGTTGAGCGATGCAGCCATTGGGAACAACCCGATTCTCAGGCTTATTGCTGGGATTATCTTCATACATGAACAGGACTACAACGAGGCTTTGAAGTACACAAATGTCGGGGGAACAATGGAATTGTGAGTCTTACTCTCTTTTAAATTCATATGTTCATATGTTTGCTATTGCATCTTGACAATTACATGTTTCTGCCTTGAACTGCATCTGCATAAACCTTGTCTAATTTGGGAGCAAATATCATTCCCAGGCTAAGTATTTTTGTTCTTGACATTTCCAACTTTGATATTTTCTTTATATGTTGGCATCACAATCTTGGTTTAAAAAGGCGCGCCTTTTTACGCCTAAGGCGTGAGGCGAGGCGAGGCAATGGGTTCATCGCCTCGGGACCCCTGATGCGCAGCCGTTACAAAAGGCCATTGGAGGCGGTGATTTTTTACGCCTTAGAGGAACACTTTTTACCGCCTCAAGTGCTTTTTGTTCTAAAAATGACATTTAAACTCAAAGGGTTTGAGTGGACTTTTAAACTCACAAGGTTTTTTGTTCTAAAAATGACATTTGGACTTTTATTAGTCTAAAAATGACATTTAAGCTCAAAAAGTTTGAATTATGGGTTTTAACAAAGTCGCAATTGTTGTGTACAAAATAAGCGCCTCACCTACGAGAGGCGTGCGCTTTTGCGTCATTGCCTGGCGCTTCTCGATTCGGACCCTTAGCGCAACGGACCGCTTCTCGCTTTTTAAAACCAAGATCACAATATTGAAGTCTCCTTTTATGAGTTATCTGCTCGTTCGTTGTTTCTTGTGAAGTCTACCTTTTCTCTCTTCTGTTTCTAACGGTTGTTTGAACAACAATAAATGACTCGTTTTCTGAAGCTGGTTCACTGTAATAGAAGAGAGAGATCACCTCTGAAACTTGATATTATGATTTATAAAACGTGCATAGGCACATAGTTGCTGCACACATTTATCCATGCTAACAAATACTCTTTTTTTGAACGGCATAACAAATAATTAAGATATACAGAAATGCTAGAATTAAGATCTAGTACAGACATAAACAGGGATACTGGTACACTTGACTACAGCACAAACATGTCATTAACTGGTCACTCTTCTGAATACCTTGAATCAGAGCCGCTGAATCATTTAATACAACCTGCATTTGTATCACCTGCCTAATAGAATTTGATTTATGTGGAAGTAACTACGATAACCCCCAGCATACATAATGTAAAACTTGTAAGGAGTGATCTTTAGCCTACAATTTACTCAAACGTAAGAATTTAATATGCTATATGTCTACACAGAGCTGCAATCATGCTGTCTACATTTGCCCACACTTGATCTTTAGTTTATAATGCACGAGAAAATGTGAAATGTGGTAGTAGGGTGGTGGATTTTTTTTAGAGGAAATGCCTTTTCATAGCACTTTTCATGACATGTGGGTGTTTGGAGGATTTTGTAGGCACATTGACAAGAGAATATATCATGACACCAATAAGTTTTAGCTGTATTGTACTTCAATAAAACTTTTTTTAGACCTTCGTTTCTGATGCATTTCTCTCAGGAACGCCTTGAATGTTCAAATTTTTCTCAAGATGCACAGATCAGATTATGCTGAGAGGCAATTGAGAGTTATGCAACAGGCTGATGAGGATCACACACTGACTCAGCTTGCTACCGCATGGCTAAATTTAGCTGTGGTACGTAAATCTCATCTTGTCATTTTATCAAACTAAAATTAGACCATTCTTACTAGTACCTCTTTTGAAACAGGGTGGCTCAAAGATACAAGAAGCATCTCACATTTTTCAGGACTTCTCAGAAAGATATCAAGTGACTGGTCTGATTCTCAATGGGAAAGCTGTGTGCAGCATGCACATGGGTAATTTTGATGAAGCTGAATCATATTTACTAGAGGCACTTCAAAAGGTAAACAATAAAGTTTTTAATCTCATTGAAGTTTTATGCTAGGAAGCACGGAAACTCCGCCGATATGCCGTATGACGTATCGGAAACTCGGGGAAACGCGGGGAAACACGGGGAAACGCCGGGGAAACGTTTCCGGGAGAAGTGGAAACGTTTCTAAAATTGTGGTACTCGTAACACTATATGGGAAACGTTTTGGGAAACGTTTCCGGCCCAAAAAATGGCGTTTCCTTTGGCCACTTAACTTAAAACCCTTTTATTTTTAATTAACCTATATAATTACTAGATAAACCGTTTCATAAATGACGGCTCGCCTTTCTAAACCCTCGAGAAACTGGTTCTTTATCTTCATTTTCTGGTATCTCAGGTTAGTAAAAATATGTAACTGATTGATTCTATATCATTATAATACATAAACTCGTAATTGTATAATCTGCCATTCTTATTCAGTTAGAATTTGATGTTTAAGGCTTTTTATTTATGATTATGAGAAAGATTTGTTGGGTTTTTTGAATGTTTTGTAATATTTTTTTATGACAATTTCTCATATACTAAAATATTATAAGACAAATAGACGTTTCCCCGCCGTACCCGTATCTTGAATTTTAGGATGTTGACGTTTCCCGGTACCCGTATCCGTACCCGTCCCCGTCCCCGTTTCCGTACCCGTGCAACTTAGGTTTTATGTCCGTCTGGATTAGGACTGAATAGTTGTGTTCTATTATGTTATTTGACCTGAAGTTTTTTTGGGACTCGAATCAAATTCTTGTTTAGTTTCTTAAGACTTATGTAACATGTAAGTGCTAATACATATATATGCATATTTAACGCTGCTAAACACTTGAGCTTTTATTTGTTTATTTTACCTCGTCCAAGTGTACGTTATCGTGCTTTCAGTTCGATCTTAGTTGAGCTTTGCTCATTTTAGCATGTTCTCGATTAAAAAAGTTCCGAGCTATTCGAGCTTGCTCTCAAATTTGGCTTGAATTCTTCTTTGGCCCAGCTTGATCTTGTAATATAAAGGTTCATTGTGTTATAAAACATGTAAAGTTGAGTTTGAACTTAGACCAAGTTGTTTTTTCGAACTTGCTTATTTCTTGATAAGCGAACATGGCATTGGTATTTAATCGACTTTTTTTAATTGTGTCAGCTATTTATAACATTTGTTGCTTTTATATAGGATGCAAAGGATCCAGAAACTCTGGCTAATCTGGTAGTATGCAGTCTTCATCTTGGGAAACCTTCTTCACGATTTTTAAGGTAATGTCATTGCATTAGTATGCTATACATAATTTGCATCACGCGCAAGCACATTAAGAAACATGCATCTCTGTTTCAAGAATTGCGTTGTCTCTTACCACCTGTGTGGCTGTGTAGTAGAATTACAATTACTTGAAATGCTCCCTTTACCATGTATCTGGGCCCCGCTTGTTTTCACTAGTCAGTTTTCTATCTGTGTTTTAAATAAATCTGCCATGCTAAGAATTTTGTGGATAAAATGAAACCTCTGCTATCTGATGATGTATGAGGTGGTTTCAACCAAAGGTTCAAAAAAATATGATGTTATAATTCTATGACGGGAGTAACAATCATTTTCAAATTGAAAATCAAAACTAATCGCAGAGGATCATGTTATAGTAGACAGCCTGATAGCAACTTAAGGTTATGTGGACTTGAGGTTGGTGAAGAGTGTAGAAAGTAGACGACTACATTAAAGTTTATTAATGCTTTTGTAATGTATATCCATTTTTCATGATAGGACATACATTAACCCTTTCTAACGCTTCATTATGTTGAAATAAACCAACATAAATGATCATATTGGACCCATAAAGAGGAGAGGTGATTAATCCTATATTGGGAATATGAAGCAAACCAATAAAGTTGATGTATTATGTTATTAGATAATGTGATTGAAGTTTGTTTGTCAGATGTCATTTCTGTCTAAAATTTGGTCAAGCTTAACTTGCTCACTATACAATATACATTTCATAATAAAGATAAGCAGATGTCATCGAAAATTTTGCGACAGTATGATAAGTTTTTATTTATTTATAGGGCTGTTTAGTTTATGTATAGTTAAGCTGATGCATAGAATGAAATCTTTTGTAAATTTTTTAACAGCCGGTCGTAAATTGTATCTAGAAAGAAAGCGCCTGTAAATTTGATTTGTTTGATTTTGCAGCCAGTTGAAGCTCTCTCATCCAGAGCACATGCTAATCAAACGGGGAGCAGCTGCAGAAGAAAGTTTTGACAGAGCACTACAAACTGTTTGAGATACGACTGGCTTTGCTATTATCGATGCTGTTTGTTAACGCGCCGACATAATTGTCTAATACTAAAGCATTATTACTAGACTATAATGTTTCTTTATTCTGGAGTTGTTTAGTGCTGTTTACTTGTCGAAGAACCTACAACCTTTTTTTTTTTTAGATTTTGTCTAAGAAATACTATTTGGGATATAGTGAATGTTTCTTCTGATTTGCTTGTTGCCCATCTTTTTATACAATTGAAGAACTACATCATTTCAATTTTTTAATGAAAGGTGGAGGTTTTAGAAAAAAATCGATCAATCAAGTCCGTTAATTTTGAAACGGGGCAAAATTGAGCGATGTGATCGGTTGAAAATAAGTTAAAATTGAATGTAATTTAGTCAAAATTAAAAATTTAGTGAATGAATTTTATGGCGACAAAACTACATAAGAATATAAGTCACATGTAAATAAAAACTTAAAGAAAATAAATAAGTAACAAATAAAATTTCAGAGATTGATTTTTAAGTAAGTTATTGGACCAAGTGTAAACAGTAAAACTTATAGTTTAATATAATTTATAATAGTTCTACAAAATAAATAAATACTGTTAGTGCAAACATTACGATGTTTAATCAAGATGATCCCTTTATGTTATGGTGATGACAAACGTATAACTCGCAATATATAATGTAAAATGTGTAAGGTACTCGTAATCACTCAAGCATACTTATGTATACTTCTCTCGACACCTTAAAGATTACATTCGTCATGAAAGACAAGAAGGACGCGCGGTTCTCTTATAGAACACGCGGTTCCTTAGAGATATCGAACCGCGAGAAGATATAGAACCGCGGGCAGTCAATCCGGTTTAGGCTTACTCAAGATTTTTAGAAGCTTCTAGAAGATGGAGGGAAACTAATAAATTCAAAATTCAAATTTTGAATTTACTTCTAGAAGATGGAGGGAAGAAAATAAATTCAAATTTCAAATTTTAAATTTGGGCTCCAAGAATATAAGGTGCACTCTTTTATCCAATGGGTAGTCTACTCTTTTATCCATTGTGTAAAAAGGTGCTCTCCAAGGCAAGAGTTGACTATAAATAGAAGACTATTCTCTTCCATTTTAAAAACACACAAAAACCTTCCAACATCCCATTCCTCATTTGCCTCATCCTCCTCAAGAGCAATGAGAAGAACACTTTCACCCTTGTGAAGTGTTAGTGTCTAGAGTCATAACATGATGAAGATCTCTCTAGATCAAGTCACGATTATTGTCTTCCTACTATGTATATGTAGAAGATTCAAGTTGTGGGTACACTTGGATGTGTTTGTAAGGGTAGAATATCCAAGTGATGGGTATCCTTGGATTAGGTGTTAGTTGTGTAGATCCAAGTCTTGTTAGTACTTGGATATAGTGTTAGAGTTATAGATCTAAGTGTTGTGTGCTTAGATGTATATGGTTTATGTGTTTAGGCCATAAAACACAAGGTTTGTTATGTTGGGCCATAAAACATAACTAGTGGGTAGATTAGTTTGTGTCTTGGTAGTTCTCACTAAACTCTAAAGTGATGTGGTTGTGTCTTGTGAGTCCTCACTAAACTTTAAAGTGATTAGTAGTTGTGTTGTGTGAAGTTCTCACTTAGCTTCAAAGTGAAGAGTCGTGAAGATAGGTTCTAGCTTTCGATTAGAACTCGACATCTAGCCTTGTGTCGTTAAATGGTGAAGTGGGCAACGTTGTGTAGATTGGTCCTACCTAAGATTAGGACTCGACATCTAGCTTAGTGTCGGAAATGTGTAAGCGACGTGTATGGTTTTCTCCGCCTTGAAAGGAGTTTTGTTGACTAGTGAAGTAACTCTCGAGTAAGGTGTACTCGAGGAGTGGAGTAGGGCGAAGAGGAGCTTCGTGACCGA
This sequence comes from Glebionis coronaria, assembly GCA_025667525.1. NCBI lineage: Eukaryota > Viridiplantae > Streptophyta > Magnoliopsida > Asterales > Asteraceae > Glebionis > Glebionis coronaria. Next base: position 335,202,480 of record CM046878.1, on the reverse strand, counting down.
ACCACTATAAATCATCGTGTCGGTACTTTCCTTTACATTTATGTCCTTACTATTATAGATGTATTTATATGTTGTGTGTTGTGTGCATCTCATAATCTAAACATCTAAGTTGCGGAAAAGCTAAGGCTTAGTACGTGTGTGCTTCGTGTTTAGATTATGGTCAAGTGTACATCACTTAGTCTAAACATCCTAGTTGCGGAAAAGCTTATGCTTAGTACATGTGTGCTTAGTGTTTAGACTATTGCTTAATGTACTCTTGATTTGATGTGTTTGTCTGTTTACTTACTTGTAGTATTTATCTTTCAATCAAACACATCTCATATCTTGTCAAGCTTGATCGAGAATTTGATACAAAGGATTGTCAAAGTTTAACATGTAACAAAAGGTTAAGTTCACTGTCGACGGTTCCCTAAATGGACCGGCGGTTCTTTATTGATAAAGAACCGCGAGCACACATAAGGAACCGCACACAGTGGATTAAGCCAAAATGTTTTGAAAACTAACTAGAAACTATTCAACCCCCCCTTCTAGTTTCTACAATTGGTATCAGAGCGAGGTTATTCAAGATCTTTGAAGTATATTGTACTTTAAAGCTTGGATCGATCTTTGCTCTCTTTTTCATAACAAATGGTTTTTAAAAATGAAAACGGTTTTTAAAAATAGAGACGATCTTTGTATCAAATTGTTCATGAAGAGTGATTACTTAGGAAATGTGTTTCGTTGTTTCATTCGTACAAGTTTTGGTGTTAAATAAACTTTGTATAATAGCTTGAATTAAATCTTTTCATGTTTGGAAGTATAAAAATCTTTTGTGTCATAATTAACTATAAAATACGAGTTCTATGTCTCTAAAATGATTTTTTAGAGTCCTAAGTCCTTCCAAAAAGTTACCAAATGATTTTGGCCAAAGACTCATTTTTTGTCCTCTGACCGCGGTTCTTTATTGTTCCCCGCGGATCCTTATCAATAAGGAACCGCAGTCAGTCTGACTCAGATTTTTACAAACTTTGAAAAATCATATAAAATCAACCGTAAGTCCGTAGAAGTCGCGCCACCCGTCATTTCGAACGTAATTGAATTTTATTTCAATTAAAAATGCTTCCAAACCTTTATTCATACTTTAAAATTTGGATGGTTTCTAAGTTCCATACTTTGTCCAAAGTATTGAGCATCGGTTTGTCGTAAAACTTGTGTTTTACTCTTTTCTATTAAGTTGGACATCTCTTGGTGATATATCTTTGAAAATTGATATATTTACAAAGTGTTAAACTTAATTAAATTTTAAATGGGTCAAAGACTATTTTCAAATAAAATCAAGCTATGAATACTTTGTTGTATCTAACACTCAAAACATGGACGAATGCTTTTATGTGTTAAGCTAATTGTTTGTGTGTATTTCCTTGTGTGTTATTATTATATGTAGACATTATTAAGTGTTCCTTGCTATTTGTAGTAGTATTGCTTATATGTCTAGTCTCTTGTGCCTTGTTTGGTATTTGTTAGTATCTAGTTTTTCCTAATTAATATGTATGCTAGATTTCTTGCATTTTAGTTGCAACATTATGTGTGCATTGCATATAGGATTAACATATCTTGGTTTACAAATGTTACATAAACATCTTGTACACCTCGGCATGTTCTTTAACACTTTTAGGTTTGAAAGCTTTAGGAGCTTGTCAAATCTATTGATTTAGGTCGTCTTACTCGATCATTGTGTTATTAGTTCAAGTATATAAATGTCTCACTATAAAACATGAAACACCTTTTGAAAATCTTAGCTATTTTCTCTTAAAAGAGTGTTTGTGGGAATCAAGAAAGATTTCGATTAAATATCAATGCATTATTCAAACTATGATTGGTATCATTATCGAATCTAATTGACATGTTTTTTAGTATAGACGTGAATGTGGTTTATTAATAATATACATCGGATCATAACTCACACTTGTGTTGATGGTGCTATATTGAATCTACTTGTTCAAATTGTTAGACATATTTTGTTTAATAATTACTTATAATGCACAATAGAGTCGGTTTGATAACTTGGATGTTTCATCCGAAATACTCAAGTAATTTACATTTCTATGCAATTTATAAATGTGTCATTTCCGAAAGACCAATCAAGAGTGTTCCTTTGGTTTGTGTAAACTTTGTTTATACACTTCAAAGTTATTGGCCTCAAGTTCTATTAAGGTAAATAACCTTAACTAGACTTGTTTGACAAGATATGCAATGGTGCATTCTTAACCCTCATTAGGTCATGCATTGTGTCGCCATGCAAGTTTCATCCTTGCTAAACTTTATTAGGCAAATGTTGGAATTATATTTTGTCTAACTTGAGAATGACTACTAGAGAATTTATGCACTAGGATCTTAATTTGACCTAACGGTTGAATTACTTCCATGTGGGAAGTTGAGTTGGTGTATAACTCGTAAAAGTGGTCGTGTTTAGCCTTAATTGAGCACCTCTTCTCATACTCATTCTCTAAATTGGCTAAATGGCTCTTCCTATATATGACTAATGATAGTTTACTTTGATGAACTTTGTATGTCATTAGGAGTATTTTTCTTTTGTAGCCATTAGGATTTTCTTAGCTTTCTTCTTACGTGCTAATTGAACCTTTGTGTCTTTCCTTTGTGTTTGTTCTAGTTTTTATTGCCCTTAAGCATGACTTTATGATAAGTTAGACTAGAACATTAGGATTTGCTGAAATTGGAAAATCCTACTTCACCACCTTAACCAAGCCTCTGTAGGCGGTTCTTTAAATAGACCGCGGCTCCATATCAATATGGAACCGCCGGTGGAGACAAAGAACCGCGGGCAGAAGCTCTCAAATTCGGGTTTTCTGAAACTTCCCAATTGTTCCAACACCCTTTGGAATCTTTGTTTCAAACCTTTTATCACTCCCAAAATATCTTGGGCTTTCCCTTTTTAACCCTTTACTAGTTTGAATCATCCCCTCACCCTTTAAACCCTCCTTGTTAGCCATGTTCTTCACACCTCAAACCATTCATCCTTACCCCTTAAACCACCCATTACTACCATGGTTTCTACAAAAACCTTCAATTCATCCAAAACCTCATCTTCAAAGAGGCACCTCAAAATTAAGATTAAGTTACCCAAACTTAACTCTTCACCCTTTCACACACCCAAGAATGAGATTGTTCCAATTCTCATATCTTCATCACCCTCACCACCTCTTGCTCCATGCAAGACTACCTCAACCCATGGTACCAACCATTCTCATGGTTCTACCTCCTCTTCATTTTAATCTAGAATGAATAAGCTAACCCTTCACTCCAAGTACTCTCTTGGATGTGACTACCCAACCTCAACCCATCCAAAGCATTCCCATTATGAGTGACTTTGTTGAACCCTTGGTGACTTCACCTTTCACCCCACCAAATTCTGCCACCACCCTTGTCTTTCATTTAAGCATGTGGATTGCTTATTGCTAAGACATCTAATTTAATCAAATCTTAGGATTCTAGTGTAACTAAGATTAAAATTATGCTTAAGTTTTAGGATTATTTTTTTATACATCTTTGTATGATCTTTATTCTCTTGTAACCTTTCATGTTTTTCAACATGATTTTTCTTTGAGTCTTGGATCTTGTTGTTATTATGTTTCTTTCTTTTCACTTATTTTGAGTCCTTTTCTTAAACTAATAAGAATTAGGAATCTTCTTAGAGATTTACACTACTTGTAGCTTGATTTGTGATATCTAGATAGATGACTTGCTTGTATGCTACTTGCTTATATATCTTCTTGCTTATCCGTATGCTATATGATTAATTGATTAGTTAATGAATGCATGCTTATTATAAAGGTTTTGTCCTTGTCAAGCAATTCCGATATAATATCTCTTAGATGTGTCTAACTCATGCATGTCCTTAAATGCTATGTGCTAACATGTTTTACTTAGTCTTCTCTTTTAAGTAATCATGTTTCTTGTATGCCATATGTGTTAATTGCGCACCTTCTCTACATTGGTTTATTGTAGACTTCATTAGGCATTGCATGAATTATCCTATGTCCTTACTTGATTATGTGTTAGATTTTGTACTAACTCTTCATGTCTTCTTGAGCTTCTTTTGAGTTTCTTCTCTCATTTTCTTTTGAGATTTCACTATCACCTTTTAAGGTATAGTATTCATGAATCAATTTGTGAAGTTATCCTTAACTTCTTTGATTGAGTTTCCCTTGGTTTATTTTAATCATGCCTCTCTAAGTCGAGTCTCTCTCTTCTATCTTTCTAAACTAAGTTGAGTCAAGACTCACCCTTTCCTCATCATTTAATTGTTCTTTGAACATTCACAATGATTGAGAAGAGCTACGAAACTTTGAGCATGAAGTTTATCGTATGCTAAACACCATCCATCTTGGTCTTTCTATTCTTTGGCTTATTTGATCTCTTTATCTATATCATTGAGTCTTCTTTTTGGTGTCGACATTCATAAGCATCCTTGCCTATAATGTCTTTGGTTTTATATTTTTCGTTCTTCTCGTTTTTGAGAGTCGATTGAGGTTAAAATTTACAATTGGATTGGGTGATTCCAACAATTCTAAGTTTTTAACCTTTTGAGAGGATTTTGGTCAAATCTTGAATTTTCTTGGGTGATTCCATGAATTCTAAGCTTTTAGCCCTTTGACATATTATCATTACAATTAGTATGGATGTTTCTTCTGTACCTCTATTCCAACAATTGTGAATTGATCTTGTCAAGATCCTCTCCTTTGACTTGTTTTTGGATTGATAGAATCGCGTGCACACTTCTTTCTTCAATGCTTGTCATTGTTTGTGCAAACGACTTGTTTATCATCTTCATTTTTCTTTTCATCATAGTCCTTCCTTCTCTCTTTTCGACTATATGGAATTGTTTTTATTGTGCATATCATACTCTCTTTAGTTTGGTATTTTTGCCATGATATTAAAGTAGAGTATGTCCTCTTGACAATATTTTCTCTTTTTTTTTTGACATTGCTATATATATATATGCTCTTGTTCACTAACTTTGTTTTGTAGGACATCTAACCCTTCTTTGTAGCTTGTCACTTTTCTTGCTTTGTTGGGGCCTCAAGCAAGGGGGAGCTCATATCAAGGGGGAGCATTTTCAAGAGTTCAACTCATTACATCTGCGATCGTTCACTCACTTAAATTACATTCATTGAACATCTTGCAAGTAATGCATTTTGGACACTCGTAGATAAGCATATTATTATGCTTGGAGTTGGTTAACCTATGGTGAGTGAAGACTTCACTAGGATGACGCAAGCTCAATATCTTTGGATGATGGGATTACGGTTTGGATTCTCGCCTCTTAACCGAATATCTTTTGGATGCAAGCTATCTTAAAGTTGATTCTTCTCTTCTACAAATGACGACTACCTTTGGATGCATGATCTTCCTCAAATGATATGGATTCTACTCTTCCTCAAATGACGACTTCCTTTTTGATTCGACAAAAGGGGGAGAAGGAAGTGTAAACGGGTACGTTTCACATTTTACTATGCGTTACGGTTTACTTGTTTGTCATCATCAAAAAGGGGGAGATTGTTAGTGCAAATATTACGATGTTTAATCAAGATGATCCCTTTATGTTTTGGTGATGACAAACGTATAACTCGCTATACATAATGTAAAATGTGTAAGGTACTCGTAATCACTCAAGCATACTTATGTATACTTCTCTCGACACTTTGAAGATTACATTCGTTAGGAAAGACAAGAAGGACGCGCGTTTCTCTTATAGAACACGCGGTTCCTTAGAGATATCGAACCGCGAGAAGATATAGAACCGCGGCAGTCAATCCGGTTTAGGCTTACTCAAGATTTTTAGAAGCTTCTAGAAGATGTAGGGAAACTAATAAATTCAAAATTCAAATTTTGAATTTACTTCTAGAAGATGGAGGGAAGAAAATAAATTCAAATTTCAAATTTTGAATTTGGGCTCCAAGAATATAAGGTGCACTCTTTTATCCAATGGGTAGTCTACTCTTTTATCCATTGGGTAAAAAGGTGCTCTCCAAGGCAAGAGTTGGCTATAAATAGAAGACTATTCTCTTCCATTTTACTTGAGGAAAAACACACAAAAACCTTCCAACATCCCATTCCTCATTTGCCTCATCCTCCTCAAGAGCAATGAGAAGAACACTTTCACCCTTGTGAAGTGTTAGTGTCTAGAGTCATAACATGATGAAGATCTCTCTAGATCAAGTCATGATTATTGTCTTCCTACTATGTATATGTAGAAGATCCAAGTTGTGGGTACACTTGGATGTGTTTGTAAGGGTAGAATATCTAAGTGATGCGTATCCTTGGATTAGGTGTTAGTTGTGTAGATCCAAGTCTTGTTAGTACTTGGATATAGTGTTAGAGTTATAGATCTAAGTGTTGTGTGCTTAGATCTATATGGTTTATGTGTTTAGGCCATAAAACACAAGGTTTGTTATGTTGGGCCATAAAACATAACTAGTGGGTAGATTAGTTTGTGTCTTGGTAGTTCTCACTAAACTCTAAAGTGATGTGGTTGTGTCTTGTGAGTTCTCACTAAACTTTAAAGTGATTAGTAGTTGTGTTGTGTGAAGTTCTCACTTAGCTTCAAAGTGAAGAGTCGTGAAGATTGGTTCTAGCTTTCGATTAAAACTCGACATCTAGCCTTGTGTCGTTAAATGGTGAAGTGGGCAACGTTGTGTAGATTGGTCCTACCTAAGATTAGGACTCGACATCTAGCTTAGTGTCGGAAATGTGTAAGCGACGTGTATGGTTTTCTCCGCCTTGAAAGGAGTTTTGTTGACTAGTGAAGTAACTCTCGAGTAAGGTGTACTCGAGGAGTGGAGTAGGGCGAAGAGGAGCTTCGTGACCAAACCACTATTATAGATGTATTTATATGTTGTGTGTTGTGTGCATCTCATAATCTAAACATCTAAGTTACGAAAAAGCTAAGGCTTAGTACGTGTGTGCTTCGTGTTTAGATTATGGTCAAGTGTACATCACTTAGTCTAAACATCCTAGTTGCGGAAAAGCTTATGCTTAGTACGTGTGTGCTTAGTGTTTAGACTATTGCTTAATTTACTCTTGATTTGATGTGTTTGTCTGTTTACTTACTTGTAGTATTTATCTTTCAATCAAACACATCTCATATCTTGTCAAGCTTGATCGAGAATTTGATACAAAGGATTGTCAAAGTTTAATATGTAACAAAAGGTTATGTTCACTGTCGGCGGTTCCCTAAATGGACCGGCGGTTCTTTATTGATAAAGAACCGCGAGCACACATAAGGAACCGCACATAGTAGATTAAGCCGAAATGTTTTGAAAACTAATTAGAAACTATTCAACCCCCCTTCTAGTTTCTACAAATACCTTTTACGTTTTATATTTTTAAATTTTTTATTTTAAAAATAACACAAGACAAAAGTTCAAATGCAACCTTGTTTTTCCTCACAAGCAAGGACGACACATCCAGGCCTTTGATTTTGATTTGATCCAAAAGATGAAAATATTCTAAGATTTAATTTTATAAACCTTTTTTTTGTCTATTATATAAACCATCTTTTCTTTTCTTTTTAACTTTTAATCGTTTTTTATCCCACACACGAACTGTGTGTTTTTAGCTAACCGTTTCCCTCCATCTTCGGTTTCTGTTACACAAATTTGTTAAGACCGATCATTCATCATCAACATCATAATCCTCGTGTCCTTATCCCGATTTCTTATCAATTCTTCATTATAATCAATTCTTAATCATCGCTTGTTATTGATCCTTCATCTTCGCTCACCTCATGGATTTTGATCTAAATCAACCTCCTGTTTCAAATTCTGAATGTGTTGATGTTTTGAATGCCTCTGTAGCTGATGCAAGTGCTTCTCTGGATGTAAATCCTAGTTGTGGTAAGTTTTGCGTGTAGTTTTTTGTTGATTATTAATTATCTTTTATTTTTTCTTATTTTTGTTTATTTTTGCTTATTTTCTGAATATTTTGATTATCATGTGTTTTTTTTTTCACTTTTTCTGCTTGTTATCATCATTGATATTATATACTACCTCCGTCCCAATATTATTGTCCACTATTCCATTTTGGGTTGTCCCCAAATTATTGTCCACTTTCAAAACTTCCAAAATTAGACAGAGAATTTTGTTTGAGTTTACCATATTACCCTCACCAGAGGTTATTATTACAAATAATAAAGAAATATAAAATTAATTGGTTAAGGGTAAAACTGTCATTCTACAAAAAGTAAGAGAGAGAAAGCTGAAAAAGTGATGTTTTTCTAAAACTGTGTGTTTTTTGTCTGTGGACAATAATTTTGGGACGGAGGTAGTAGTTTTTATTTTTTAGATTCTGAAAGTGTTGATATTTTGAATGCCTCTGTAGATGATGCAAGTGCTTCTTTTGATGTTTTGAATGCCTCTGTAGGTGATGCAAATGCTTCTGTTAATGCATCTGTAGCTGATGCAATCTGTTGATGTAAATCCTAATTGTGAATGTAAGTTTTGCGTTTTGTCACATGTAGTTTTTTGTTTTTTTTTTTCTGTTTGTTATCATCAGAGATATTATATAGTTTTAATTTTCATATTGTTTTTTTGTTTAATATCAACATTGATAATACACATAAAAATATCAACTTGTGATAATACAATTTGGGATTTGTTATTAAATTACTTTGTTAGTATTTGTTTTGTTTTGATTATCACTGGTGCTAGTCAAATATTTTCAATATTGATAAATTTATCAAATTAAACAAAAATACATATATATTATCACTGGTGATAATACACATATTTTTTTAAATGTTTGTTTGATATCGTATTTACTCGTTTTTTTGTTTACAGCTTCTAGTACTTTTAAATCTGAATTGGTTGATCATCATGAGTTGATTGAGGGACCTGATGGATCAGTGTATTGGGTTCCTAGAGTTTTTGAAAGTGATTTACCAATAATTGGTAGTGAATATGATAGTATTGAGGAATGTGTTGCTGTTTTATAGGAAATACACTTTAGTGGCAGGGTTTGGTGTTAGGTTATCTAATCAGAAACGATTAAGGAGTGGTTTTGTGAAACAGAAGACGTTAGTATGTAATAGGTTAGGTTGTCCGAAGAATGTTTATTTGAATACCCAAGATCCTAAGAAGACTGATAAATTGGTAAGGAGTACGAACTTTAGGATTTGTGGTTGCAAAGCCCGTGTTGTTTTTGATTTGGTTCCCGGTAAAACAAAGTATCGACTTTCTATTTTTGACGTGGAACATAATCATCAACTTGATAAGGCAGAGTATAAGCATTTGTCTAAAGCTGAGAGGAAGTTGATTTATGCTGAGCAACTATTCATTACGAAAGCTGCTAATGCAAATCTTGGTCCTATTCGAGCGCATAAGTTATATACCGGATTGAAAGGCTCGTCGTCACTAGTTCACGGTACGCAAATTGATTTTAAGAACTTCACCCGTGGTGTAAATTGTTTCATAAGGGATAGTGATGCTCAAATGCTCATTAATCAAATGGAAGCCAAGAAAAAAATATACAGATGGATTTTCTTTTGAATATTTTTTTGAGAATGCCGAGTTATGCGGGATGTTTTGGGCTGATGAGGTTGCTAAGTGCAACTACAAAGAGTTTGGTGAAATTGTTTCGTTTGATACCACGTACAGAACTAACAAGTATGCTTCTTATTTCAATTTTTTTCCCTAATTTATTTTATCACTATTGATAAAGTGTTAAACCTATGAAAATGTTATAAAGGAAAATTTTGGTACCAGTTTATCTCTGTAGATAAACAATATAAGATTAAAAATTTATCACTACTGATAAATGTCAACAATTTATCATTTTTAGGTACAATATGGTTTTTTGGGTTAAGGGGTTTGTAAGTATATTATCAATAAAGATAATTCAAATAAATTTTATTTGGGGTTTGTTAAAAACACAACAAAAAAATCTTAGCTTTTTTTTTGGGTTAAGGGGTTTTTATGTATATTATCAATAGAGATAAAAGATATACAAAAAATTTGAGTTTCTTAAAATCACAACAAAAAGTTTAGCTTCTTTACTTTTTGGTTTAAGGGATTTTTATGTATATTATCAATAGAGATTAAACATATAAAAATAGTTTTGATGAAACAACATGCTTATAAGAATTATGTAAATCTATTATCACTATTGACAGATGGAAGAGATTTAGATTTGAGTTTTGATTATACTTTTTATAGCAGTGTATCTCTGTAGATAAACAATATAAGATTAAAGTTTATCACTATTGATAAATGTCATCAATTTATCATTTTTAAGTACAAGATGGTTTTCGTTCTATTCACTACAATAGACAATCATAGAAGATGTGTTACTGTTAGTTCCGGGCTGCTTAAGAGAGAAACAGCCAAAGATTATAAATGGTTACTTCGAGCATTCATGAAAGCTTTTGGGCGTTCACCTGATATAATTGTGACTGATCAAGATGGTGCTATGCGAATAGCTGTTGTTGCTGAGTTGCCTCTATCTTAGGCTTTATATGTGGCATATCACGTAGAAGGTTCCTAACAAGGTATTTGTTGTTTTGTGGTTTTTTTTTGTATATTATTTTTTTTTATCATTGTTGATATTTTTGGTTTTAAAATAATATGTAATTTATCATTATTGATAATGTGTTGTTTTTTGTTTTGTTTCAGATTGTGTCAGCAATTTATGATGAGACAAATTTCAAAGAAAACTTTGGAAAAAAGTGTTTGAAATATGTTTATTGATTCTAAAGAGTTTGAGCTTAGGTGTAATGATCTTATGAAGGAGTTTAATCTTGTTAATCACAAGTGGCTAACGAATATGTATAACATTAGATCAACATGGATCCCTGCTTTTTTTGTTGATTCGCCACTGTGTGGGTTGATGAGGACTACTTCTAGGCCAGAGAGTGAGAATTCCTTCTTTTCTCACTTCATGAGTTCTGGAGCGACACTTGTGAAGTTTATGTTATGTTATGATTCTGCAATGGAAAGACAAAGATACAATCAAGAATTATTGGATCATTAGTCTTTTGACTCATTCCCTACCTTACTGACACCACTGCCTATTGAAGTATTTGCTTCTAAAGTGTACACTCGTAGCCTGTTTGTTCGTGTAGGAGATCATTGTAGGCTCTTGGTTATGTTCAATTACGAGAATGAGTTAAAAGGAGGGTTGTTATGTGTGTGATATTCTTGAACAAAAAGAAAATTCTACTGTTCCACAACCTATTGAAGAAAAAGTAACTGATGAAGAAAATAACTCAGAGGATGTGAGGTAGAAGAGATTAATTTGTATTAAAAATATTTAAGAAAGTACAAGGTACATAATTTTTTAATTAACTTCTATTTTATCAATCTTCTGATTTTCTTATATTATCTTTAGTGATATTCCGAATATCAATACTTTGTTTGTTTTATATATACATACTTGATTATTTAGTATTGTATCAATGATGATACAATACTAGAGTCAATACTACAATCAAAATCAATTTCTAATCATTGTATTGTATATTATCTATACTGATACATGCTTTGTTTGACTATATTTTTAATTTTTTTCCAAGGTGATTTATAGCGAACTCGATAGTTCAATTTCGTGTTGCTGTCAACTGTTTGTTCGATCTGGTATTTTATGTCGACATATTTTTTGTGTATTCAAGAATTGTAATATGTCGCGTATACGAGATTAGTATATTCTTGGGCGTTGGACAAAAGATTTGATTCCTCCTAATTTAAGGAACAAAAAAAACCGATATGTCGAGAAGAATGAAGAGATAGAGAGGTTATCAATTGAGGCGTCTGTTATTTTTGATTCATGTATTCATTTGTTGAGCAATAACATACCAAAGTTGACATCTTTGGTGGATGACATGAAGAATCTAAAGGCAGAACTTGAAGTTAGATTTGTCAATTCCACAATCACGTACACTTGCTGAAATGGTTGAAGAGTTTATGGGTGTCATAGAGCCTGATGCTGTTCTTGTGAATAATCCATCAGGTGTACGGGCAAGGGGCATAAAAAGCAGAAGCGTATTAAGAGTGCAAGAGAGAAATCAATGGCTAAAACTAAAAAGAGAAAGAAGATGGAATGTAATATTTGTATGAGTACTGAACACACCAGCCAAACTTGTCCAAAAAAGAATGATCCTGATTTTGTGTATTCCGCAGCAGTTGCTCCATGTGTTGGTGACAATAGAGGTGTTGCTCGAGGTCGTCCAAAGAAGACAAATGCTGCTCCAGTTTCTGTTTGAAGGTTCATGTTCTAGATTGCAAATATGATTTGATTTGATTTATTGAATATTTTTTAGAGAAAAATTATGATGTACTTTTGGGATCATTTGTTATTGAACTTCTCCACAGAAGAATAATTCTTATATTGGATATATCGGTATTGTTTTAGAACCTGCATTTGATTATTTTTTTCTTAAAAATGTTTAACTCTGGTTATAATTTTATCTATGTTGATAATAATATGATATAATTATTATCTATGTTGATAAATAGAAAAGAAAAATATATTTACGTATTTTATATATATGGATAAAATAGCTAAAATGTCACTATATAATAACCGTTGTCTTTATTCTTTGACTCTTCTTTTTTTTCCTTTGACTTTATTGTGCATATTCCTAAAATTTTTTATGTTTTTTTTATCTATATTGATAATATATACATAATATAAATTTGCTTTGTTTTTAATAAACCTAAAAACATTTTTTTTATTTTTTTATCTATATTAATTATATGCAAAAAAACCTCTTATGCCAATAAATCTAAAAAGCTAAGCTTTTTTTGTTTTGTTTTTTTAACAAACCCCAAAAAAGTCTATGTGTTTTATCTGTATCGACAATATGCATTAAATCATTTTAACCCCAAAATCCAAGAAGCTAAGCTTTATTGTTTTGTTTTTATCAAACAAACTTTTTTATCTGTTTTATCTCTAATGATAATATACATAAAAAATTTTGTTTTGTTTTTAACAAACCCAAAAACTATTTTTATCTGTTTTTATCTCTAATGATAACATGCATAAAACTCTATAAGTATTGATAAATGATTAAATATACAATATTAAAAAATATTCTAAAAAAATAATATTAAAAGAAATATGGTTGATAACTGTAAGTAAATAACCGTTAAATTTAATAAATTAAATAATAACCGTCAATGTAAATAACATATAGAAATGAATGAAATATGTCAAAAAAACTCAGAATATGTGCTATCATTCCAATTACTCTCTCTTTCTCTCTCTTATATAAAACTCTAAAACCATGATGTCAGACAAAAATCAATACAAATACCCTTAAATAAATGCATATACATGAAATCATCATCAAATAAACATGGATCTTCAAATATTGTAAACCAGAATACAGAAAGTCAGAAACTCATGTTCAAGGTATCATGTTTTCATCTTTATTTTACTTATTTTTGAAGATGTATAATAAATATTTTGTTGTTATTTTTTTTGTTTTAATAGTGTATACTAAACTTGTTGTGAATATGTATATGTGTATGTTTTGTGAATATGTGTATTACATTAGAATTGGTAATTTCCCATGCCTGAATAGTGAATATTATTAATGATCCAATATAAATACACCTCTATGTCTTGCATAATAAGATAACTATGATGGGCTAAGCCCGATAATAATAGTAAATGCATGGGCTAAATATAATTCGGCTAATACTCCCCCGCAGTTAGAACGGGAGGTCTTCGGACATTCAAACTGGAACGAAACTCTAGAAATAAAGCACTCGGGAGACCCTTGGTGAAGATATCCGCATATTGAAATCGAGACGGAACATGTAAAACACGCACTTGCCCAGAAGCCACATAATCATGAACAAAATATATATCTATCTCGATATGCTTAGTACGCTGATGTTGTGCCAGATTAGTAGAAAGATAAACGACACTGACGTTGTCACAGTAAACAAGTGTAGCAGTATGCAAAGGAGCATGTAATTCCAACAGAAGATTACGAATCCAAGCAATTTCAGCAACAACATTAGCAACACCCCGATATTCAGCCTCTGCACTAGATCGAGATACATTAACATGACGTTTAGCAGACCATGATAGTAGATTATCCCCAAGAAAAACACAATACCCAGAAGTGGATCTGCGGGTGACTGGGCAACCTGTCCAATCAGCATCAGTGTATGTAGTGAGCTGAGTGGTAGTAGAAACATGTAGTTGAAGACCATGATCAAGAGTACCACGAACATACCGAATAATCCTCTTTAAAGTGGCAAGATGAGGCTCACGGGGATCATGCATATAAAGACAAACCTGTTGAACAACATAAGAAATATCTGGTCGCGTAAAAGTAAGATACTGAAGAGCACCTGCTAAGCTACGATACATGGTAGAATCAGAAACCGGGTCACCGTCAGGACCTAACTTTGATTCAGTATCAACCAGAGTCCTGCAAGGATTGCACTGCTGCATATGATCTTTCTCAAGAATCTCCTCAACAAATTTAGAATGTGATAAAAATAAACCAGATGCAGTCCGTTGAGCAGAAATACCAAGAAAATAATTAAGAGAGCCAAGATCTATCATCGCAAACTCGCCATGAAGAGAACCAATAATACGTTGCATCAACGATGTAGATGACGCTGTAAGTATAATATCACCCACATATAATAACAGATAAGCAATGTCCGATCCAAAATGATAAACAAATAAGGATGCATCTGTTTTACTCTGCTGAAAACCAATCCGTGTAGCAAAGCTAGCAAAACGCTGAAACCAAGCTCGAGGAGCCTGCTTAAGGCCATATAATGATTTCTTTAAGTGGCATAAATAATTAGGTCTAGCGAAATCAACAAACCCAAGAGGCTGGTGCATATACACCGTCTCAGATAAATGACCATGAAGAAAGGCATTCTTCACGTCAAGCTGATGAATAGGCCATTGACGAGAAACTACGAGACTAAAAAATTGTACGAATGGTAGCCGGTTTAACCACCAGACTAAATGTTTCATCACAATCAATACCTTGCTGTTGACTTCGTCCATTGGCAACAAGACGAGCCTTATACCTGCTTAATGAGCCATCTGCATGAAACTTATGTTTGAAAAGCTACATAGAACGAACAACGTTAACGTTAGCTAGTCGGGGCATAAGAACCCACGTTCCGTTAGTAATTAAAGCATTATATTCATCTAACATAGCTTCATTCCATTTAGGATCCCGAAAAGCATGAACATGAGAACGAGGAAGCGGTGAAGGAGTGGTAACATTAAGACACATTTTTTCAAGAGGTTTTGAAATACCAAACTTTGCACGTGTAACCATGGGATGAACGTTATGGACATGTTCAGTGGATGGTTGGTTCGTAGAAGGGACAACAACTGGGTTAGAGGTGGAGGTAGTTTGTTGTTGGGTAGTGGGTGAAACACGTGGTTGTGGGGTAGTTCGGGCTGCAGGGAAACCAGTGGGTGGTGGACTATCATTGGTTTGGGGAGTTGGGGGTGTATGAGGGGATGATGGGGTTGGAGTACTTGGTTGGGTCGATTGGTTAGCAGTTGTGTGATTAGGCATGAGATGTGAAGGTGGTAGTAATGGCGGAAGTAAGAAGTCATACGAAGGTTTAGTGGAAGACGTGGCAGTCCCAAATGGGAAAACATCTTCATCAAACCGTACATGTCTCGAGATAATTATCTTATTGGAGGATAAGTCGAGACATCGATAACCACAGTGATTGGTAGGGTAACATAGAAATATGCATAGTGTAGAACGGGGTTCGAGTTTGTGTGCAACATCAACATGAGGATAACAAAGGCATCCAAAAACACGCAGATGTTCATATGTGGATGTTTGGTTGTATAGTTTCATGAATGGTATTTCGTTATTAATGGCAGTAGAAGGTAATATGTTTAAAAGATGAGCAGACATATTAAGAGATTCTACCCAATAAGAGGGAGGCATTTGAGCTTGAAATAGCAATGTACGGATAGATTATTAATGGTGTGAAGCATACGTTCTGATTTCCAATTTTCCTGGGAAGTACGAGGGCATGAAAAACGAAATTGTATGCCGTTTTGGCGAAAAAGGTCATGGAAATGAGTGTTGTCATATTAAGCCCCATGGCCACACTACAAAGCCTTAATATCTACATTAAACTGTTTATTGACATAAGCTCGAAAAACAACAAAAGTAGCAAACAAATCGGATTTTTTATGTAAAGGGTAGACTCAAACAAAGTGCGAAAAGTGATCTAGGAAAATAGCATAATATTTAACTCTACTTTCACTCGGAACTGGGGATGTCCATAAATCCGAGTGAATAATTTCAAAGACAGGCTCAATAGAAGACTCGTAACTATTAAATGGAAGCTTAACATGTTTACCTAATTGACACGTATGACACAAAGTGGACAACTTTAATTTATTACATGAAATTAAATTACTTGACTCTAAACGACGTAGCACATTTTCCCAAGGATGACCGAGGCGTCTGTGCCAAGTAGTGGAACTAAATGAAAGCAAAACAACTGGGGTTTTTAATGGTGGTTGTTGAGTGACCGGGTATAGGTCACCCGTACTATCACAACGAAGAAGAAGCTTTTGGGTATGGCAATCCTTGACAGAAAAACCATAAGCATCAAATTCAACAGAAACATCATTATCACGGGTAAATTTACGAACATAAATTAAATTCTTAACTATGTGAGGTGTGAAAGTATATGATTTAGATGAAGGGGCTTTTGAGATGTGTACAAGGGGCTATGTCCGGTATGAGTGACAGGCATAGAGTTACCATTGCCAACAAATACAGATGGATAAATGCTCGAATTACTAAAGGAAGCGAGTATACCTGTATTGTCAGCCACATGAGAAGATGCTCCGGTATCCATATTCCAAGTCGAATCTTGTTATGTCTTGGTGTGAAAATCTTGTGGAACCATTGGACCAGAAGGTGTTGCAGACGTCCCAAAATATGGCGTAGGTTGAACATATTGTTGGATTGGACCGGTGTAAACTGGTGTTTGGGCCATGGCAACTTGAGTTTGTAACTGGGCTTGAACAAGCGGCTGCTGATATGTATAATAAGATGGATAGCTAGTACTCATAACTAACATATGAACAAATAAATAGTGAAGCAAATAATTTTAATTTTGCTTCTGGTTTGGTGCAGTGTTGATTCGCAGAAGCATGCGAAAGATGAAAATTGTTTTGCGACAATATTGGATGGAATATAAAATGGTGGGTTATTGCTTTAATGGAAGAAAGCAAGCAAGCTACAAAGAATTAAATGGCAGCACAATGGTATGGAACAAAAAAATCAAAGACGGTAGCATGATGGTTTTAGAATTAATATGCGTTGTTTTTTTAGGGTTGGCTCTGATTACCATATTAGAATTGGTAATTCCCCATGCCTGAATATTATTAATGATCCAATATAAATACACCTCTATGTCTTGCATAATAAGATAACTATGATGGGCTAAGCCCGATAATAATAGTAAATGAATGGGCTAAATATAATTCGGCTAATATATTATATGTTGTTATACACGGATGTTTGTAAGGTGTTTGATGAAATGAATGATAGGAATAGTTCTCAATTAGATTTGTTTTGATTTGTTTTGTGTTGTTTTTTAAACTTTAAACGCCAGTTTTAGTAATTTGATAGGTTGATAAGTTATGATATTTTGATTGTGCCAACATGCCATGAGTTAAATAACTTTTTTTTAATTTGAGTTATTTATCACCGTTGATAAAATATTTATATTGTTTTTTATTTTTATTTTTAACATTGATAAACAATTAAATATTTACTTTTATTTTATCACCGTTGATAAACAATTAAGTATTTACTTTTATTTATGAAAAGTGATAAATAATTATAATGTTTGCTTTTATTTATCACTAATGATAATGTACTTAGATTTATTATTTAATGCAGATACTCATAAAACTGGTAGAATAAAACAAATACCAAGACGTTGTTGTAAGAAACAAACAGGTAGTATACTATTAAGGTAAAAACGTATTGAAATAGAACAATAAAATGAAAATAAACGTAAAAGAGAATGCGAGGAAGAAGAAGAAAAATGAAAGAAGATGGTTCTATTACGGATAGAAAAAAGAAGAAAAGACGAAAAGGGAAAGAAAAAGTTTGATGAAGAAGAAGATGGTGTTAAAATGAATCACAATTAGCAAAGGGTTTTAACTACTTTGAAAGGCCATTCATCTATTAAACATCTTTATGAAGCTATGCATGGTTTGTACCCAAAACGTAAGAATGTGTTGAGAGATATGGGATTTGGTAATCTTATTGATTTTCCCATTGATGAGATCCCAACATAATTGGCTTTCTATGTAGTTGATATTTTTGATACCAATTCAATGGTATTGAAGTGCCCAACAAGAGAGATATTCCTTGATCGCAACGCTGTTAATAAAACTCTTGGCATACCAATGGGACGAAGGATGTTGCAGGGAGATGGCGCAAGACATTATAATGATCCATTCTTGAAAGAATGGAAATATCAATTCAATAATAGGATAACGTTGAAAGCATTATCAAATCTTATAATCGATACAAAAGAAGCAGATTTCATGTTTCATATGAACATGTAAACTTTAATTTCAAATAGTCTTGGAAGTTGTGACAACACATCGACAATTAAGTTCATGGTGCTGAAGAATGTTTATGAAGGAGACGACGTTAGTGATATTGATTAGTGTTCACATATTCTCGATTGTGTAAGTTTGTCGAAGCTTGCATGGGATTCAAGGAAGAATTTTAGAAAGAATGGTAACAATAATGCCGAGTGTTATGGTCCAGTCATGTTCTTGATGGTAATTTTCTCAATTTAATAATTTTTATCAACTTTTCTAATGAATATACTATTAGTATTAATACAATGATCATTTCATTGAACAACTAGCATATTTGCATTACACGAAGTTTGATCAGATGAAGGTTATTAGACGAGTACCCGCATTAAGAAGCTGGAATTCAAATCTTATGAAAAAGAGGGAAACACTTGAAACAAATAATTACTGCATGGGAAAAGTTGAAATACTTCCAGATTTAAATGATAAAGAAGAGTATGAAGAAAGACAAGTAATAATCTCAAGTCACGATAAAGTAAATCAAATTATGTTTTGTTTTTATGTTTTATAACTAACAAATGTATTATCATCATTGATAATACATTATCAAAAAATGCTATTTTTTTTAATTTGAATTATCACCATTGATAGTACTTATTATAATCTAAGTAACAAATGTATTTTCTCTTAGAAATGCATTATCAACATTGATAAATTGTAATAGAAAAGTGCTAATTTTTAATGTGTATTATCACCATTGATAATACACATTTAACGTTTTATAATTAACAAATGTATTATCACCATTGATAGTACATTATCAAAAAACTGCTAATTTTTTAATTTGAATTATCACCATTGATAGTACTTATTGTAATTTATAATCTGAGTAACAAATGTGTTTTTCTCTTAGAAATGTATTATGAATAGTGATCAATTGGAATTATAAAACTATTAAATTTTTTTATTTGTATTATCAACATTGATAATTTTTATTGTCATCTACGTAATATCAAATTATTAGTTTCCTTTTTTGAATTTTCTTTTACAGGAGATTTATGAAATGATTGAAGATAGAATTGAAAGTATATAGATGGATAAAGTGGAATTGAAAGAAACGATCAACGAATATTTGATCAAGTTCGAAGATGATGGCATGCTGATTAAACTTAAAGATAAGTTGAATAAAATATTCAAAGCACCTGATGTAACACCCCATTTTGATAAATGGAATATCACAGGATAATTATGGCATGTAATCAAAACATATAAGGTAAATGTATAAGACATTAAATGACCATAAAAGAATCCAGAAACAAACATCGGATCCACATAAGCTCCACACATAAAATGTATAAGTATGAATGTAAAGGAAATGACTAAACAATGTCCAACAAAGCAAACGTATGTAAATGAATTAAAGAATGAAAGAAAGCTAGCGCCTCATTCCATGCACGTACTCTTAGATTCCTAGCTTTGCCCTTTAGTACCTGCCGTATTGGGACATGAAAAGAGAAATACGACTGAGCAATACGCTCAGTGTGCAGATATATAACATAGAATGTAAAGCATAACATAAGCAAGTAATGAAATAAATGAATAGCAGTGGAATAAATGTATGTCCTAAAAAACCTTGTTTAACTTCATAAAACTAGTTTATTTTTCTGAAAAGACTTATGTTTAGTTTATCTTGAAAATCTGTATTTAAAATATGGCGAGAGCCCATATAGGTCATGTTATATCCACGTGCATGAATACTTGGAGGGGTGGCCTAGTCATGCAATTAGAGGGGCTGCCTCTAATTAATATATAAAATGAGTGGAGGGATCAGCTCCTGTAACAGATGCAAGGCACACACCACAGTTACCATGAAATCATACTACTTGTCCTAGGATGCACCTATTCGCCCCACATGATAACAATAATACTGGCTAAAACTGTATAGGGACGCTGCAAGCAATCACTCTCACCGCAGAAGAGTCATAATACCGGTGCCTCTAGTGCTATGGTTATGGAACCCCCATAATTAGGTGAAACTGGCATGCATGTATATAGCTCAAGCAATCTAAAATAATCATACATATACTGATGTGTTTAAGACACTTAAACTACTGTGGAAAATAAATGGCTGCAAACGGGGAATCCTAATATAGGAAGAAAGATGTCCTTACTGAAGGACGGAATATCCGTACCTTATGTTCACTAAATGAAGATGAAAATGAACGTAGACGATGACTCCGACTTCACAATAGCTAAATAATGAAGGGACATGAATAAGAGTCAATCTTATTTATACATACTTGTTATTTGGTTTACTTGACGTGTTCATACTTATTATACTTGTTCTTGTCTTATCTTAATATTTCATGTTTTAATCAGTGTTTTAGATTCATGTGTTTCATGTTTTAAGTGTTATTATACTTGTTATAACATAATGAGTAACTTTCTAAAAATAGCATGTTTCTATATATAGTAACTTTATAAAAATAGCAAGTTTCCTTAAAGAGTAAGTTTCTGAAAAATAGAAAGTCTCCATAACTAGTAAGTTTCCAAAAATAGAAAGTTTCTATATTTAGCATGTTTCTATATTTAGTATATTACCATAAATATCATATTATCATATATATCATGTTGCCATAAATAATATACTTCCATAAATAATCATGTTTCCATAATTAATTATATGCATATTTTATATCATGTATTATTATATTATAAAGTTTAATAATTGATTAATACTTAGCTTATTATTAATTAATAATACCATGTCATGTTATTATAAGTTTATTATTAATTAATAATATTACATAGTTCATGTTATTAAACTTTATCATAAAAGATATTAATTAATTTAACCTAAGTTTTGAATAATTAAATCAATGTTCATAAATAATTAAATCAATTAATTATTATAGCATGAGCTTATTTAAATAAATGTACATATATATTTTATCATAGTATTATTTAAATAAACATAACATAAGTTTTATTTTAATTAAACCAAAATTAATTAATAACTAAGTTAATTAAAACATAACCTAACTTAATTTACATGTCGGTTTAATTACATGTTTCTGAAAAAGTTAAGTTCCCGAGCCCCGACCCGAGACCCGACAATCGAGCACGATAACTCGAAAGCCGTGGCCCTGAGGTCGTGTCCCGTCCGAACTACAACCCTACACCGATTGCCGAAGCTCTCGGCTTCGCGGCTGTGTCCGAGACAACACCAACCCTAGCCTCGGCTGGGGTCCTTCGCTGCCCGAGAACCACGCCAAGCCCCTATTGGGGTCTCGGTCGACTGTTGAACAAACACCACAGCCCCCATGATGGGGTGTGGTGTCTCGGCTGTCACGAACCACCAACGCCGACCACTTTGTGGTGCGGCTGTTGGTCCCGAACGCCACCGAGACCGATCTTGGTCTCGGTTCGCGTGTACCCAAACCATAAACATAACATTACCCGATTCCTTATTTAATCTTTTTATTATACATGTTTTTCATAGTTGTTTTTAAAGATACATAAGATAGAAAAATAAAATAAAAAGATTAGAGAATTTAAGGATACCGTATGCGTGGAAAGGATTTAGGCACGAACACAATACCGTATTAATAACAAAATCAACACGAATTCCTCTTGGTTTTCTAAGGGTGCCGCGACAAGAGAGAGGCAACGAGCTAGGGTTTTTGATTAAATCTTGTAAAAAGTGATCATGAATCCTCTGTGGTTTATTTATTCAACTAGGATTGGTTAATGGGTATGGGCCAAGGCCCGGTTTCCCTTTTTTTCTTTCTAAACCGACGTCAACACACCCCCTTATAATTTTGGTTTTTGATTTTTTTGTTTAATATTTATCGTGTACATTCGTATTTAGTTATCGTGCTTTCGTTACTTGAACGTTTTCTTAATATCATGCGTACATACTTATCGTATATTAATATCCGTGTTTACGTACATAATACTTATGATAATTAATTAATATACATAGTATTCGTATTAAATATTCGTGATGCATGTCGTATATTAATTAATTTAAAAGTTTAAATTTAACGGTAACTTCGTGCATTTAATAATCTTAGGATTATTAGAGCGGGTTTTACAACTCTTCCCCTCTAAAGGAACAATTCGTCCTCGAATTAGAGATACGATAAGCTGACAAGATGCTAAACTCTGAAATGACATATAAGCTGGAAAGACATGTAAGCTGAAATGACATACCCGTGTCAAAACTTAAAGTGAGGGTAAGAAGTCCGGATAGACTCCTCCGTTTCCCAAGTGGCTTCCCGCTCGGTATGATCCCTCCAGAGAATTTTAACGAATGGAATCGTCTTTGTTAGCCTCAAAATATTGAGTCAAACAAGAATGTTCGGTCATAGGTTCATATTGTAATATTTATTAGAACATTGTAATAGTTAGTTAAAATAGTCGTGACATTACGGAATTGATGGTTAGCTTAAAAGGCCTCTTTCAAGGTACTAAGCATTTATTCAAGCCCGGCCCAAAACTATATAGTCCATTAGAGAGCCCGCATGTGGGTGGACTATATAAGCACCCTCCTAGCATGTTAGGAGGGTGGAAGTTTCTCATTTCTTAACCTAATTTCACTAAGTTTATCACCTCCTTCTCTCTACTTTCTCTCTCTAAAATCTTCATTCTTTTCATCTATTTTCTATCTTTAATCATCAAATAACATGGGACAGCATTTGGTATCAATCGCCATGGGGTAGATTGTGTTTGGTTGTTGCGTTTAGTGATTGATTCGGTTGATTTATCATCAAAATCACCTCAAATTAATTTTTTTAGTGTTTTTCGGCCTCTAAATCTTGAATTAAATCACTTACATAGATTTGGTAGGGATTTGGTTAAGTTTTTGTGGTCAAAATCGCGAGTTTTTGAGGTGTTTGGATTGGTTTTGAGGTTCGTTCGAAGAACAGTAGCTCATTGGCCAAACAGAGTATTCCGAAAAGAAAAAAATCGGAAAAGGGTTTTATTATTCCGAAATAGCGATTTTCGGATAAGGTTTTTACATTGCGAAGATTGGCTGCTTATCCGAAGAATTTATCAGAAGAATTGCTTTTATCCGAAAAAAGCAACTATTCCGAAAAAGCATTTTTATCCGAAGATTTGAAGTATTCCGAAGATATGTAGTTTATCCGAAGATATCATTTTTTCCGAATTCAGATTATCCGAAAAGTAAGTTACTGGTTTGATTATTCCGAAGATTATTCCGAAGACTGTCTATTTTTCCGAAAATCCCATTTATCCGAAAATCCCATCTTTTCTGAAAATTCCATTATTCCGAAGAACCCAGTATTCCGAAAAAGTGTTTTTTTCCGAAAACGTGTACTTATTCCGAAGAAGGGTTATTATTTCGAAGAAGGATTATCATTCCGAAGAAAGGTTCTTTTTCGAATATTGCCATTTATCTGAAAAACCTCACTTATTCCGAAATTTCGTCATTTATCCGAATATCACCATTTTTTACGAAGTATCTCATTATTTCGAAAAATACTACTTTTTCCGAAAAACTTCATTTATCCGAAATACACTACTTATTCCGAAGAAGGGTCATTTATTCCGAAAAAACTCCAATATTCCGAAAAACTCCAATATTCCGAAAATAGAAGTTTTTACAAAAGTGAAAATTGTGTATTTTTTTGGACTTAGAATTTTTGGTTTATTGTGAAGACAACTTTTAGGGGATTTTAACATTTTTCATCGACAACAACAATCACAACACATCTACTTAAGATCCGTTTTCACTTCATCTATTTCAAGGTTTTCGACATGGATTCTACTCAAGAGTATCGTGTGACAAACAACAACATCATGGTGGCGGGTAACAAAGAGAGACCACCAATGCTTGTGACTGGTAGATATGCACAATGGAAATCACGATTCCTTCGATATCTTGACACAAAACCTAATGGTGAAGTTCTTCGACGTTGCATCAAAGAAGGACCCTATACTCTCACTACAATAACCATTCCTGCAATTCCAGCAACCGACTCAACGACCGGTTCCGATGAACAAACAATTGAGGAAACATATGAGAACACTTTGAAAGAGAAACGTGCTTGGATTGATGCAGAGAAAGAAGCATTCTATTTGATTCTAAGTGGGATTGGGGATGATATTTACTCAACGGTTGATGCATGTTCTACTACTAAAGAGATGTGGTTTGCCATTGAACGCTTGCAACAAGGTGAATCACTTAACAAGCAAGATGTCAAGACTAACTTGTTCTGGAACTTTGGTAAGTTTACTTCATTGGATGGGGAATCAATTGATTCATATTACTCAAGGTTCTACAAGATGATGAATGACATGACGAGAAACAATTTGCAAGTCTCCACCATGCAAGTCAATATGCAATTTTTACAACAACTTCAACCAGAGTGGACACGGTTAGTAACTTTGGTGAAACAACAGAGTAAGTTAGACGAGGTCAACTATCACATGCTCTTTGACATTTTGAAACAATTTCCAAATGAGGCGAATGAACTTCAAGCTGAAAGGATAGCAAATACTGCTAATCCACTTGCTTTGGTGTCTAGCACTCAACACGTCCAAGATCATCGCTCTCGTGCTCCAAAGTCATACTCCACTACATCCTCCTCACCAAGGTACTCCACTACATCCTCCTCACCAAGGTACTCTACTACATCCTCCTCACCAAGATACTCCACTTCATCTAAGTATTCCGCTCCCACACGATCACGAGACAAAGAACCAAGAGCACCATCATCATCAGCTATCATCTGAAGAGGACAATGATAAAGAACTAGCTCAGAAGGATAGGGAAATGAAGTAACAAGTTGCTTTCATTATGAAGACCTACAAGAAAATCTTCAAACCCACCAACAACAATCTTCGAACATCATCAAATACAAGGAACCAATATGTTGAGAGTCCTTGCAGGTATGAAACAGGTCAACGTGATGAAAGTCCTCCAAGGTATGATCGACGTAATCCAACACATGTTGAGGGTTCTGCACGGTATTATCGACAAACTGCTAAGTATGATGCTCAGAGGATTGCTACTGCTGCTGGGAATAGGGAAACTGTTGGTACTCAAGTGGTTCAGCAAAGTGGGATTCAATGCTTTAATTGTCAAGGCTATGGGCATATGGCAAAGGAATGTAGGAAGCCGAAACGGGTTAGGGACTCTGGATATCATAAGGAAAAGATGCTGCTATGCAAGAAGATGGAAGCTGGGGTTAAATTGTCGGCTGAGGAAGGAGAAATGCTTGATGATACTGATGATGAAGCCTCCGATCAAGAACTTGAAGCACATTACTCGTACATGGCAAAGGTTGAAGAAGTTCTCAACGTCACTGAAGATGACAATGGTCCTATCTTTGATACTGAGCCAATCGATAAGGTACACACTGAAGAGGAATATAATGTGTTTGGTAGTATTCATGAGCATTGTGAGCTACCCAAATCCATTAATGACACATGTATGATGGAAATTGTTGATAGCAATACCACACCCGATTCATTAGACATGTGCAATAATGAGTCTGAGGATGATCAACATGCAAATGAGTATGATGATGACGAGGAGCGTATTGCGCTTGCTAACTTAATTGCTTCTTTACAAAAAGATGTCAAAGAAACTAGAAAGAGTAAAAAGTAAATAAAGAAGGCAAACGCTACGCCCACTCAAAATTTTGAAGAATGCAAAGCTGCTCTAATTAAATCTAGTGAGACCATTGATAGCTATAGAGCTCAGCTTCTTCAAAAGACCAATGAGATTGTGGGGTACAAAGGGTGTTTAATTAATGTAAAAAAGGACGATTTTCAACAGAAATATAACGAAACTCTTAAGCTTCTAGAACAAGAAAAACGTAATTATAACACCTCTTTGAGTACTGAGCATCACAAAACGTATCTTGCTACCACTAAAGTCAATGAGATAACTCAATTAAATGGTTTTCTTCAAGAGGATAAAAATAAACTTGTTAATGAAAAGAAAGCTGTGGTTGAAAAGATGGAAAAGGATTTCAAAACTAAACAAGCGAATGACATCGACAAAATGGTGGAACTTCAAACTCAACTTGATTTTTACAAGAAAATTGTTTATAAAGCTAATCAATCAATTCAAACCATGATAATGTTGGCACCTCGTTCGTTTTCTCAAGGATAGACCTAGTTTTGCTAATCCTAAGTACCTTGAGCAAGCTCAATCTGAGAATCAACACTTATATCTTGATGAGTCCCAAGGGACCGATCTTGATTGTCTTCTTGTTAGGCCCGATAGTGAAGAGACAAACGATTTGGAAGAAGAGAGTAGACCAAAAGTTAATAAAGAATTTTTAAACCATATAATTATGCTTATGAAAACAGTCTTTATGGTCTTTTCAAACCACAAAACAGAAAACTCGTGAGCAAATATTTTTCGAATGTGAACAAATAAGAATTAAATGGAGACAAGCTTTTGCCACTAAGAAAACTAATGTTTCGAAATTTATTGAGTACTTGCCATTTAAAGTTTCTGTAAGCAAGAGCAAGCAAGCACTTAGTATTCTCAAGAGTAACATTGAAAATTTCAAAAAGGTTGTTGATGATGACTGGAAAAAACGCGAACTTTCGAAAGGAGAAAAAGAAATTCCTCACGATATAACTGTGCTTGTGAAAAGTACTTTGATTCCGCTTGCGGAAAGAACACAAAAACATATTTTGGAATTTGAAACATTAATTAAGCAAGAAATGTTCGATGATTTGAAATATGTGGAATCTCTTGAACAAGAAGTGAACGACCATCAACCTGAAAGAGACGAGTTTTCTACAGCTTATGATCTACTCTTACATGAATGTCTCTCAAAAGATATTATGTGTGCTTATGTTACATCTTGTGCTGATATTGATGAATATTCTGATGTTGCATGCAAATATCTTGATCAAGTTAAAGAATGTGAACGTCTTGAACTGAGCTTTCGAATAAAGTTTACCAAAAAGAGTTTTCGTTACTTCAACATAGATATGATTATCCTCAAAAACATTGTCACTCACTTGAACTTGCTTTACAAAAGAAAGTTGGCAGCTTTTCAAATGATACACCTTTGGAAGTAAAATTATCTGAGTCATGTCGATTACTAAACGAAAATAGTCTTGATATTTCGGATTTGAAAGCTCAGTTACAAGAAAAAGACATAACAATAGCAGAGTTGAAGAAACTCGTTACTAAGATGGGTGGGAAAGTTGTGGAACCAAGCGTTAAGAAACCTGTTGTTAGACAACCCAATGCCTCTAAAGTGAATAGGTCCTCTATCTTGGGAAAACCATCTGCTTTTTCAAATTCTTCGTTTGCAAAACCTGTGTTTTCCCCAAGATGGATGGAAAGGAAAGGTCACCACATACTCTACCCATAAGAAATATTGTAGCACCAAGCGTTAAGCACAATAATGTGATTAAACAAGGGACGTATAGAATGACCACTAAACCCACAAACAAAGTTAGTCACTCGCCTCAGACTTCTAGAAACACTAATATTCGTGTGTCTTCTACTACAGGAGTAGTCTCCAATGCTAGTGTTAGCCGGCCTCAGCTTAAGAGCACTCAAGTGAATGATAAGGTCTAGAAACACAAGAGTCAAGGGAAGATAAAGGAAGTAAAAGAACACCCTAGGAATTTGAATGTTTTTAAGAATAAAAAGTCTGTAATCGCGTGTAATGACGATTTGAATGATTTGAATGATATGAATGTGAAATTTGTTTGTGTCAATGTGGAAAATGTGCTAATGCTAATCATTCTATGTGTGCTATGAATAATGTCAAAGGCGTAGATACTAGAACTAAGAAGCAAGTTGCGATGCCTATTAGTGCTAGTAAACCCAAACGCAAAGTGAACCATTCTGGTGCAACCCCCACTAAGCAAAGTATTGCATCAGACTCCACCACTAAGAACTCTAGAATCAGAATTACGGAATTATATGAGTCTGTTAGCAAGTCTTGGAAATGGTGGTTTGCTAATCAATGTCCTCCAGGATATAAATGGATGCCTAAAGTTAGGACAGAAAATATGACAACGAGTGTTAGTATGCCTTTAAATGTTGCTAAGGACACTAATGATTCTACAATCACAACTACTGTGGTATCCAATTTAGCAAATGCTCCATCGTTTTCTAACTCTTCTGCAGGCGATACAAATAATTCTCTTCATACTGGACTCCGGATGCACGAAGCACATGACGGGGAATCTCAAGCTTCTAATTAACTTCGTGGAGAAGTTCTTGGGTACGGTCTGATTCAGAAATGATCAATTTGCACCGATCCTAGGATATGGAGATTTGGTTCAAGGGAATATCATGATCAAAAGGGTATACTACGTCGAAGGGCTCAATCACAATCTTTTCTCGGTTGATCAATTTTGTGATGCAGATTTAGAAGTTGCTTTTAGAAAGAAGACATGTTTCGTTCGTGATTATGATGTGAATGATTTACTAACCGGTTCACAGAGTACCGATCTTTACACAATTTCACTACAAGACACAACTTCATCAACTCCAATTTGCTTCATGGCTAAAGCTTCAACGACTCAGGCATGGTTATGGCATCAACGTCTATCTCACCTCAACTTTGATACCATCAACTTGCTTTCCAAGAAAGATATTGTGAGAGGCCTTCCAAGCTTAAAATTCATCAAAGATCATCGTTGTTCTTGTTGTGAGCTTTGTAAAGCTAAATGAAGTAGCTTCAAAACAAAGACTACACCAAGCTCTAAAGGACGGTTAGATCTTCTTCATATAGATTTGTGTGGTCCCATGCGTGTTCATAGTATCAATGGGAAGAAATATGTTATGGTAATTGTCGATGATTACTCAAGGTACACACGGACTCACTTCTTGAGGTCCAAGAATGAAACACCCGAAGTTCTCATCAGCTTCCTTAAACTGATACAACGTGGTCTTCAAGCTCAAGTAAAAGTGGTTCGTACTGACAGAGGCACAAAATTTTTGAATTCAACTCTGAGAAACTATTTTGAAGCTGAAGGAATTGAACATGAAACATCTATTGCTCGAACACCCGAACAAAACGACGTTGTTGAAAGACGAAATCGTACTTTAGTTGAGTCTGCTCGAACATTATTATCTGCTTCAAAACTTCCACTATACTTTTGGGCCGAAGCCGTGTCAACCGCATGCTACACACAAAACCGATCCTTAATTATCCCAAGACACGAAAAGACACCATATTACATAATTCATGATTGAAAACCTTCACTCAAACACCTTCATGTTTTTGGATGTACTTGTTACATTATACGAGATGGTGAAAACTTGGATAAGATGAAAGAGAAAGGTGATGCTTGCATGCTAGTGGGATATGCAACTCAGTCTAAGGGTTATAGAGTTTACAACAAGAGAACAAAATTGATAGTCGAGACTATTCATATCAGATTTGATGAATTACAAGAGATGGAACTTGAACAAAACAGTTAAGTCCCGATCCACAACGACAAACGACTTCCGTTCACAACTGCACGGAACTCGGAACTCAAGACCACAGCAATGAATCGTCAAGTTCAAAGCTGGTTCAAGGAAATGTTCCAAGAGCAGATATGACAGTAAACATGACAATTGAAGAGTTGGAAATGTTATATGGACCAATGTATGATGAATATTTCACGGGGGAGAAACATGTTGTATCGAAGTCTTCCCCTGTCACTCATGATAAGAATGATGATACCGATCATCGTCAACAAAAGGATACAACTTCATCTACTTAAACACGGGTTGCTGCAGATTCACCTTTTCAGAATATCACATCAACAACCGCTCCTACAACATCAACAACTACTGTCATTGCTCCAGAGAACACAAATCAAGCAGACAATGCATTAAATGACGAAGACGAATTTATCAACCCATTCGGTACACCGGTACACGAAACTGGAGAGTCTTCTACTCTCCATGTTGATCCGTCAAATATGCATACATTTTATCAACGACATCCTTCAACACATAATTGGACCCGAGATCATCCTTTGGTTCATGTAATTGGAAACCCTTCACAGCCCGTTCGTACAAGACGACAACTTGGAACCGATGGTGATGTTTGTATGTTCGCACTCGCCGTGAGTACAACTAAACCAAAAAATATCAAAGAAGCATTGGCAGATCACGCTTGGATTGAATCGATGATGGATGAACTTCAACAATTTGAAAGACTTAAAGTCTGGGAACTTGTTGACAGACCATACGATGTAATACCATTAAATCTTCGATGGATCTGGAAAAACAAGATGGATGAAGAGAACACGATCATCAAGAATAAATCTAGGCTAGTGGCTAAAGGGTATGGCCAGAAAGAGGGTATTGATTTTGAAGAATCATTTGCACCAGTAGCTCGTTTGGAAGCGGTCAGGATTTTCCTTGCTTATGCTGCACATAAGGGATTCATTGTCTATCAAATGGACGTAAAAACGGCGTTTCTTATTGAAGGAAGAAGTCTATGTCACGCAACCGGAAGGATTCGTCAATCCTCATTATCCTGACAAGGTGTATCTCTCCACAAAGCACTTTATGGACTCAAGCAAGCTCCAAGGGCGTGGTACGACGAAATCTCGAAATTCTGGTATCCAAAGGTTTCTCAAAAGGTTCAATTGATCTAACTTTGTTCACTTATAAGTACGGGGATGACATTTTGCTTGTGTAGATTTATGTTGATGACATTATTTTCGGGTCTAAAAACCCAAAACTTTCAAAATGGTTTGAAAAAGTAATGCACAACAAATTTGAAATGTCTATGATGGGCGAACTAAAATTCTTTCTAGGAATTCAAATTCACCAATCCCCAAGTGGTATCTTTATTAACCAAGCTAAGTATTGTCAAGAGATAATCAAAAAGCATGGTATGACTTCATGTGACCCCGTTGGGACACCATTATCAACCACATCCCTAGATGCTGATTTGGAGGGAGATGCCATAGATCAAACGAAATATCGTTCGATGATCGGCTCCCTCATGTACTTAACAGCAAGCAGACCAGATATATCACATGCTACGTGTTACTGTGCACGATATCAAGCACGACCCACTGAAAAGCACCTCAAGGAGGTTAAACAGATCTTTCGGTACCTTAAGAATACCATTCACATGGGACTCTGGTATCCGAGGGAAACCGGTTTCTTTCTAACGGCCTATTCAGATTCTGATCATGCAGGGTGTCTTGATACACGCAAAAGTACTTCTGGTGGTGCACAATTTCTAGGTCAAGATAAGCTTGTGGGATGGTCTTCCAAGAAGCAGGATTGCACGTCACTGTCATAAGCCGAAGCGGAGTATGTGTCTCTATCTGCGTGTTATGCTCAAGTTCTATGGATGAGAACACAACTCACGGATTATGGCATCCACTTTGATAAAGTACCTATGTACTGTGACTCAAAGTCCGCCATAGCCATCTCCTACAATCCGGTACAGCATTCCCGCACGAAGCACATTGATGTCAGATATCACTTCATTAAGGAACAGGTTGAAAGGGGTATTGTTGAATTATACTTTGTTGGAACTGATTACTGATGTGTATTGGAATGTCGGTGTATTTTAGTTAGATACGTTATAGGACGAATTTAGGAAATTACCCTTAGGAAAAGGTAATAATCCATAAATAAGTCGAAGACGGATTTAATTAAACACGTTGATGAACCAAGTTTGTTGTACACGAAGATCAAGTGAATTTGAGACGTTTTGTTTTGATTTGGACAATTGATTCGAATGAGTTTTCGGTTATTAAACTAAAATTACTCCTATGATTTTTTATTAATTAAATCCTAAGTTCATGAATCGTTCCCCATTTTTTATTTACTAAAGACATTTATTTAAAATATGAAACTATTTAAACTATTTAAAAATTAAACTATTTAAAATAAAACTATTTAAAATTTATTCTAAATCTAAATTTTAATTATATCAATTTAAAGTAACTTTTAAAGAAAATCTATTTTTAAAACTACTATATTTAAAAAAAACTAATTTTTCATAGAAATCTAATTTAATTAAAATCTAATTTATTACAAAACTAATTTTTAATAACTAACTAAATCTATAAAGTTAATAAAACATTTTATTATTATTATTATTATTTTTTATTTTTTAAACTTTATAAAAGTAAATTTAATAAAACTTATATTTATAATTTACTAAAAATGAAAAAACTTGTATTTAAATGAAATAAGAAGCTAACAACCTAATTAATTAACTATATTAATTACAGAACTGTAAGTAAACACAAAAGAGAGGCTAGAGCAGATGGTAGTGCGTTTGGCATTTACCCTTGAGGTCAAGGGTTCGAGTCTCATTGGAGACTCTTTTTGGAAGATTTATTTTTTTGGGCAAAGAGATGTAAAATTCAGTCAAAGGAAGTGACTTAACTGATAATATAACAATTTTTTTGGAATGAATAAGTGTGACAGATTGGTCACAACCCAAACCAAACGAAATCAGGAACCAAAATGCAACAATCAACAATGTCAACAAATCAAAACGAAAATTCAGCAGCATAAATTCGCATCACAGTCCAAACACACAAGACGAATCAGCAGTTCAGTTATATAGACAAAAACAGATTCAGTGAACTTTATCATATTACAAAACCAACTCAAACAGTAAAAAAAACAATTGTATCAGCAATACGATTCAACTTAAACCTAACCATATAGCAATAAACACAAAGAAATCAATTAAAACAATGAAGGACAGATTCATCTAATATAATAAAACAGTACCCATTTATCAAAAGAAAATACCAAAGTAGATCAGCAGATCATATTCAAACATATATTAGCAGATTAGATAAACAAACTCAATAAAATAAAACTAAGCAGAATCATAACAAAAACATGTAAACAAAAAATAACTAAAAAGGATTAAAACCTTTGACGAATCCTTTGAGAAGAAGGAAAGGCGCTGATCCCCCTTAACCGAACGAGTTAACACCATCTTTTAAACATCATCACCGAACCACTATCATCACCATTCCGAACATCAACATCGAACCAATATTCGATCCAGTTTTTTATACACGTCTAGTGGGGAAGTTTTATTCCCAATATTTATTTTTAGTTATTTAAATAAAACTATTAATTAGTTTCATCAAATAACCATAACCATTATTATATCAAATCAGTTTTAAGATTAATTATGCAATAATAAGTTTTAACAATAAGTAAACAAATGATTTAATCAAACCCAATTCACTTTTATTAATAATAAAGGAAACGATTACAATACTATAGAAAGAAAAATTACAAGATTAAACCTAAAAATATTTTAACATAATAACTTTGAAAAATAAAATTGGATGTCAAATTACAGGAAATAGGGGGGTTTTTATAGCCAAACCCCCAAGGCCCTTGGTGGTGTTTGTTGAGCAGAAACCTTGATCTTGGCCTTTGATTTCTTCTTTTCTCTTTCCCATCTTGATCAAACGGCTGAAAATCCTCTTTCATCACACGGATTGCCAAGGTGGCAATCCATGTGTGCTTGTTGTGTTAGTTTCAGGGTGATGTGGAGTGATATGATTGGAGGATGGTGAGGAATGAGGTGTGTCATAGCCAATCAGGGATGAGAATGATGAGAGAGGGATGCCACGTCACCTGGAATGGGCATCTTCTTTGCCCTGAAAAACTTGGGAATTAATTCCCAAGTGTGTGAATCACATGTGCCTAAAAAAGCCCCAATATTTATTGATTAGGGTTTGGGTAAACATTATTTTTACATGTGAGGTGAAGGAGATGAGAGAGGAGGGTAAAACTTCGTTTGTATCAAAAGTTGATTTGTGTGTGTGGTGGAAAGATATGGTTTGACCAAGTTGAGAAAAGTGAATAACTTTTCACTTTAAGTAACACTCCTTAACCGTCCCAAAGTTTTTACCCTAATGGGATTTTATTTCATAATCAATGTAACTTGCTTTTGGGCCTTTTGGTCACAACTTACCATCCGTATCATCTAAAGTGAATTTGGGCTTTTAATGGGCTTTTGAAACAAGAGTAAATAGTCTTTCCCCTTAAATGGGCTTTTAGGCCCATTATCTAAAAGTGGGACCCACAAGGCCCATTTCAAGTTCATAAAGTTAAAATCCACTAAAACGGACTTGAAATTGGCTTTGTCAATCTTTTCTTCAATCTCGTGTCGAATTTGTCGGTTTTCGTGATCATCGGTACCTACACACATGAAACAACAAAGACACATATACAAGGCCTTTTTCATTGATTATATGCATTTATTTATTGTTTTTAGATACAATTGATATGAGTAATTTAGCTCATATCAAACTCCCCCTCGCTAAGCAATTTCCGTATCCTCACGCAATGATAAAATTAAACTACTAACTACACTTTTATTCAACTTTTGAAATCTATATTTTGCAAAGACATAATGTATTGCTTTCATTATTTGAAAAATAACTTTTAGGATCATAAAACTCAAATAGATTCATCGTTCTCGACTTTTCACTTTTCCATGCCAAGTGTAAAAACA
Source organism: Glebionis coronaria (assembly GCA_025667525.1). Classification (NCBI taxonomy): domain Eukaryota; kingdom Viridiplantae; phylum Streptophyta; class Magnoliopsida; order Asterales; family Asteraceae; genus Glebionis; species Glebionis coronaria. The sequence goes on along the minus strand of CM046878.1, from coordinate 335,167,417 downwards.
AGATCATTGTCAATCATAAGCCCCAAAATTAAAACAACTCATACAAGTAATTTGTGTTAAACTCAATCTCCTATTATTCCTAATTGTATCTCTAGATTTTATTTGTCATTCACCAAAGGCTCATTTGACTTATTTGATATTTATTAGTCCAAAAATGAAGGCAAAAACGGTGTAAACTCAACACTCAAAACCTAACCTCGACTTCAAAAACCGTTGTCACTAAAGAAAGCCCACATCAAGGATAACTTAACACGATTTGAGGGATAAATCCCCGGACCTGAAATTTGGCTAATAGGTCTACTTAAAAGCAATAATAAAACCTCCAAAGTCAATTATGACCTTATTAATGGAGTTAGCAAAATTTACATCATATCACCATGTGGCTCTTTAAGATGCAATTGTGCTCCTTATTTATAATCCACACCCGAAGGCTCCTTGGACAAAAATAAGGGAATTGACATTCACCATCCCACCTTATGACTCATGATGATGAAGCAATTTTTATTAAACACGCCCCCTTGCCATACACCCTAAGGCTCTAATGACAAGGTTAGTGCTACATGACTCCCACCCGAAGGCTCATAGAGAACATGTTTTTATTTATTCTTCTTTATTAATATGATATTTATAGTAAGCCAAATTTCCGCAATCCCATGATCAAAAGTCCGTGACGCTGACACCCTTAATGTGTTCTCGCTTTAATTACAAGGGAATAACAAAAAGGAGTTACGAGTTGTAGAATATTGATAATCTTATGAATCAATGAAGTGGGTTGAAGATTTCTAGAGAGAGAAACTAGTGAGAGAAAGTATGTGTTTTATTCAAAATGATAAAATGGAAAACATCAACAACCAACCCCTTTCCATGGTGGAAAGGGGTATTTATATCCAAGCTACTAACGGGCTTGGGCCGACCCATGACAAGCCCATGGGTCGGTTTCTTACTTAACTTAATAAGCACACATTAACTACGAGCTATACAACATTAATAATATTGTGGAGTGAATTCTCTCCTATGGGCGATTTTCTCTTCTCTTTTTTCTGGCGGCTCTAATTGGCTCTGTTATATCACCAATCATTGAATAACGGTTGATTTCTTCCCTGAATTACTAATATCTCATCAAATAGCTTGTGATAAGACTTAGGCTGTGATTTCGGTCCCCCTATGTTCTTTGTGATCAGTTATCTCGTGGGGTGTGGTGGTTTTAGGGTTTATTAATCATCCTTTATTTGATTCGACGTGTTGTAAAGGGTTGGTTAGTGACGTTATTTGGATTTGAGTGTCATCCATTTTAGGGTTTTGTTTTTATTTTTTATTATTTCTTGGGTGTGAATTAGGGTTTGCGACTGTTCGACTTCTAACCCGTTAGGGTTTGTTGGCGGGGGTTTGGTGCCCTAATTCTGGGCGTTGCTTGTGGGGTGTGGATCTGGTGGTTGTGGAATTTTAGGAGAGATGGAGGAGATGGGTACGGTTGAGAAGGTACCAGAGGTTGCTGGGACGCAAGTTGTTCCTGAGCAGTCTTTGAAGGAGGGTACAGTGAGAAAGGTGATTAAATCGATTCTCAAAAAACCAGGATCATCACACGTGGGTGAGCCATCTGGGTTACGCAAGCCTATGAGGGTTTTTGGGGGAGTGGATGATACATTGCCATCATTTGCGTCAGTTGTTAATGAGAAACCGCGGGGTAAGGCAGTTCATATAAAGGAGATGAGGAGCAGCGAAGTTGTTAACGGTGCTAGGGTTTCCCTTCCTATGGCAGCGGTGGATGAGATACGTTCTCGTTTCACAAATACGCTTTATGGTTACTTCATTGGGAAAAGGCTTGCCTTTCCATTGGTAGAGAACTATGTGAAAAATGCATGGGCTAAATATGGCTTGAAACGTGTGCAGATCCATGCAGATTTTTTCATGTTCCAATTTGAATCAAAAGAGGGTATGGATGGTGTGCTAGAGAATGGTCCTTGGCTTATTCGGCTTGTACCTTTGTTTTTAAATATTTGGACTCCAAATACTATCCTGAAGAAGGACGTAGTTACCCGTGCCCCGGTATGGGTGAAGATGCACCATGTTCCTATTGTCGCTTACTCGGAGACAGGATTGAGTTTGATTACTACTAAAATTGGACGCCCTATCATGCTGGATACCTATACAAGTAACATGTGCCTGAGTTCGTGGGGAAGGAATACTTATGCGCGGGCTCTTGTGGAAATTTCATCGGAGAATGAATTATTGGAGTCTATTGTTATCGCGATTCCACTAGCTAATGGAGAGGGGCATTCGTTAGCAACTATTGAGGTGGAGTATGAATGGAATCCTCCCCGGTGTAATAACTGCAAGATTTTTGATCATAGAACTGATGCGTGCCCTAACAACCCTAAGAGTGTGGAACCTAGGGTTGAGACTGTTAGTGCTGATAGGAACAATGAAGGGTTTGTGGAGGTTAAAAAGAAAAAGAAGCATACGAAGCAACAAGCCCCGGCTAGGCAGATTGAGGGTATTAAATTAGGCAAGCAGCCTCTTAATATCCAGTACAGAAAGAAAAATTCTAAGGCTGTTGCTGGTGCTACGGAACTTAAAGCACCGACACCGGCTAAGGTTACTGTTACGAATTCGTTTAGCTCGTTGAGTGTGGATCCTTCTGATGATACAGATTGGGATGATAATGCTCATAAAAATGATCTTATTAATGCTAGCGATAGTGAAGTTGACGAGGAACTCATTATGGAGGATCCTAATAATACAGGGGCAAGCACTCCTGCTGCTGTGGTTTCCCCATGATTAATGTCGGCTCATGGAATATACGGGGCCTGAACTTCTCCCCGAAACAAAGTGAGGTACGGCATGTAATTTCAGAAAATAACTTATCGGTATGTGCTATCTTGGAGTCCCATGTATGTGACATGAACCTGCAGCAGATGTGTTCTCTTGTCTTTCGGCATTGGGACTGGTCGACTAATGGTAGCTTCTGTTCAAAGGGTGCTCGTATTCTGTTAGGATGGAATCACAATGTGGTGGATGTTGTTATAATTAATCAGGATGAGCAATCTATCCATGCTCGTCTATGGTTAAAATTGGAAAGAAAAGAGGTGTTTTGCACGTTTGTTTATGCCATGAATAAATATACTCAACGTCATGATCTTTGGAAGAGCTTAAGTGTTCATAAACTTTATGTGCGGAATAGGCCTTGGATGCTCTTAGGAGACTTTAATGCTACGCTTCATTTAGGGGAGACCACGGCTGGCTCTTCTAATGTTGACATTGCTATGCGTGAATTTCGTGACTGTGTGGAGGATATTGAAGTTATGGACGCCCAACAATCAGGCCTTCGATTTACGTGGACGCAAAAACCGAGAGGATTTAATGGTCTTCTAAAGAAAATCGATCGTATAATGACTAATTTGGAGTTTAATAGTGCTTTTGTGGGTGCCCATGCTGTGTTCAAACCTTATCGTATCTCGGATCACTTTTTTTTTTTTTTTTTTTTTTTTGGTAAAAGGGTAACAAGGACCCCGGTAAATAGAACCAAAAAAAACGTTGAAGTACAAGGAATGTGGCTGAAATACCACATTAACCGCAAGCTACAGGCAGCTTGTTAAACAAAATGTTTATGACATGCCATAAACATTAACTAGTCTAGAATACTGGAAATATATAAACTAGACAAAAACCAAGACGATAACATAAAGTTACAAGGAAAATAATAAAATAGCAACATGGGATCAGCCAGTAGGAGTGCTTGCCCCAATATGAGAGTTGAGAAGATTCACTGATTCATCAAAGACGACCTCAACTCCCTCCTCCTCCTCATTATCTTCCTCTCTTATTGGAACTCCTTCGTCAATACCAGGCATGGACAAAGATGAAAATTTATTAGATGTAAAAACACTGCTCATTTGAGCTTGACCCTTGTTCGGACCATTAGGATTGCTAGACTGCTGCAACTGACCAGATTTAGTATTCAACTGACTACTTTTATCACCACTCGTACTTGTAGTAACTAAGCGAGTTTTTGGACGAAAAACAACCGTCTTTCCTGTTTGGGAACCCTTACTCAATGGAACACCTCTCGGAACTTGATTCCCTAGATTACCTTTGTACTTCTTCCTCTTGCTTTGCACTTGTTGGAATCCATCATTATCAACATGAGTTGTCACATTTTCAACCGTTGTAGGTTTAACATTTTTCGGACAAGAATCAAAGGAATGACCAAAAATGTTACAAGTATGACAACGAGGCGGTTTCCATTCGTATTCAACACAAATGTTACAAGTATCTCGGATCACTCACCAGCGATTATGTGTATTCCTACGAGTACTAGACCTAATCCACGGCCTTTTAAGTTCTTTAACATTGTGACTCAGAATGATAAATTTACAGATACTGTTCAAGAAGTGTGGGCTGTTCCGGTTAGTGGATTTGCTATGTTTAAGGTCTCTAAGCGTCTTAAGATGTTAAAGAAACCTTTGCGTAAGTTGCTGATTGAAAAAGGTAATCTGCATGAAAACGTTATTCGGCTTCGTGGTGAGCTGGATAAAGCTCAAATAGATTTAGATGCTGATCCTAACAATGTTGGTCTGCGTGAAGTGGAAGCTTCAGTAATCGGGGCGTTTAATGAAGCGATTCTCCTAGAAGAAAGATTTCTGAAACAAAGAGCCAAGATTGCTTGGCTGAAGGAGGGTGACGCGAATTCAGCATACTTCCATAAAGCTGTGAAGAGCCGAATCAGTAGGAGTCGCATTGATGCTGTTACTGATTCTCAAGGTCAGTTGTTTGAAAATGAGCAGGTTTCTGAGGTGTTTGTATCACATTATGAATGTTTTCTTGGTCAATCTGGTGCTACTACTAATCTTAATTTGGTGGATCTGTTTCAAAATCGAATTGCTGATGAGGTAGCCCTTGACATGATACGTTCTGTGACAAGGCAAGAGGTTAAAGAGGCATTATTCTCTATGGGTGATGAAAAATCACCAGGTCCGGATGGGTACACGGTGGCGTTTTTTAAAGCTTCATGGGATATTATTGCAAATGATATTGTGGAGGCGGTGAAAGAATTTTTTTCAAATGGTAAGCTGCTTAAAGAATGGAACCATACAATTATTGCTCTTCTTCCTAAAGTGAGGTCTCCGTCTCGTGTTAACGATTATCGACCTATCTCTTGTTGTAATGTCTTATTTAAATGCATTACTAAGATCCTTGCTAACCGTATTAAGGATAGCCTTAAGACTATTGTTAGTCTTAATCAGTAGGCGTTTGTTCCGGGAAGAAATATTGCGGATAACATCCTTCTTACCCAAGAGTTGATGCATAATTACCATTTGGATCGGGGTGAGCCGAGATATGCGTTTAAAGTTGATATACAAAAGGCATACGATACAGTGGATTGGTGTTTTCTTAGAGAGATTCTTGTGGGGTTTGGTTTTCATAATCGCATGATTGCATGGATTATGGAGTGTGTAACTACTACGTCTTTTTCTATCAGCATAAATGGGTCTTTACATGGGTTCTTTAAAGGTAAGAGAGGGCTTCGGCAGGGAGATCCTCTTTAGCCTTATTTGTTTACCTTGGTTATAGAGATCTTGTCTTTGATGCTTAGAAGACGGGTTCGTGAGGCTGTGAATTTTAAATACCATAGATATTGCGCTAAGTTGGAGTTGACTAATTTATGTTTTGCTGATGATCTATTCTTATTCACTTATGGTAATACTGATTCAGCAATGGTTGTTCAGCAAGCGCTAGGTGAGTTTAAGGAGGTGTCGGGTCTGATTCCGAGTCTCCCAAAAAGCACCGCGTATTTTTGTAATGTGCTCAATCACATTAAACAGTCGATACTCCAGATTTTGCCTTTTGAGGAAGGTCGTCTTCCGGTTAAGTATCTTGGTGTCCCACTGGTGTCGTCTCGTCTTTTGATTCGTGACTGTAAGGAGCTTGTTGATAAAGTTCAAATTCGGATTCAAGACTGGAAAAATAAATCTTTATCTGCTGCAGGAAGGCTTCAGCTTGTTAAATCGGTGATTGGCTCTATGCATATATTCTGGGCATCGGTTTTTATCATCCCGTCTCGTATTTTGTTTGATATAGAGCAGCTTATGAGAGGGTTTCTTTGGAGCCATGGTAGATTAGGGAAAGGTAGAGCTAAAGTCGCATGGGATTTGGTGTGCTTGCCAAAGGACGAAGGTGGTCTAGGTCTTCGCAGGTTAGACATTTTCAATAAGGCTCTTATGGTTTCTCATGTTTGGAAACTGTTGGTGCTTAGGGAGTCTTTGTGGGTCCGCTGGGTTCATGCTTATAAACTCAAGGGTCGCTCTTTTTGTGAGATCCCGTCTCGTGGCAATATGTCTTGTGGATGGAGGAAAATCCTCCAACTTCGGCAGATTATTCGAGAATTTATATGGCACAAGGTGGGTGATGGGACTTCGATTTCTGCTTGGTCTGATATGTGGTGCTCGGCTAGTCCTTTGTCAGAGTTCATTACTCACCGGGATCTTTATAGAGCAGGTCTTTCTCCTACTTCTACTGTGAGTGCTGTTGTTCATAATGGTTCATGGGCTTGGCCGCGGGTTTTGGTGGATAAATATCCTATTTTGAATATAATTACTGTGCCGACTATTATGGAGGGTGTTCGGGATAGTTTATTTTGGCAGCAAAGGAGTGGGGTTGCTCGTCCGTTTTCAGTCTCTACGGTTTGGTCGTCTATTCGTGTCCGAAGCACCAAGGTGGATTGGACGTCCATAGTATGGTTTCCGAGCTGTATTCCGAAGCATGCGTTTAATTTATGGCTGGTTATGCACCAAAGGTTAAAAACGCAGGATCGTGTTGCTATATGGGATGTTACGGCTTCATTGGCTGTTGTTTGTCCATTATGTGATACTCAACCTGACTCTCATGAGCATTTGTTTTTCGAGTGTCCGTTTTCCCAACAGGTATGGAATTATGTTCGCAAATATGCTAGTATCTATGGGGCTACGCCTATATTTCATTCAATTATTGATGTGGTTAAGCCTATTGCAAAAAGGAGAACGATTGGTAGTATTATAGCAAAGTTAATTCTTGCTGCTTCTGCATATGGTATTTGGCAAGAGAGGAATTGGAGGCTTTTCAAGTTAAAGAAGAGAACGTTCATTCAGGTTGGTGATTATATTCTTGCATCGGTGCGTCTAAAGCTATTGTCGTGTCGTTGGAAGAAGACTACGGAGGCTGTTCATTATGCTCAGATTTGGAGCATACCGAATTCAATTTTTAGTTAATATGATTGTTTTGTTATGTCTTTGTGCCATTAGGTGGTTTTTCCCTATTGGCGTGATTGGTTTTGTAATAGGTTGACTTCATATGGCATGTCATATGGTTGTGGTAGTTCAAGTTTTGAGCTTGAGGTTAATGTGACATTTTAGTCACATTCCATTGTACTTATCGGTTTTTTGGGAATATATATTTTACCGGGGATAGTCCCCTTTACCCAAAAAAAAATAATATTGTGGAGTGACCGATACTTCTAATATACGTTAAAAACGTATTTCTAACAATCTCCCCCTAAGGGAGGTCACTCCACGTTACACAGTTCTAAACCTAGCATACTATACTAAGTCTTCGTTCTTCAGCTCGTAGTCTTTTCTTCTTTCTTTTTGTTGTGAATATGTTGATTTGATCTTTTAGGCTTTGGCTTGAGAGCATTGTTCTTTTGACCAATCACGTGCGATCTTTGCCTTCTTGTGAATCTTGCCTCCTCGTGACTCCATGTTCCACACACTTATGTCTTTTGTTGAATTCTCAGAAGCTTCAGAGTTTGGTACAGCGGAAGACTTCATTTTGCACTTTCTTGAATTTTGTTGAACTTTGATGCAGAAAAACATAAGCATGTGGGAACGACTTCAGCTGGTACACCGCAACGCCACCGTCTTCACAACAACATGATAAGACACGAATGAAATGGCTTAGAACATTTCATTCTAAATCGGTAGCGTTTTACCTCCGGTCGGTGAAGACCGTTGGACGATATTAGATATCGTACCTGTGACGGATAGTTTCAATTAAGTAACTTCCTGACAGGATTTCGTGGGTAAACCCGTTCTCTTTATTCGACGATCACTAAGCTTGATTGCGAACATAAAGAGTGAATCACTTGGATAAATTATCCTTGTGATTGAAGCCGTCAATTCATGAAACCTGGAACAAGTGAATTTCAGTTAAGATTTTCACCATCGTTGCTTTCTAGTTATCACGAGCTTAATTCATAAAGAATCTTGCACGTCACCTACCAAGTGCTGTTTGATGTTAACACTAGAAGGATTTCCACTCGTCACTGTGATCACTAAAGAGTCACTCTGAGTGTTCTGGCAAGATCATATGATAATGCGTAGAGGCCTAGAACGAGTTTAAGTTCAATTAAGAATTAAACTGCTGTTTCTTTCTAGTTTTTCACAAGATTGGTTCTTAAAGAACCACACGTGTAACCTACCATGAGCTTGTTTGATGTTGGCTCAAGCAGGATTTCCATCTTCATTGTAATACTTGCGTATTACTCGGATGTTCTGGCAATATTACAAGAATACTGCGTAGGACTCATAAAAATCTCTTACTTTTCACAGTGTGTGAAAAAGCAAGGAATAAATGGAAAGTGTCCTAATGAGACTTTTGATGATCTCGTGGCTCTAGACTTGATAGTGCGTTTTGATTTAGTGAGCGATGGCTGGAGAGGAGTGCCACCTTTTCAATACCAGTCTATTCGGAGTGAATAAACCAATAGATAACGTGTTGATCTCCGTGTGATTAAAACAAATACCTTTTGAGAGATATTTGAGTTAGCTGGGAAGGGTTGTGCGTTGCATCACTGGGTCCATGATGTCTTTCTTCAATATCAAGAATCATTAATCAATGATCTCAATAGCATATGTATTGACCCGGTTTCTGCCTAAAGTTGTAAGGAGGGCTTCTTTCTTTACACCCTTTATCTTTACAATTCTTTTTCATTCTTCAACCCCTTCAATGCTTACCAATACGTCATAACTAGCACCTTGTTTTGATTGTTCCAGTGCTAGCTTAAGTACTTGGTCGGCATTCAGCTACGTTCACAATCTTTCTCCATCTTTCCTAGGACTTCTAATTCTATCTAGGGAATTGTCCTTGGGAAGATTCCATCGGTTCTGATGAATCATTGGACTAAAACCTATTCCTACCACCCTTTTGTCACCACATCCGTCGTGAATTAAGCGTGTTTTGGGAAAGTATAGTCACCATGAAAAATCCTTGAAAATCACTTAAGGTACTTGTGATATTGAAATCAAGAGTTTTGTACCTTAAGTGTTTTGTTCATAAAAAACGCTCCCCCTTAACACGTGCTTTACACATATTAAGTTGGATTATCGTTAAGTCTTTTTCATCTTTTAGCCAAGTATCATTTAAGTCTCCTTAATCCCATTTTCTCCCCTTATCCAAAACCATTAATATTTGGGATATTGAATGGATTAACCGGTCTTTGGGTAAAAATGAAATCGATGTTTGGCCATTGAACATGTTAATGCTCCCCCTTAAATTAATAAGGGATAGTTGTAGTGCTTTAGTATGATATATTTTGAAAGATTTAGAATCTCGTGAGAAATTCTTGAAAAATTATCATACCTTAACACTACATCAAGCCGTAAAAGCACAATATTCACAAATTTACATATTCACAATTAAAAACCAATATAGAGTAGACCTGAAATGTACGATCCATTAGATGGATCGTTGTAGTAACTTTTGGTGCACTCCATATGGTCTACCACCAACGAGGACGGTGCAGAGTTGGTAGCTAAGTTATTAACAACTTCTTGTTGGGTGAGAAGAAGTGTCTCCTTTAACTCGGCCAAAACCATGTTTTTGTCAATGAGCGGATGTTTAAGTCAGAGATTTCCTCACACTTTTGGTTCAGTTGTTCAACATAAGATTGTTGCTGTGCTGCATTAAAAGCTAAGCGTTCTTCTATTGAACCATAAAGAACGGATAGTCCCTGTCTTGCCCGATCCATCTCCCCTAGAATAGACGAAAGTCTAATTTCTAAGTCCTGGTTTTTAGACTCTGCAGCCTCTGGTTCCAATTTTAGTGTTTCATTTGATGACACATCTCTCTTTAATCTCATAATCTCTTCCTCTAATGCCTTAACTATCTCAATCATCTTGTCACTCGTCTCAACACTGTTTTCACAACCATTTGTTATCAAAAGATCCTCATTTTGAGTTTGTTGTTTTAATTCTAAAGATATACAACGTTGTTCAAGTTGATTAAAACGTTTTGTAAGTAAATTGTAAGAATCTTGAAGCTTTAAAAATTCAGCATTAGACTCGTGACAAGAATGATTATCTACCTCATTTACAGTATCAACAACATTTACAGAGAGATCACACACATCATCACATATATTCACAGCATCACATTTAATCATAGCGGATGTAAGCTCATTCGAATAATTAACATTTACAGTAGTAAGCACATCACACGAAATTACTTGGGACAAGAATCGGTCATATTCGGATAAAATCTTTTCCTTTTCAATTAATTGTAGTTCGTAAGCGGTGTCCATTTCATAAAACACTTTTTGAACTTCTGCAATTTCAAACTCGAGATTTTCCGAAAGAGATGCAAAACTTCCTTTTAGACTTTCGACAAACGGATTGATCTCATTCTTAAACACCTCGTTCATGTGTTCGAAAGCCCATTCTCCGGCGTTTAGGCCATTTGAAGTCGTACATTCCAGAATGACCTTGTCAAAACTAGCAAAGTATTGATTAATCTCTTGCAAGTTTAACCATACAATGCTAACAGGTGGAAGATCCTTTGGAATTTCCTTAGGTCCTTCCATTTTGACAAGTGTAGTAAGTGTACTAGGGTTTTCTTCATTTAACATGTAGGTTGGTGTTGTGATGAGATCTTTATCCATATGGAAGCGAATTCTAAAATCCGTTTTTGCAAGCTCCTGATTCATTTTAAAATAATCACACTCGGGATATTTTGCAAAGTTGTATGACCGATTCTCATCAACTAGATCCTTATTTGTGCGATCATCGAAAATAACAATCGGGTCTAAGACCAATCCTAATTGGGTTGCATTATAAAGTCTTGGACTATGGATAAAAGCTTGTTTTGCATACCGTGGGTTAGGGGGAAGGCCTTTTTGACGCGATAAGTTAAAATCTCTAAACGATGCGTCAAATAAATGCACTAGTTGAGAGGCAGCGTATTGTCTTAAAAGCAAATAATCTAAACTTCTAATCTTATTAGCCGCATTAATTTCCATTTCATTCTTTTTAGACTCGAGTAATTCAAAATCCGTTTGAAGTTTGTGAAAATTAATGACCACTAATTCTTTTTCTTTAAGTTCGTTAGAAAGATCTGCTCTTAAGGTTTCAATTTCTTGCAAATGACTCATTTGTTTGTTTCGAAAATGATCATATTCGGGATTTGTTAGAACAGTGGACGAAGGAACTAATTCCAAAGTTTGAACTTTTTCGTTGCACAAAGCAAGCTCAACAGACAAATTCTTATTCTTAGCTAGGGTTTCTAAGAGTGCAATATTCATTTGGCTAAGTAATGTAGTAGGAACCATGACCAAATCTTGTTGAGCAGGAATATGCGTATGCGAAATGGCTCCCGGTTGTGATTCACTCAAAGTCTGGGGACTCACGTTGATATTACTATCATTGATTGTCTCCTCATTTGAAAAACTCACCACCGAAGACTCATTCGGATCAGCACCCTCTTACCCAACTTGATGTGGTTGAATACTAGTATCAGTGGGATTATCAGTGGTATTAGTAAGTACCTCAGATATTTTTTCTGGCCCAAAGCTAGAGATAGTTGCCATAAGAGCTGCCTGAGCAATCACAGTCTGAATTGTAAGCATCCAGATCATCTGCTTGGTATGCTGCATTCTGTGTAGTGACAACTTCTTGTTCAGCAATCCCTGGATCAGCAAGAAATACAAGCTCCTCTTCATCAAGTTCCTGTCCTTGTGCCTGAGCGTTCACCAAATAAATCTTCTCTGTAAACCATTGACCATCCCTTCTCCTCTTGGGTTTTGTGCAATCCCTGGACATGTGACCTTCTTCCTTACAGTTGTAGCATGTAATCATTCTCAACTTGCCTGTGGAATTAGCCCGTGGAGGAGTGTTGACCATTGGAGCAGGATTGACCGTGCGTGCATTGGTGGTTGATGTAGTGGGTCTCCCCTGATAAGGTTGAATAGGTTGAACCATTACCCTGCCATTCTTAATAGTAGCTTGTTGTCGAGAATTGGATGAATTCCTCAGCTGATTGTTAGTAGGAGCTGGTCCTCTAAATCCTCGTTTGCTCAATGTCCTTGTGAGATAAGCAAACATAGTGGCTAGCACTTCAACTGGGTCAGTTCCTTGTTTGAATTCAGGAATGGGGACTTCATCATTATCACAATACATTGCTTGGTCTTGTTGAGCTGCATAAGCACCAGAAGGAATACTCATGTGGTCAGAGTAGCTTGATGGATATGCTGCATTTTCTTGATAAGAAGAATATGATGACTGAGCATAAGGTGCAATGCTTGCTGGTGAATATGGGTGAGGTTGTGAGGCATATTGTGATGCTTGTGGTTCTCTCTGAGACAAAGGTGCATTAAACCGATATTGTTGCTGATGTGAGGTGGGTGGTTGCGGTAAAATCGAATATTGGGGGAAGCTTGGAGTCATGTACGGTGATGGATGATAGGCTTGGTGTCCCATGATATAAGGAGTGTTGTTGTATGACAAGCTTGGTTGATTTGCCATCAAAGCTAAAGAATCAGGGTACATACCTCGAGGCGAACGGTGCATGATCACGTGTTTCTCATGCTGCTGAAGAAAAGCATAAAGTTGATCCAAATTGCACTTATGCAAATCCCTGGTTAACTTAACATCGGTAATATACTCACCCCATTCAGCTTGAGGTAAAGTATTCAAAAACTTGGTGTTAACCTGGAATGGAGCAATCACGAGATTGTATACATTCAAATCATTCATGAGAGTAGTGAATCTGAAGTAGTAGTCGTGAAGCGTTTCCCCTGGACTGTACGTGAATCTATCAAACAGATCATACAACTGACATTCCCGTTCCTGTTTAGTGAGAGACGTACCTTGTAGCAACACCTTCAGACGTTCCCATAAATCCTTTGCAACCGTATATTGACTTACCATTCGATAGATGTCATGTGGAAGAGCTTGGAGAATGGTTTGAAGAGCCTTTTCGTCTGCATCGGCAACAAGTTGTTGGGCTGGTGTAAGTTCTTCAAACTCCCGTGGTCGAGTCACATTGTTAACCACAATGGTACCATAATCAAGTGGACCATTTAGAATTGACTTGACCATAAGCCTCCCATATGTCGGTTTTCCCTTAATGTATGACATCATACGGCCTTGCCATGCTTCAAAAACTTCTTTAATGAGCATTGGAGGGCGATTATCCGTTCCCGTAATGACGGAAATATCCGTAAGTGATGTCATTTGAGGCATTAATGAATTCGGATTCATTTTGATCACTTTAAAGTAACAAAGATTATCGGTTGATCGAGCAGTGAAGTAAGGTTGTGAATTGTGTTGTGTTGTTGAAGTAAAGAGTGTGTAGGAAGCCAAGATTAAATCCACTAATAATCGACGAAAAATACCCCTTGATCTTGCTTATCCGGAATAGAACCTATTCGAAATAACCCTTATACTGAATATACCCTATTCGGAATAACCCTTATGCGGAATATACCCTATTCGGAATAACCCTTGTGCGGAATAAACCCTATTCGGAATAACCCTTGTGCGGAATAAACCTATTCGGAACAACCCTTGTGCGGAATAACCCCTTATGCGGAATACCCTTATGCGGAATAATCCCTTACTCGGAATAATCCTACTCGGAATAACCCTACTCGAAATAATCCCTTACTCGGAATAATCCTACTATTCGGAATAATCCCCTATTCGGAATAATCCCCTATTCGGAATGATCTTCTATTCGGAATAACCCACTATTCGGAATGATCTTCTATTCGGAATAATCCACTATTCGGAATGATCTTTCTATTCGGAATAATCCCCTATACGGAATGATCCTATTCGGAATGTTTGGCTGTTCTGAATGTTTGGCTATTCTGAATGTTTGGCTATGCTGAATGTTTGGCTACTCGGAATGTTTGGCAATTCGGAATGATCCGGAAAAAATAGACTTCGAGCCCAGGAAATAACTTTTTACACGAATCAAAACTCGATTTTTGATCAAAAACCATAAAACGTTTTATGATTTCTACCAGAATAAGCTAAACCCAATACTTATCAACTAATCCCAACAACAAAAACACCAAAAATTACAAGATTCAAGGATGATTTTCCTACAAATCACTAATACATTTAAAAACTAAAAAATAACACTAATCCTTACCTTAAATCACCCCATGGCTCTGATACCAAATGTAGAATATTGATAATCTTATGAATCAATGAAGTGGGTTGAAGATTTCTAGAGAGAGAAACTAGTGAGAGAAAGTATGTGTTTTATTCAAAATGATAAAATGAAAAACATCAACAACCAACCCCTTTCCATGCTATAAAGGGGGATTTATATCCAAGCTACTAACGGGCTTGGGCCGACCCATGACAAGCCCATGGGTCGGTTTCTTACTTAACTTAATAAGCACACATTAACTACGAGCTATACAACATTAATAATATTGTGGAGTGACCGGTACTTCTAATATACGTTAAAAACGTATTTCTAACACGAGTTAAGATATCAAGCCTAAACCGCTAAAAACTTCATTTATTAAGCAATTATTATTCAAGCGTAAAAAATAAATACGAGGAGATTAAATCAAACACAAAAATACTTACACAAAGAAGAATTAATTTTAGAAACTTATGATTAAACTATATCATCTCTTGTTCTCCATATTGTAAAATTTCAAAAATGTGAAATCAATGGATACTTAGCCTATTAAATCAAAGTTTTGGGTTTTCAAGTCATCTATAGGATCTTGCATCTTCTTATACTTTTTCAAGTTTTAGAATTTGCGTTTTAAAGTTCCCTTGATAAACGACTTTCTAGGATCATTTATAGGAACTTGCGAAAAGTTCTTGTTCTTAAACCCGTATGAGTTAAGACTTTCGCGTTTTAAAGTTCCCTATATAAAAGCCTAGCAAAACTTGATTCAAACACGTTAAGGAAAAGCTAAGGTAAAAACCGAGTTGAGTCAAAAACTATTTTTATTTTCACCAACTGAAAGCCTACATTTGTGTCAAAAGCACTTATTTTCTTTATTAAAACTTAAAATTACACTAAAAATTTAAAATTTTTATGAAAAACCAAAAAAACGATTACGTTTAGACACGACAAAAGCAATTGCAAGCGATTATATCGATTGACTCCCCCATGCTAAAACCAAACATTGTCCTCAATGTTTCTTAGCTCAAGAGTAACACCCCCTTGCTAAAACACGAAGAGTCTAATGCAAAATCCTAACATGGAAAGAGCACGCAAATCTATAAGCCGTTTATTAATTATGCCTCAAGATAAAACGTTAGTCGATAAAAATCAAAGGATAAAGAGTGTGCCCCTTTTTACAATCAAAGTAAGGAAGATCAAGTGGACCGGCAAAAACCGAACACGAGAGCCTTCAATGATTAGGGTCATACCTAAGATTCACAACACAACAAAACACGAGCACAAGCTTGAAAGATCAAGCCTTCTTAGTGTTAAAAAATAGAAAGAAGATATAATGTATGGGACTCCCCCACAAGGCACCTCGTTTTTGTTCACCGAGTCATGAGCTCGACTCGATCCCCGCATTCATAGGTCCTTAGGGAAAATGGTGACAACCGGCATATTGGAATAAAATCCATAATAAAGCACGATGTCGGGGTCAAAGATTACATCCTCGTTTTCAAATGACAATCGAAAGGATGAAACTCCAACATAAATCTCCAAAAAGAGATGGTAGTCACAAATTATGGAATGAATATAGCATGCTCCCCGAGATAAACTCACACCAAGATGATCGAAAAGTCTTTCAATTATTACATCGGTGAAAGTCCGAGATTTCCCTAAATCAACGATTCCGGGGTCGAATACCTCGTTCTCGGGAGAGAAAGGAATAGACAACACGGTGTCGTCCCCCCATGCTAATCCAAGATCATATAGAGCACATGGTAATGGTTGAATAAAGGTTTCATCCATAGTCGAATCAACATTTTTAGCTTTAACGACCATTTCACCCTTAGAAATGTGATCAATCAGGTCATGGTACTCAATATGAGACACATGAAAAACCCATACATTAAGCTCAAAGTGGGTGGGAGGAGGACTTGGGACGACATCATCATCAAGTAAATTCTCTAAAAAGAGAGCGTCCCCCTCTGGATCAATTTCATCAACACCCGGTAGTATCGAATCATTAGAAGCAAGAAACATGTCAATTTCTTCCATAAGTGTATCACTATCCTCAACGAGAATAGGAGATGGAGATAAAGACTTGGCATTAGGCTTAGCATTCAAAGCTTCGATCTTATAAATGAGAAGATAGACGTTGGATAATTTTTCACGAAGAATCACGTCTTCCACATCTAAATGAGTAAGTTCATCGGAGAACTTCTCAAGGATTGGAATAGTCAAATCAACCTCATTTCCCGGTGGAAATGGGTCTAAAGGAGCAAGTTCAAAGGTGAACCTCTCAAAAATCGGATCACTATCATCCTCATTTCCCGGTGGAAATGGGTGAAGAAGAGTAGGTTCATCGGGAAACCCCTCAAAATCCGAGTCGTGAATATCATCTTTATAAGAAAGTTCATCGGAGAACTCCTCATTAGAAAATTCACTAGAAGTCGAATCATTCTCAAAATCGTCATTTCCATCACAATTTTCATCATTAGAATTGGAGAAAATCTCAAAGTGAATGGAAGAAGTAGAGTCATCATAATTTGGAAAATCACACGTTTCATTGGAAATACCATCGAACTCTCTTGGGTTTTGGACAAGGATCTCAACACTAGACTTTATTACTTCGTCCGATTCCGTGTCCGGAATAATGCTAAAAT
Organism: Glebionis coronaria; assembly: GCA_025667525.1. Taxonomy (NCBI): domain Eukaryota; kingdom Viridiplantae; phylum Streptophyta; class Magnoliopsida; order Asterales; family Asteraceae; genus Glebionis; species Glebionis coronaria. The sequence goes on along the minus strand of CM046878.1, from coordinate 335,150,366 downwards.
GCTCGTCTCCCTTGCTTAGAGAATTTCCGGGTTCCACGGTGGAAGAATCATGAATAGGAGTAATGATGTCATGAGATGGAGTGAGATCGAAAATATCCTCATTATCGTCTTCATCGTCATAATCATAATTCACCAAAATATCATCTTTGAAAAAATCTTTGTAAAAATTCATTTGCTCTAGCATAAGTAATTTTTCGATGGAAAGTTGTGAGGAGTCGTCTTTCGTTTGAAGACAAGGGCACACGCCATTAAACAATGGACTCCCACACTTAACGCAAACGATAGATGAAGACATAATGATAAAAACAAGGAATAAGGATAATTACTATGGAAGTAATATACCCTCGGTCGACTTTGAAACGATAGGTGAAAACCTAAACGCCTCGAGGTTCAATAAGTAAACTACAAAAATAAGATTTAATACTACCTGAGTTGGCAAACCAATAATCGGTCGTCCCTCTCAATATACGCACAAGCAAGCGGGGAAACGAGGTTGCACAAAGCACTTAAAAACCTTTTTCCTTAGACGACCTTTTATAGCACGTCGCCTTATACCCACCTTATAGTTTGTATAAATCGAGTTCAAATGTTTTATTAGTATTTATCGATTTTGCTTTTTTTTGGTTTTGGATTCGAATACAATAGCTAGGTGATGAAATCCCAACTAAGGTCTTATTTGGAAGTAGGTAAATTTATTGTTCTACGTAACACAATATAGTAATCACAAAAAACACGAAAAAACGATACATACTAATAATAATAGAAAAATAACAAACTTTCCGAGGACGGAAAGGGTCTTCAAATCAACGATCAACAAATCTCCATGACGAATCGTACACAAGATCCCCGGTAGCGGCGCCAAAATTTTTGATGTGTCGTGGAATGTCGGTGTATTTTAGTTAGATACGTTATAGGACGAATTTAGGAAATTACCCTTAGGAAAAGGTAATAATCCATAAATAAGTCAAAGACGGATTTAATTAAACACGTTGATGAACCAAGTTCGTTGTTCACGAAGATCAAGTGAATTTGAGACGTTTTGTTTTGATTTGGACAATTGATTCGAATGGGTTTTCGGTTATTAAACTAAAATTACTCCTACGATTTTTTTATTAATTAAATCCTAAGTGCATGAGTCGTTCCCCATTTTTTATTTACTAAAGACAATTATTTAAAATATGAAACTATTTAAACTATTTAAAAGTTAAACTATTTAAAATAAAACTATTAAAATTGATTCTAAATCTAAATTTTAATTAAATCAATTTAAAGTAACTTTTAAAGAAAATCTATTTTTAAAACTACTATATTTAAAAAAACTAATTTTTCATAGAAATCTAATTTAATTAAAATCTAATTTATTACAAAACTAATTTTTAATAACTAATTAAATCTATAAAGTTAATAAAACATTTTTTTATTATTATTTTTTTATTTTTTAAACTTTATAAAAGTAAATTTAATAAAACTTATATTTAAAATTTACTAAAAATGAAAAAACTTGTATTTAAATGAAATAAGAAGCTAACAGCCTAATTAATTAACTATATTTTTTTGGTAACCGTGATTTCTGACTCATTAGCCGACTAATCCGCGGGGTTTGAGCCCACCGCAATTAATTAACTATATTAATTACAAGAGCTGTAATTAAACACAAAAGAGAGGCTAGAGCAGATGGTAGTGCGTTTGGCATTCACCCTTGAGGTCAAGGGTTCGAGTCTCATTGGAGACTCTTTTTGGAAGATTTATTTTTTTGGATAAAGAGATGTAAAATTCAGTCACAGGAAGTGACTTAACTGATAATATAACAATTTTTTTGGAATGAATAAGTGTGACATATTGGTCACAGCCCAAACCAAACGAAATCAGGAACCAAAATGCAACAGTCAACAATGTCAGCAAATCAAAACGAAAATTCAGCAGCATAAATTCGCATCACAGTCCAAACACACAAGATGAATCAGCAGTTCAGTTATATGGACAAAAACAGATTCAGTGAACTTTATCATATTACAAAACCAACTCAAACAGTAAAAAAAACAATTGTATCAACAGTACGATTCAACTTAAACCTACACCACAACAATATTTAACATAGCAATTCAAACCACACAAAGAACAAATTCAGCAGAATCTATCAACTTAATAAATATAGATTCAGTTATGACTAATCATATAGCAATAAACACAAAGAAATCAATTAAAACAATGAAGGACAGATTCATCTAATATAATAAAACAGTACACATTTTATCAAAAGAAAATATCAAAGTAGATCAACAGATCATATTCAAACATATATTAGCAGATTAGATAAACAAACTCAATAAAATAAAACTAAGCAGAATCATAACAAAAACATGTAAACAAAAAATAACTAAAAAGGATTAAAACCTTTGACGAATCCTTTGAGAAGAAGGAAAGGCGCTAAGCCCCCTTAACCGAACGAGTTAACACCATCTTTTAAACATCATCATCGAACCATTATCATCACCATTCCGAACATCAACATCGAATCAATATTCGATCCAGCTTTTTTATAAACTTCTAGTGGGGAAGTTTTAATCCCAATATTTATATTTAGTTATTTAAATAAAACTATTAATTAGTTTCATCAAATAACCCTAACCATTATTATATCAAATCAGTTTTAAGATTAATTATGCAATAATAAGTTTTAACAGTAAGTAAGCAAATGATTTAATCAAACCCAATTCACTTTTATTAATAATAAAGGAAACGATTACAATACTATAGAAAGAAAAATTACAAGATTAAACCTAAAAATATTTTAACATAATAACTTTGAAAAATAAAATTGGATGTCAAATTACAGGAAATAGGGGGGTTTTTATAGCCAAACCCTCAAGGCCCTTGGTGGATTTTGTTGAGAAGAAACCTTGATCTTGGCCTTTGATTTCTTCTTTTCTCTTTCCCATCTTGATCAAACGGCTGAAAATCCTCTTTCATCACACGGATTGCCAAGGTGGCAATCCGTGTGTGCTTGTTGTGTTAGTTTCAGGATGATGTGGAGTGATATGATTGGAGGATGGTGAGGAATGAGGTGTCATAGCCAATCAGGGATGAGAATGATGAGAGAGGGATGCCACGTCACCTGGAATGGGCATCTTCTTTGCCCCGAAAAACTTGGGAATGAATTCCCAAGTGTGTGAATCACACGTGCCTCAAAAAGCCCCAATATTTATTCTATACGGTTTGGGTAAACAGTATTTTTACAGGTGAGGTGAAGGAGATGAGAGAGGAGGGTAAAACTTCGTTTGTATCGAAGGTTGATTTTTGTGTGTGGTGGAAAGATATGGTTTGACCAAGTTGAGAAAAGTGAATAAATTTTCACTTTAAGTAACACTCCTTAACCGCCCCAATGTTTTTACCCTAATGGGCTTTTGTTTCATAATCAATGTAACTTGCTTTTGGGCCTTTTGGTCACAACTTACCATCCGTATCATCTAAAGTGAATTTGTGCTTTTAATGGGCTTTTGAAACAAGAGTAAATAGTCTTTCCCCTTAAATGGGCTTTTAGGCCCATTATCTAAAAGTGGGAACCACAAGGCCCATTTCAACTTCATAAAGTTAAAATCCACTAAAACGGACTTGAAATTGGCTTTGTCGATCTTTTCTTCAATCTCGTGTCGAATTTGCCGGTTTTCGTGATCATCGGTACCTACACACATGAAACAACAAAGACACATATACAAGGCCTTTTTCATTGATTATATGCATTTATTTATTGTTTTTAGATACAATTGATATGAGTAATTTAGCTCATATCAATTACCAATTAGCTGACTTGTTTACAAAAGCTCTTTCGAAAGAGAGGTTTGCGTATCTAGTTAGGCAAATTGGTATGAGATGTTTGACTCTAGCAGAACTAGAGATTTTGGCAAAGAAGCATGCTTGATTCATCTATCAAACATCTACCTGTAAATAAAGCAAAATACAAAATTTAAAAATCTTTGAAAATCCAAAAATATTCTTCTCGACATGTCTTTTAGTATCGATAATATGGACGTGCCTAGAAATGTCGCTCAATAACGACACGGGTGTGTACATAAAGCTCGAATGAAAGTTGTAAATATTTTTCAAAACATGTCATTTCTATCTTTTATAAAGGAAATTGTCTCTTTTGGAAAATATTTCCAACAACGGGTAGAGTAATCTATCACGGGTTGATCTTGTCACAAAACATTCAACGTTTTGAGCTCAACACAATGGCTTGTAATCACTTTCAGATTGCAACCCAGATCTATATTCACGGGGGAGTGTACGTTTTAGTGCCCTTACCCTCAGCAAAAGAAGAGAAATCTTCTTACACTTGAGTGGATTCGTCAAGACATTCAAAGTCTATGAACTCAAGTTTAAGCTTTAGAAAAACTTTTTCGCCAAAAAGAAATAGAGTTTTTCAAAAATCGTTGAACACAATTTTTTCAAGAATTTTTCAATGATATTCAAAATCTTTCAAAAATTGTGTGTTCAACAACTCCTATCCTCAAAAAGTGAAATGTGGATCACATCCTCACAATGACAATTCAGTTGGATCAATTTTTGAGGGGGAGCGTTCTAATTTCATGCTAAGTTTGACACATTTTTCTCTCGGAAGATTTTCAAGACTATTTTTCAAAATATAGTTTAATCAAATTTGGTATCTCTAATATCAAACGATTTTATATATTAGAGATAGAGGGAGAAAATGTGATTAAAATGTGATCTAATGACTCAAGCACTCATGGTTTCGATAAAAAACCCACAACATCTTTAATTCACGACGTTATGGTGTCAAAAGGGTGGTTAGATTTAAGTCCTATGATCCAACCAGAACCGGAGGGATCTTCCCAGGGACAATCCAATAGATTATTAGAAGTCCTTAGGAAAGATGGAGTAGAATGTGAACGTAGCTGACTGCAGACTAAGTACTAAAGCTAGCACTAGAACAATCACAACAAGGTGCTAGTAATGATGTCTTGGTAAGCATTGAAGGGGGTGAAGAATGAAAAAGAAATGTAAGGATAAAGGGTGTAAAGAAAGAAGCCCTCCATACAACTTAGGAGAAACTGGGTCAACACATCATGAAGACAACGCATCATGGACCCAGTGATGTAATGCACAACCCCTCCCCAGCTGACTCAGACTTCTCTCAAAAGAAGTTTGTTTTATTGTCACGGAGATCAACATAACTTCTATTGACTTTCTCACTCCGAGATAGTTGATATTGAATAGGTGGCATCTGCTCCAGCCTCCGACCACTAAAAGTGCAAAAATCGAGTCTAGAGCCAGGAGATCAATCAAATCTCGTTAGGACACACAGATGACGACCAAGAGAGTCCTACGCTATATCCTTGCGATATTGCTAGAACACTCAGAGTGATACTTCATGGTATTCACAATGATGAGTGGAAATCCTTCCAGTGTTAACATCAAACAGCACTGCGGTAGGTCATATGTAAGATTCTTTTAGAATTGAACATGTGTAAACTGAAAAGCAACAGTGGTTTTGATTCTGAATTGATTCAAACTCGTTTCAGGTTTCTACGCAATATCTTTATGGTCTTGCCAGAACATTCAGAGTGATATTCATTAATATTCACAGTGACGAATGGAAATCCTTCTAGCGTCAACATCAAACAGCGCTACGGTAGGTAACTTGCGAGATTCTTTATGAATCAAGCTTGTGTCAACTGGAAAGCAACAATGGCAAGATTCTTAATGAATCAAACTTGTTCCAGGAATTTGAATTGACGACTTTAATCAAGCAGGTATTTATCCAATTGATTCACTCTTTATGTTCGCAGTCTTGCTTTGAGACGGTCGAGTAAAGAGAATGGCTAGTACAGCTGCGAAACCCTGTCAAGGAGGTTCTTAATTGAATCTACCTATCACATGTACGATATTTAATATCGTGTAACGGTCTTCACCGACCGGAGGTAAAACGCTACCGATTAAGGACGAATGTCAAAGCCATTCAGTCCGTGTCTATGTTTTGTCTCAAGAAGGTGACATTACGGTGTACTCAGCAAATTCGAAGATTCAAAACCACATACTCATGCCCAAAGACATATTCAACAATCAAGAAAGCTAAAGACTTTCGCAACTCTGATGATCAAAATCTTCCTTATCAATTTATGTAGAGGAATGACCTCTCTTCTAAGGAGATTGTTAGCAAGCTTTTAAGATGGTGCGAAGTATGAGCATGTGGATAAAGACACAAAATCGCAAGATGGCAAAGACAAGTCAAGAATTATTTGAAGATCTCAAGATAAAAGACAAAGTCGAAATATAATGACAAAGGCTCAAAGATCACAGCATGAAGGAACGAGACTACTATTACACGTTCAAGACTCATTTATGACGAAATTTGTAATCTCCATGGATTTCCAAATATCAAAGAGGAATGACCTCACATTGGGGGAGATTGTTAGCCTCAAAATATTGAGTCAAACAAGAATGTTTGGTCATAGGTTCATATTGTAATATTTATTAGAACATTGTAATAGTTAGTTAAAATAGTCGTGACATTACGGGCTTGATGGTTAGCTTAAAAGGTCTCTTTCAAGGTACTAAGCATTTATTCAAGCCCGACCCAAAACTATATAGTCCATTAGAGAGCCCGCATGTGGGTGGACTATATAAGCACCCTCCTAGCATGTTAAGAGGGTGGAAGTTTCTCATTTCTTAATCTAATTTCACCAAGTTTATCACCTCATTCTCTCTACTTTATCTCACTACTTTCTCTCTCTAAAATCTTCATTATTTTCATCTATTTTCTATCTTTAATCATCAAATAACATGGGACAATAGTCTTTCTCCTCATGACTCGTTCTTGGCGATCGAGAACCTTCTCAGGTTCCTCGATATATGATAGATCCTCTCGAATCTGCTCAAATAGATACGTACCTTTATGCAATGGATGGTAGTTGTAACCTCTGAGTAAGGATACATGAAATACATGGTGCACATGAGATAGCTGAGGAGATAAAGCTAGACGATATGATACTTTACCGACACGTTCAAGTATTTTAAACGGTCCGATGAAACGAGGAGTGAGCTTGCCCTTGAGTCCAAAAAGCTTAACAACACTTGCTGGTGATAGTTTAAGGAAAACATGGTCGCCGATATTAAACGATAAATCTCTACAATGTTTATCAACATAGCTCTACTGTCGAGCACGAGCTTCCTGTAGCTTCGCCTTGGCTGTGGTATCCTTCTCATTGGTCACCTCTATCATTTCTGGTCCTTCAAGGTTTTGTTCTCCAACTTGATCCCAACAGATTAGAGAATGACACTTTCTGCCATAAAGCATCTCTAACGGTGCACACTTAATACTAACATGCCAACTATTGTTGTAGGCAAACTCTACCAAACATATGTAGTCGTCCTAGCTTCCTAACCATTCCAATGCACAAGCCCACAACATGTCTTCTAAGGCCTGAATCGTACGCTTCGATTGACCATCGGTCTGAGGATGAAAGGCAGTGCTAAGCTTAATTTTAGTGCCCCAAGCTTTCTGCACACCTTTCCAGAATTTTGACGTGAAACAAGGATCGCGATCTTATATGATGTCTGAAGGAGTTCCATGTAGTCGTATGATATCCTTAAATATTATATCTGCCAATTTGCTGACTGAAAGTCCTTGCGAATGGGAAGAAAATGAGCTGACTTGGTTAAACGATCAACTATGATCCATATAGCATCATGTCTGCTCTGAGTAAGCGGAAGTCCGGTGACGAAATCCATGGATATTTGTCCCACTTCCATGCGGGAATCTCTGACGGTTGCAGTAAACCACTAGCCCGCTGATGCTCAATCTTAACCTGCTGGCAGGTTAGACACTTGGATACAAAAGTAGAAACATCCCGTTTCATGCCACTCCACCAGAAATGTTGTTTAATGTCATGATACATCTTGGTGGATCTTGGATGAATAGAGAATGGAAAAATGTGAGCTTCTGTCAATAGAGCTTCACGGAGAGTTTAATCATCCGGAACACATAGTTTAGTTCCTTGCCATAAAATGCCTTCTTCGTCTAAACGAAATTCTGTTTGTCGATCAAGGTTATGAATGATAGCTATAATCTCACCATCGTCTTTTTGAGCTACCTTAATCCGAGAAATTAAGTCTGGCTCAATTCTTAGATTAGCCCAATATCCATGTTGTCCACGTACCAGGAATTCAATGTCTAATCGCTCAAATTCCCGTATGATTTCTTCTTGTACTTTGATGCCGTTTATAGTGCCCGACTTTCTGCTAAGAGCATCTGCCACTACATTCGCCTTGCCATGGTGATACTGAAGATTGATGTCATAATCCTTGAGTAGTTCCAACCATCTTCTATGTCTCATGTTAAGTTCCCTCTGAGTGAAAATATACTTGAGACTCTTGTGATCAGTGAAGATATCACATGATTCACCATAAAGGTAGTGTCTCTAGATTTTAAGTGCAAAGACTACTGCTGCTAGCTCAAAGTCATGTGTAGGATAATTTTCCTCATAAGGCTTTTGCTGACATGATGCGTATGCAATCACTTTCCCATGTTGCATGAGTACATAGCATAATCCTTTACCTGAAGCATCGTTGCAGATCTGAAATCCACTTTTAGCAGATGGGAGAGTAAGAATAGGTGCACATACTAACTGCTTCTTGAGTTATTCAAAGCTCTTCTCTTGCTCATCAATCCAAACGAATTTCTCTCCTTTCCGCATCAACTTGGTCAAAGGTAAGGCTAGTCTTGAAAACGTCTCCACGAATCTGCGATAATAACCAACTAAGCCCGGGAAACTACGAACCTCAGTTGCAGACGTCGGTCTTGGCCATTTAGTGATAACTTCAACCTTCGCATGATCCATAGTAATCCCTTCTATGGAGACAATGTGGCCTAAGAATGCTACCCTGTTTAGCCAAAACTCACACTTAGAAAATTTGGCATAAAACAGCTTCTGACGAATAATCTGTAGCACAATACGTAGATGTTCTTCCTAGGATTTAGAGAAGATGCGGATGTCATCGATGAAGACGATAACAAATTTGTCTAAGTACTCATGGAAGACGCGGTTCATAAGGTCCATGAAAACCGTAGGAGCATTAGTGAGTCCGAAAGGCATGACAACGAACTCATAATGGCCATATCTGGTGCGAAAATCAGTCTTGATAATATCCTGCTCTTTCACTCGCAGCTGATGATAACCGGATCTTAGATTAATCTTGGAGAAATGTTTGGCACCCTAAATTTGGTCAAATAGATCATCGATTCTTGGTAATGGATAACGGTTTCTAATCGTGATCTTATTCAACTCATGATAGTCAATGCATAGACGCTACTGCTATCCTTCTTCTTGACAAAAAGTACCGGTGCACCCCATGGTGATACACTCGGTCGGATGAAACCTCGCTCTAGTAATATCTACAGCTGATCTTTTAAGTCCTTGAGCTCTGATAGGTGTGTAAACACCCATCCTTTTTACCACTTAACTACAATAATAACTAAGCCAAAACGTGTATTTTATGTCGTAAATGTCGGAATTATGCGTGGTTTGTGTTTTTGTTGTGATTTTAGGATCAAAATGTAAAAAGGGAAGAAAACACGGCTTTCACGGGCTTTTATCGAAGAAAAAGACAAAAGACGAAGTCAAGAAATCAAGAGTGCAAAAAGAACGGAAGTCCAAGACCAATTCTGAAGATTTATCGAAGAAATAGTCAAAAGACGGAAGTTTACTTAAAGCCGAAGAACTCAAGTCTAATTTATTGAAGAAATTACAAGACGAGTTTATTAATCCCGAGACAAAAGTCGAAGAATTTGGAAGATTAAGGACTAATCAAGCAATTAAAAAAAGAAGAAAGAGGGGAGGAAGCTTCCACTAAGCACCTCCCTAATCTCCTATAAATATGATCCATTTCCTTTCATTTGTTTTTGTTGGCTAAGTGTGACAATTAGCTCTTCCATTTTAATTACTTGCACATTTAAATACATGTCATTTATTTAATTGTCTTGCACCTTAAATTCATTTAATTTCAAGTAAGTTTCCTTTTAATTGTTGTTAATCTTTACTTTTATTGTTAATCTTCTATCTTCCTTTCTTATTTAATCTTTAATCTTTATGTTTATTGTTTATGTTCATGTTATTGAGTTTTTATTAAATTGATTAAGTGGTTTTTGATTGATTTGGTTATATTTGTTAGTTTTGTTGATTTGAATTGATAAGTTATTGTTATTAGATCATTTGTGATTAGTCTTGTTTAATCTTTTGGTTGATTTTGATTAGTTTTGTCTAGATTCGTGTTATTTTTGTTTCCGTGTTCTTCGTTACTGTTTTTCCCAGGTTATTCCGGATCAATGCCAAATATTCCGAATGAAGGGACTTTATTGATTATTCCGGATCAGCTGTTTATTCAGAATCAAGGTGGTGTTGTGATTATTCCGAACAAAGCAAACATTCCAGATAAGTGACATATTCTGGATCAGTTTGTTATTCCGAATAAAGCAATATTCTGAACCAGTGAATTATTCCGGATCAAACAGATATTCCGAACGAAGGTTATATTCCGGATGAAGGCTTATTTGTGAATATTCCGAATGAAGGTTTGAAATTTATTCCGAACCAAGCTGGTATTCAGAATCAAGGTTGTTCATTCGGAACATTTAATATTCCCGATCAACAACTTCTTCCGAATCAAAGGTGTTCATTCGGAATAGTGAATATTCCGGATCAAGGTGTTTATTCGGAATAATCAATTATTCCGGATCAGTGACACATTCCGAGTGAAGGATTTATTCCGCATCAAGCTTTTATTCCGGGTGAAGCATTATTCCGAGTGAAGGATTTATTCCGGATAAGTGACATATTCCGGATGAATCAATATTCCGGATGAGCTTATATTCCGGATGAAGGAGTGATTATTCCGGATGAGCCAATTGTTCCGAATGAGTGTTTTATTTTGATTATTCCGAACGAAGAAGAATTATTCCGGGTGAAGGTGACATTCCGAACGAGTAATTATTCCAAGTGAGGTATTTTTAGTTTAGTTTAGGTTTTAGTTTATTTTAAGTTTTAAGCTTTACTTTTCCTGCCTTTTTACTTAGTTGCACTTTAAGTTTACTTGTCTTAGATTTATTTTAAGCCTTGCCTTAGTTTAAGTTTTAGTTGTGTTTTAAGTTTGCCTTTAGGATAGTTTTAAGTTTGCGTTATTTACTTTAAGTGCCTTTTAAATTCTCGTCACGCTTTAATTTCTTGTCATTTATTTTAAATTAGGCTTAGATTTATTTTACCTGCTTTTACTTTAAAGTTTTTGCACTTTTCCCTTTACTACAATGACACAACATTTGTTTCCACCAAAGACAGCTGAGTCGCACAGTAATCCAGTAATCAATTCGAAGAGACTGAAACAACGATACTTTCTTACTAGGTAAAAACCTCGTATCAAATGGCGCCGCTGCCGGCTCTTTTCGTAAAGATTAACGGTTTTCTGTGAGAGACGCGTTGCTTTTTGGGATCCGTTCATTCGTGAGCGTTATTTTTCTTGCTCAAAAATTTTCAAAAACCCATAAAAATTAAAAATTTTCAAAAATCCAAAAAGATTTTATTTTCTTTATAGTATATATATATTGTCTATTGCTTTGGTATCTTTTTCTTTTGCTTTAGCAGGTGCATGCGTACTAGATCTTCAACTTATCAAGAGCCCGAGACTCGAGAAGATTTAGCTATGGCAGGTGTGAACAACAACAATAATCCACCGCACCTCAACAATAACAACAACAATGTTCTTCCACAGCCCGATCTTCGGACAATGGAGGAGCTTTGTCAACCCACCATGTTTGGACGAGGAGGACCGATTGCGCCGATGCAAATCACGGCTCCGGAGTTTTCGTTGAAGCATCACATGATACAGCAAGTGCAAACTAATCCATTCCGCGGATTGCCTGATGATGATGCCAACAAACACCTCGACAAATTCATTACCATCACCCAAAGCATGAAGTTGCCCGGTGCTACAATGGATGTCCTTCGCCTTCAACTCTTCCCACATACTTTATCACACCACGCCGAAAAATGGTTTGATCGTCTCCCGAAGAATTCCATTCATACTTGGGATGACATGACTCAACGCTTTTTGTCTCGCTACTTTCCACCATCCATGGTCACGAGCCTTCGAGATCAAATCAGCGGTTTCATGCAAGAACCCGATGAATCTCTCTTTGATGCTTGGGAAAGATATAATGTTTTGATCGATCGATGTCCAAACCACAACATGCTTCTCGTGACCTTAATTGATACTTTCTACAGCGGTTTGACTTTTCGTGATCGTGATACGATTAATGCAGCCGCTGGTGGCATTTTATGAAAAGAAGACCCGAGGAGTGTAGAGAGCTTATTGAGAACATGACTACTCATCATAAAAACTGGGATTCCTCCGCTTCTTCAAGGAACAACCCGAGAGTCAATGTTTCTTCTACTTCAGCAAACCCCGACATGACCGAATTCACCCGCATGATGGCCGAAATGAACATAAATATCTTGCTCATCGCTTCAAACCAACAACAAGTTAAAGCGATAGCCAATTCTTGTGAGACATGCGGCGGTTCTCACTCATATACTGATTGTCCTTCTACTCAAGGAAATCCGGAAAACGTGTATGCGGCTTATGGTAACTATTCACAGGAAAAATACCAAGCCCGACCTCAAGGGGATCGAAATTTTCTAAGTTACCGGTCAAAAAACTACCTTTCACCCGGTTTTTCTCCTCAAAACCACAACCCCAACAACAATTACAATAGAAGCAACCAAATCCCACCTAGAGCTTCTAATCCTTATCACCCACCCGCTCAATAAGCCCCACCCATTAATCAAGACGTTGAAGCTTTAATGAGAACCCAAGGAGAGCAAATCAAGAATCTACAAAGCCAAATTATCAATTTGAAAGGAGATATCACTAAGCAAGGTAATGACATTAGATCCGAGCTTCGAAATGATATACAATCCTCCTTCAGCAATCAAACGAATGATTTGAAGAATATGCTGGCTAGTTTCTTACCCACAACTCAACCCTCTACTTCGGGCTCTCTACCTTCAAACACCGTCACCAACCCGAGAGCGAATGTGAGTGCTTACCCGTAGCGGAGTTACTTTAGTAGGACCACCTATCCCGCCCCCATCATCTACACCTCCTCCACCACCATTTATCCCTACTACTCCCACACCTAGTATTAGTTCACCATTACCGTCTCCGCCTCGTCATGAAGAGGTACCCATGACGAATCCTCCACAACCCCACCTTCCACCTTTAACCCTTCAACATCTCAACCTTCACCTTCTACACCTCCAACACCCAAACCCAATATTCCTTATCCATCTCGCTTAGACAAGGCAAAAATGCACACCAAGGATGACATTCAAGTGTCAAACTATTTGAAGAAAGTTTCTGAAATGACCATCACTATTAGCCTTGTTGAAGCTTTAGCACAAATGCCTAAATTTGTTAAGATGTTTAAGGAATTGCTTAGCAAGAAGGAGAATATGGTCGAGTTTGTTAATACTCGATTAAATGAAAATTGTTCTGCCGTCCTTCTTAAAGAACTTCCGAAAAAACTTGGAGATCCCGGTCGTTTTGTGCTACCTTGTACTTTTAACCAAACCGACAAATTTACTGCCTTAGCCGATCTCGGGGCAAGTATTAATCTGATGCCTTTAAGTGTTTGGAAAAAGTTATCATTGCCCGACCTTACACCAATGAAGATGACTCTTGAGCTTGCCAATCGCACTCTCGCTTACCCCGTTGGTATTGCCGAAGATGTGTTCATTAAAGTTGGCACATTCACTTTTCTGGTCGACTTCGTCGTTGTCGATTATGAAATGGACCCTCGTATTCCGTTAATACTTGGACGCCCATTTTTGAGAACCGGTCGAGCCTTAATAGATGTGGATAAATGTGAGCTCATCTTAAGAGTCGGGAATGATGCACAAGTTTTTGAAATGGGGAAGCTTACAAGCAAATCCTATGGAAGAGAATCAGCGAATATGATTAATGTGCTCGATGATTTTGTCGTCTACAACAATCCTCTATTCGATTCTTACAATGATAATCCACTATTTCAAGATGATGTGGATGATTCTCTCTCCAATTTGGAACCTTCACCCATATATGATTCTCCACCGATCTATGATGCTTATGATGATGATTCTAGCTTCGATGGGGATGATTATGATGATTTTACTTCTGAGTATCCCGACATGCCCACTTATGATGATTTTGATGAGGCCGATACTCTTTTGAGTGATTCTTCTCAGGATGAAGATCCTCCGCCATCCATGCTTGATCCTAATTTGGATGATTACTCATTTGAGGAAGACTTCTCTACTTTTCTCAATACATACTTCCCTCATGAGAGTGATGCTCCTCCTTTAGACTTTGATGATTATGGTCTTGATCCTTCTACGAATTTGAAGAAAATTCTTTCAAAGGAGAAGCAACCGGACGACACCAACATCCGCAGCACGTATGTTTTGACACCTCTTTGTCCACCTTCTAAGGACGAGGTTGTGCATTTTCTTAGTGGATCTTCTTCAAATTCTGCTGAGTCTGAGTGTTATTTTCCCCTAAAGGAAAAGGTGTTCGACCCCGATATCGATATTCTTCAGCCATCTCAGTATCCATCTGAAGAAATAAAAGGAAAAACCTTTGGAACTATTGGAGATATGCTTGCACCTCTTCCCCCTTGCTACCACCGTGCTCCATCTTTGCTTAAGGGAACCTTGCCTACTCTTCTGTGGCTTGCCTTGTTCGCCTTAAGCTTGTGCTATTTGATGGACGAAAACTATGTATTTGATCCCGGTGGATGTGTTTCATGCTTCTTCCTATGCTAATCAAGGCCGAGTCAGGCTCACGACTCGGTTAACAAAAATCAAGCGCTTCTTGGGAGGCAACCCAAGTATCTATCTTTTAGCTATCTTTATCCTAAGTGTAGGGGAGACCCGTTGGTGTTTGCTATTTCCTCTCTTCTCATATTCAGGGATTCGAGCGCTCAATGATCCACTCTTGATGATTTTTGACGACCCGTGATTTCGTGTTTCCGTCTTCTCGGTTCTATCCTAAACTCTTTTCGATTCGCTGTTTTATATTTCCCAATATTAAAATAGGAATCTCGTTAGTTGTCTTTTCTTTAGCAGGATTTAAATAACGTGCACAATGTCCTAAGTGTAGGGGAGTTTACTCCCACATGCTTAAACATTGAGGACAATGTTTATATCAAGTGTAGGGGGGACTTCTATCGAAGTTAAGTGGTCTTTTCCTTGTATTTGTCCTCATTTTAACCGAAAAATCAATTTTTCGACATTTTTCAAAATTTTTGATCTATTTTGGCCTATTAGTTTTACCTTTGTATAGTTATTTTATTTCTTTGCTAGAATAAATTTTAATAAAGTGGTTTTTAATTTTCAAACTTTATGAATCTTTTGACTCAACCCGAGTTTACTTATCTAAGTTTACTCTAGCTAGTATCCTTAACGTGTTTAAGTCAAGTTTTGCTAGGCTTTTATATAGGGAGCTATAAAACGCGAAAGTCTTAACTCTCACGGGTTAAGAACAAGAACTTTTCGCAAGTTCCTATAATTGATCCTAGAGAGTCGTTTATCAAGGGAACTTTAAAATGCGATTTCTAAACTTGAAAAAGTCTAAGATTTTGCAAGATCCTATAGATGACTCGAAAACCCAAAACTTTGATTTAATAGGCTAAGCATCCACGAGTCTCATTCCTTGAGATTTTAAACTGTGGAGAACGAGAGATGATAGAGTCAATTATAAGTTTGGTATCCTTTCATGAATTTATGTGAGTTAATTATAAGCCTATTCTCCCATCGCTTGTTAATAAATTTATCTGCAATAAATAAGGTTTTACGATTTGTAAAGTTACTTAGCTTCTAGCCCAAGATCGTTTAAAAGTTGCTCGGTAATGATTAGAGTTCATAGCCAAGGCATAACTTATTGAAGCAGGATGCGAAGATTGGCGAGTCCGAAAAGGCCCTAACAAGGCATGAGGGCTACATTTTGTTGCTAAAGATCCAAATGTGATGTGAAGAATCATTTATCGAAAATCAATATGAAGGATCGAGACACACGACGAAAAGAAAGTACTCCCCAAAAGATCATGGAGAAGTCTATCCGAAAAGACCCTAGCAAGGTATGAGGATAAATAGATCCAAGTCCAAAAGGAGGCGGATCGTTGTATATCAAAGTCCAAAGTAATGATTGGAGAAAAATGAAGAAGTCGTGGTCCAAGTATTAAGAATCTCTCAAAACTTCAAGTGAAGAAATTCCTATTATGAAGAGAAGAACATTATTTCATGAACGTCTCTCAGGATTTGAAGTATGAAGTCGCTGCCAAATATTGGTCCGAGAAAGGTCTCAAATCGCGAAGCGAGTTATGCCAAGATATGAACTTTTTGAGGTCCCGAGAAGCAGTTTTAAAAGATTTTGTCCTTTAGCTAACTATTGATTAAATCGTCCCACTTTATTTTCAGCCTTAATAACTATCGAAATAAGTCAACAATGCATCCTCGTGATCATTCAAGACAACAATAAAATATAAGAGATACACCTAGGAATAAGGGAGTCTAAGTAAATAATTGGCCCACATGAGTTCGTGTTAGTTTGCTAACTTATAATAACAATGATCTCGTTTTTAAGCTTGGTTTGGAGAATGTGAAAACTTGAGGATGATGATCATTCATGACATTTCCAAAACCCTAAGGTAAGTTTTTGTTTTCTTTACTTGTTTTGTTATTTTCTATCTCTTTAATAAAGGCCAATGTGGATTGATTGTGATGGAAAGTGTAATCGTGCTTTGTAATTACTGCATTGCATGAGGACATTGCAATGGTCAAGTGTAGGGGATTTGATAGGTGTGTAAACACCCATCCTTTTTACCACTTAACTACAATAATAACCAAGCCAAAACGTGTATTTTATGTCGTAAATGTCAGAATTATGCGTGGTTTGTGTTTTTGTTGTGATTTTAGGATCAAAATGTAAAAAGGGAAGAAAACACGGCTTTCACGGGCTTTTATCGAAGAAAAAGACAAAAGACGAAGTCAAGAAATCAAGAGTGCAAAAAGAACGGAAGTCCAAGACCAATTCTGAAGATTTATCGAAGAAAAAGTCAAAAGACGGAAGTTTACTTAAAGCCGAAGAACTCAAGTCTAATTTATTGAAGAAATTACAAGACGAGTTTATTAATCCCGAGACAAAAGTCGAAGAATTTGGAAGATTAAGGACTAATCAAGCAATTAAAGAAAGAAGAAAGAGGGGAGGAAGCTTCCACTAAGCACCTCCCTAATCTCCTATAAAATAGGATCCATTTCCTTTCATTTGTTTTTGTTGGCTAAGTGTGACAATTAGCTCTTCCATTTTAATTACTTGCACATTTAAATACATGTCATTTATTTAATTGTCTTGCACCTTAAATTCATTTAATTTCAAGTAAGTTTCCTTTTAATTGTTGTTAATATTTACTTTTATTGTTAATCTTCTATCTTCCTTTCTTATTTAATCTTTAATCTTTATGTTTATTGTTTATGTTCATGTTATTGAGTTTTTATTAAATTGATTAAGTGGGTTTTGATTGATTTGGTTATATTTGTTAGTTTTGTTGATTTTAATTGATAGGTTATTGTTATTAGATCATTTGTGATTAGTCTTGTTTAATCTTTTGGTTGATTTTGATTAGTTTTGTCTAGATTCGTGTTATTTTTGTTTTCGTGTTCTTCGTTACTGTTTTTCCCAGGTTATTCTGGATCAACGCCAAATATTCCAAATGAAGGGACTTTATTGATTATTCCGGATCAGCTGTTTATTCAGAATCAAGGTGGTGTTGTGATTATTCCGAACCAAGCAAACATTCCGGATAAGTGACATATTCCAGATCAGTTTGTTATTCCAAATAAAGCAATATTCCGAACCAGTGAATTATTCCGGATCAAACAGATATGCCGAACGAAGGTTATATTCCGGATGAAGGCTTATTTGTGAATATTCCGAATGAAGGTTTGAAATTTATTCCGAACCAAGCTGGTATTCAGAATCAAGGTTGTTCATTCGGAACATTTAATATTCCGGATCAACAACTTCTTCCGAATCAAAGGTGTTCATTCGGAATAGTGAATATTCCGGATCAAGGCGTTTATTCGGAATAATCAATTATTCCGGATCAGTGACACATTCCGAGTGAAGGATTTATTCCGCATCAAGCTTTTATTCCGGGTGAAGCATTATTCCGAGTGAAGGATTTATTCCGGATAAGTGACATATTCCGGATGAATCAATATTCCGGATGAGCTTATATTCCGGATGAAGGAGTGATTATTCCGGATGAGCCAATTTTTCCGAATGAGTGTTTTATTTTGATTATTCCGAACGAAGAAGAATTATTCCGGGTGAAGGTGACATTCCGAACGAGTAATTATTCCAAGTGAGGTATTTTTAGTTTATTTTAATTTTTAAGCTTTACTTTTCCCGCCTTTTTACTTAGTTGCACTTTAAGTTTACTTGCCTTAGATTTATTTTAAGCCTTGCCTTAGTTTAAGTTTTAGTTGGGTTTTAAGTTTGCCTTTAGGATAGTTTTAAGTTTGCGTTAATTACTTTAAGTGCCTTTTAATTTCTTGTCACACTTTAATTTCTTGTCATTTATTTTAAATTAGGCTTAGATTTATTTTACCTGCTTTTACTTTAATGTTTTTGCACTTTTCCCTTTACTACAACGACACAACATTTGTTTCCACCAAAGATAGCTGAGTCGCACAGTAATCTAGTAATCAATTCGAAGAGACTGGAACAACGATATTTTCTTACCAGGTAAAAACCTCGTATCAAGCTCTATGGGATCCATGCGATAAGGAGCCTTAGAGATTGGTTGATCTCCTAGGATGAGCACGATGTTAAGCTCTACTTCTCGTGTAGGTGGTATACCCGAAAGTTCTTCTAGGAATACATAGGGAAATTCTGAAACAACTGGTTGCTCTTGGATCGGTGGAACTTCGGCAGTGATATCCTGAATTGAAACTAAGAAGCCCTCGCAACCATGAGATAGTAATGCACGAGCTTCTAACGCAGAGATGATTTGTACATACTTTCCTGGTATAAAACCATTGTGAATGTACTCTAGTGCTTGAACATCACCGAAGATAACCCGACAAGTATGGCAATCGATTGTAGCATGATGCTTGGATAACCAATCCATGCCTAAGATGAGATCAAACTCGCACATATCCAAAGAAAGTGCGTCTACCGGGCGAATCCTGTCATCAAGTTCTAGTGGAAGATCTCTGATGAGATGGCATTTATACATGATCTCATCGTTCTTTTCGGGCTTTAAATGCATTAAAATGTCATAAAATACCATATATATGCTTGTATTTGTTTACTTGTGTGTTTAAGGTATGGATATCGTGAAAAAGACAAAAGATCACAAGAAACAAGGAAAAACGGACACGAGAAATGAAGCCGTGCAAAGAACCGGGCCCTAGTTCATGATTTATCCAAGATTAACCATTGAAGACTTGAAGAAATACAAGATTGATCCTCAATGAATGAAGAAATGACACTTAAAACCCTTGTGAATTCATAATTACAAGTTTGGTCCTTTAAGTTTGTCAAAATTACAAAAATGATCCTTCAACTTTGAAGAAATGGAAAGATTAGTCCCTCATCAATTCTAATTTGTCAATTATGGTCCCTCATGGAGTAAAAGATACATTGAAGACCTTTGAGGATCAAGAATGTCCAAAATTAGTCCCTCAAATATTCAAACATGGCAAAAATAACCCTTGAAAACCTTTTGCAAAAGTTTGGTGGCCAAAGTGTGAAAATCAGAACTTATTTAACAAAGGAAAACCAAGTTTGTGGCTGAAAAACGTTTTATACAACTTTTGCCAAAACACAAGGACTACTAATGTCATTTTCCTAAGTTTAAACCACACAAACACGCGCCAAACACTTTATCCCACAAAAATCGGATCAAAGTTACTACTGATCACCCTTCATCCACCCAGATTTACCACCCACTTAAACAAAGGGTAAATCCCAATTACCCATATCCACGTGTGATTCACACATGCAGAAACCCATCCCAACATTAAATCCCTCTTCTCCACTCACCTTTGGACCCCACACTCAACCTCATCCACCAATGAAAACACAACTTTCTCTCCAAGGAATCTGACGTGTCAAGATCAACAACTTAGAGTCATAGCTTAACTCCAAAGCTAAAATGAACGTCCCTGATACATTTGGACAGCTCACACACATCAAACAACATCAAGCACTCAAGGGCAATTTGGAGAATTCATAGCTAGGGTTTTTAGCATTCTAGAATCATCTGTTAGGCCTATAAAAGGAGACTCAACTTGTGAGAGTCCCTTTGTTCCAGTTTTACCTTTTAAACATTGTAATTCCTTTTTGAAATTTATAAAAGTTGGTGTTTTGAGAAAATTGTAATTCCTTTTTATGTTTTTGAAAGTTGGTGTTGTTTAAGGGTAATTCTGAGTTCCATTTGATGTTATAAGTGTGCTTGAATCATTTGGTTCAAGGACGTTTATGTTTGGTAAGGTTTTCAAGTTTGAAAAAAGCTTGGAAAGAGGTTTCTGATTTTGATATTTTTGTTGTACTAATCCTTAACAAAAAGCTATAAGCTCTTGCAAGCTTGTTGACACCAAGCTTGTGAAGGGATTAGGGCCTTTGGTTGGGCTGTTTGTTCATTGTGTTGAAGAAATCAAGCATTTGAGTTTCTGCTTTGAAACATCAACCAAGGCAGTCATCCATCTTTCTTGTTGAAGTACCTTGGTCTTGTTCTAGTTGTTGAACAAGGTCCAAGGAGCATTGCTGGTCCTCCTAGGATGTTGTGGAGGACAGGTATAAGCTCTTGTTTAAGTTTCCCCTAAAAATCACATGATATTGTCTGTTTTATGATTTGGTATGTGATTTGGTGATTTTGTGTTTGTGCTTTGTGTTTTATGGTTTCAATCTGTTAGTTGTCACCTAGTGTAGCTATTTGATCTATAAAATCAGTAGGTTGTTTGAAGGATTAAGAATTTTGTTTGAAAAGTGCTTAATAAAGGATTGTTTGGGATTACTGGTTCATAAGGCCTTGTGGCCTTGTGCCCTTTGTTCTTAGGGTTTGGGAAGTCTAAACAAGTCATAATATACAAGTTTTAGTCATTGGTTAAGTTTCTAAAAGATTGGGAAAAGGATTTGAAGTTTTGCAAAAATCTGATAAAAGTGTTTTTGAGATTGGTCAAACACATCAGATCCAATAACTTTTTTTGTTAGTTGGATCTAAGGTCTGAAATCAGGTTTGGGAATAGTTTGGGTGATAAGCTATCTGTTGGTTATCTGGTTGTTGAATTTGGTGGCTTATTGAGTGTGTTATAGCTTATCAAAGTTGGCTGAAGTGGTCATTTGCATCAGCAAAGTGACCACCTCATTTGGTGCTTGCATTTGTATTTATAGTATAAGGCTTGTTGTTTTGTTGCTTGAATCCTGTTGATGTGCTGCTTGTGAAGATATTTGGCTATTTGGATTGCTTTGTTGATAACTTATAAGCTTACTGGCTTATTGGCTTATTTGTGCCAAAACTCATCAAGTCTACTCAACTGGTAGACCTTGATTCACAAGGTTTGTACTCAAGCCTTGACCAGCAGGGTGAAAACAAAGTTTTAACACTTCATTAAGTCTGTCAACGTCCAAATTGTGCTTGTCAGCGTTTGATTTTCTCTTGTCAGCGTTTGACTTTTGGTCAAACTTGGTCATATAGCTTATTGAATCTGTTTTGCTTATTGGTACATGCAACAACTTGGTTTCTATAGCAGTGAGAAGGAAAAAATGGCAAAAAACACACAAAACCCTAAAAATGGCAGCCTCCCTCCCTTCCTTGTCTAATTCGTTCTTCTTTTTGAATCTGAGATCATATTGTTTTTCTGATATTACTTTTGATCGTTTGATTAAGAATATATTAGGATTATATTTGATCCTGAATCACAGATTTAGAATTCAATTAGATTAGGGTTAGCCGCCTTTTTTTTCATTTGCAATCAAAAACGTGAATCCTTGTTTTTTATTTAAGCAGCCTATGTTGGTGTTATCCTTGTGATTAGCATTGACTATCGGGCTGTTTGATTCAGACTTAGGGTTCATATTTTTTGAGCGCAGCCGTCACTAGGGTTTGTTATTTTATGTGGGCTTGTTTTTGAGTATCCTGAGATTGAGAGCGTGTGATGAATAATGAAGGTTGTCCGATTGATTGGGAGGGTTTTAAGGAGCGTATGGCACGGTTAAGAGAATCGAGTATTCATGAGATCTCTTTGTCTAATAATGAAAATAGAGGACTTGGTCTTGCGTCGCTGTCGGCTGAGAATCAAAACCCTAGTTTTGAGACATCTTTGATGTCGAATGTGGCTGGCGTAAACAAATCACATTCTCAAGCTAACAATATTAGTGATTTGGATCCAGCTCCTAATATGAGTGATGTACAAAACCCTAATGATGAGTTGGTGCTGCCTAGTCATAATGATACAGCTAGGATTTCTGATATGAATCCATGTGATGCTAGGGTTTGTATAAGCCCGGCTGTGGTAGAAGGGGTCTCGAATCATGTTGGAGCACAGGTTTCACAAGTTGCTGCATTCCCGTCACTGAATGATGCGTATAGAAACGGGGGTTTGAAATCCCCAACTAGTGTTGTTGTCCCTTTAATAGGTTCTGTTTTGATGCAGCCATCATTGAATACAGCTCCTATTGTCTGTAACAATCAGGAGGGTAATGGTTTGGATTCTTTGAGGAGTGAAAGCAGCAATGTTAAGGCTAACTTTAGATACATGGAGGTTCCTACGAGCAATGATGAGGGTATCAAGTTTTGCATGCCAGTTCAAGTTGTCAATGAGGTACAAACTCGATTTGAGAACACATTATATGGGTACTTTATTGGTAAACGGCTTGCATACCCAGTTGTGGAGTACTTTGTTAAACAAAATTGGGGTAAGTTTGGGCTTACTCGTATCATGTTAAATGCGAAAGGGTTTTTCTTTTTTAAATTCAGTTCGCATAAGGGGTTGGAGGATGTTCTTGAAAATGGCCCGTGGATGATACGTAAGGTTCCAATAGTGCTTAAAGAATGGTCAATTGATACAAGATTGGAAAAGGAAGAACTTACAAGTTTGCCAGTGTGGGTTAAAATCCATAATGTGCCAATTCAGGTATTTTCGGAAGATGGGTTAAGCATTATTGCTTCCCATGTTGGTAAGCCTGTTATGCTTGATGCATACACGACTAACATGTGTAGGGAATCGTGGGGAAGAAGTAGTTATGCACGGTGCTTGATTGAAGTCAGTGCTAGAGATGAACCATTGGAAATGCTAACTTTTGGTGTCCCTTTATCAAATGGGTCTGGATATTCAAATGAGACGGTTACTATTGAGTATGAATGGACGCCATTACGGTGCTCCCAATGTTATACTTTTGGCCATGATAACACGTGCTGTCCTAAAATTGTTACGGCTTGCCCTATGGCTACGCAAGTTGCTGATCTTAGCAAGGTCAATGAGCAAAAGGAGGAAGGTTTTCAGAATGTAAAACGTAAGAAGAAGAGAGGTAAAAAGACTAATGGCAGCGTGAATGGAGGTTTCCAGGTTGGTAGTAAACCTCTTTATGTTCCTAAAGTCAATTTACCAGCTAGTTCAACCTCCAAGTATAATAAGAATGCTCCATCGATACCAAAGGCCGGTACGAGTGCGTCTTCTACTAAGAGTGGACCGGCCCTTGTTGCGGTGACTCCAATTAATCCTACTAAACGGACGAATAATCCAGATTCTAATTCTGAATTTCCAGCAACGTTTAAGGCAGGTTTCATGAATAATATTAGTCGGAATGAGGGTGGTGTTGGTACATCAAATAGCTTTGAGATTCTAAATCAATCTGATTCGGAGGTAGAAGAGGTTGAGAATGTCTATGATGAAGCTGCATACTTATATCATGACAAGAGGGATAAAGCTAAATGAAGACAAGAATAAATCTTTGATTTTATTTTGTTCTATTTTTTAGGTGTGTAAATGTATATGGCATGTCATATACATCGTTGTAGGCGTTTATCAAGCGTTTAGCTTGAGGTTAATGTGGTATTTCAGCCACATTCCATCTGTACTTCAATGTTTTTTGGTGTAATATATTTTACCGGGGATAGTCCCTTTTACCCAAAAAAAAAAAAACTTGGTTTCTGTAATAGAACTCATTTTTCTCAGCTTAATAACAAGTCTGGAAGGTTACAAGTCTTTTGGATAAGCTTTTGCTAGAAAACTAGCTTATTTGGCTTTTTCAGCCAGCTTATTGGTTCTTACAGCTTATTCTACTTGGCTTATTGTGATTTTCTTGATTGATTATTCTTAGTTAAGCTATTTGTGAGCTTTTGCAACAAACTAGAGCTTCTAAAACAGCCTAGAACTCTATCCCGACTATTTTGTCGTTTTGTGGAATTGTTCTTGGCTTATTTCTGGCTTATTGAGTGAGCTTTTTCAAAATTTCTTTTTACAGATCTCTTTAGTATCCCAAAAGAAGGTTGTGTGTTTAAGCAGAGCTTATGGCGTTAGCTTATTGCTTAATGGGCTTATTAGCCCAACAAGAATAATCTGTTTGTTCATAAAGCTGTGATAAGCTCATTTTCAGCTTTTGGGCCTTCATAGTTTTGTGTTTAGAATTTAATTTTGAGTCAGATAGGGCTTTTTCAAGTCATTTGGGCTTAATTTGACTTTTTGGGCTAAAAAGCCCATTAAGCTTGACTGTTTTTTACTTTAGCCCATTTTGGGGCCCATTAGGGGTAATTTGGTATTTCACTTTCATTTTCTGATAATTTAGGTTAAAATAAACTAGTTTGCAAGTTTTTTAGAATTTTTTATAATTTTTGGATTTTTAATATTATTTTAATATTATTTTATTATTATTTTCCAAATTTCACATTTTTGCCCTTTTTATATTTTTCTTAGCTTAAATACATTAAAATAGGATTTTTGCAACTCTTAGATTAATTTTATCATCTTTAGATTAAATTTTATAATTATTTTAAGTTTTAATAGTTTTTAAATCATTTTAAATAGTTTTACTTAGTTTAAAAATTTATAAAAATAGTTTTTAATCTTTTTAGGTCATTTTAGAGGTTTACCAATTGAAAAATCTTTATTTGGGCTTTTTGATAATTAATTTGATTTTTAAGGCTTTAATTAGAATTTAAAAATTAATGTTTAATTAATTAAAAGGTTTGAAAAAGTTTTGATCATTGGTAAACTCTTAGTTTATTTATTTTGATTTTTGGTGATTTTTTGGTAATTTTTAGAATTAATTTTTATTTTTGCTCATTTCAAGGTTTTTCGTGTAGTCGCAGTAGTAATTAATTTCACGTCTTCGTCATCCTCTTTTCTCATCCCCCTTCTATCCAGTATTAATCTCAAACCATTTACGAATTACCCACACACATATACCTCATTGGGAAACGAACTTCATTGGGTCATTAGTGATTGATTTTCCTAAATCATCACTTAATACTTTTCCCTACTTTACGCTCTTTGTTTTCCTAAACAAGAGGTGTAATTTACTACAATCATTTTGGTGCCGCTGCCGGGGAGGTGTGTCGTGATTAATTTGTCTTGTTGTTTTTAATATTAACCATAAATAGTATTTGTATTAGTAGAAATCTACTAATACGTATTATCGGTTTTTTGGTTTTTCTTGTGAAATTATTATTACTATATTGTATTAAGTATCACAATCAATATAAAATATCTCCAAAAGTGTGAAAACACAACCTTTTGGGATTTGATCTCCTAATTATTGTATTCGAATCTCAAACAAAAGAAAAAGGCAAAAATAGATAAATACTTTCGTGAAGCTCGATTTTGAAAAATACAAACTATAAGGTGGGTATAAGGCGGGTATTATAAAATATACCCTAAGGAAAAAGGCTCTTAAGTGCTTCGCGCCGCCTCGTTTCCCCGCTTGCTTGTGAGTATTTTGAGATTGAAGGCTAATCGAGTGTTTTGCCGCCCAAAGTATTATTACGTATAATATATTTGCTTGGTTTCTTTATGATTAAACCCTCTTGAACAATTTGGTTTTCACCAAAGTTCTAAAGTCATTCGAAGGCGTTCACTCCACGTGATCGTTTTCATTCTTTTGAGGCTTCTTTAATCAAGAGTTTGATTCAAGGAGAGATTTGGTAGATTGTTGTCTACGAAGATACACCAAAATCCAAAAAAATTAAAAACAATCAAAAACACAAAAAATTGAAAAATCACAAAACACCCAAAAAGAATCTTCTTTGCTCACCTCTCATTCTTCGTGAAGTTTATGATCACTCGTAATCAAGCAAAACGAGCTCGTAAACGTCTTCAAAAGCAAGCAAATCAAGAGACGTTGATTGAAGAACAAACTCCAATTGTTGAACCTATTATAGAACAAGAAGTCGTCATGGCTAATCGTACTATGATAGAGTTGCTTCAAGCACCCACCGAGGGTTTTGGAGAGGCCATTGTGATTCCCGCTATCCTTGCGGAGAATTTCGAGATTAAGACGGGTTTAATGTCGATGTTGCAAGCTAATAAGTATAGACGTCATGAGAAAGACAACCCGCATTACCACATAAGGAATTTTAATCGTCTCACCGCTACTAGCAAGTTTAAGGATGTTCCACAAGACGCCATTAAAATGATGTTGTTTCCATATTCGTTAGATAGACCCGCTAAAATTTGGCTTGAGAAAGAACCGCCAAATTCAATTTTAACATGGGGTGATCTCGTTTCTAAGTTTGTGAACAAATTTTTTCCACCATCTAAATCAACACATTTGAAAAATGAGATTTCAAGATTTGTCAACGAAATAATGAAAGTTTTTCAATGTCATGGGAACTATTTAAGGAAATGTTACATGAATGTCCACACCATGATTTTTCGGAATTACATCAAGTTGATACTTTATATAATGGGCTTAATGATCATGAACGAGATTACTTGAATGCCGCCGCGGGTGGTAATGTTTTGTGCAAAACAACCGATGAAGCTTTAAAGATTATCGAGAATAGATCTAAGGTTTATAGCCCTCGTAACACACCGAGTGTTGCCAATATGGGTTCGTCATCGTCGCCATCGTCTCGTAGCATTAATGCCTTACACGATGAAGCTAATGAGGAAAATCGGTTTTTCGATAGATTTGCTAATCTTATGACTCATTGGAAAGCACAAGAGGCTTTGAATTCCGCTTCGGTTAAAGCGGTTGAAAAGAGTTGTTTGTCTTGTGGAGGAGCTCATGATCTTTCCGAGTGCATTACCGCCGGTGGTAACACTTCGAGTGCTTACGTAGCAACGGGAACTTATAACCAAAACGGCCAAGGTTCCCGCCCAAATCAAGCTCCACCAAATCAAAATGCTAATAACTATCGAAACAATAATCAAGGTGGTAATTATCAAGGCAATTCACGTAACTACAACAAAGGGAACTATCAAAGTGGGAATGGACAAGTCACTAATCAAAACCAAAACCGTGATTTTCATAACACTACACAAGGTTTTCAAAATGCTCACACTAAAAATCTTCAAGGAGAATTTTTGGATTATGCTAAAGCAAATGATGCTAAGTTTGATAACATGCAACGTGAGATGATTAGCTTAAGATCCGAGTTGAAAATCGAGCTTAAAACGAACTTGCTAATGAACTTAAAACTCATGCGAATAAAATGGAGGGAAATGTCCAACGTCTTCAACAAAATCAACAAAAGATGGAACAAGGACAACATGAGATTAAGCAAGAATTGTTAAATGCGGATTTAAGGCAATCAAAATTTGAGGACCGAATGGCAAAAATGTTTGAAGCAATCATGTGTAAACCCTCTTCCTCAGGTGGTTTTCCTAGTGATACCATTGCAAACCCGAAGGGAGAAATGAAGGTTATTACTACACGAAGTGGTAAAACTTTCAAGGAACCAATCTCTCGTCCAAGTACTTCTACGGAGAAGGAAATCGGGAAAGAACCCGAGGTGATGGTTGAAAAAGAGCATATCACAATCCCACGAAGTACCGCTCAAACCACACCTACGGTTGAACCAATACCAATCATGGAACCCGAGATTCTAAGGCCGTTGCCTAATGTCCAACCCACACCTCCCTTACCTTACCCTTCGAGACGAAACAAAGAGAAATTGCAAGAACGTAACAAACAACAAATCGAGCTTTTTATAAAAATGTTTCAACAAGTTCATTTTGATGTGAGTTTAGCCGACGCGTTGTTTTTGGGTAAAAGGGAAATTTTTCCCCGGTAAAATATATTAATCACCCAAAACATTAAGTACAATGGAACACGGCAGAGATACCGAGTTAACCTCAAAGAAGACTTGAACTACCCGATTATATGACATGCCATATAAACACTACATAAAATAAGCTAAAACACCTATAGGAAAGAACCATCTATAGGAGCATGAACAAAATGAACCCTCCATAAAGAAACTAGCTAATCAACTGAGCCGATAACCTCCATTTCTGCACCAAAGCTGAAACGCTCCAAGAATGTCTCCAACGGCAGGACATGAGCTTGAGCCGAATAGAATTTTCAATAACCTCAACAACCTGGGCAGCCGTCCTCTTAGAATTCTTAAAGAGTCTATTATTTCTCTCCTGCCATATAAAATAAGTAGTCGCAGCCAACACAAGCTTCGCTACAACACTTCGGGTAGATTTCTGATGAGCAATCGGAAGTAAAGCATGTACCACATCTTCTATAGCAACCATGGAAGAAGGAAATTCAGCAACTCTTCTAATTGTGTTCCACACTTGAATAGAAAACGAACACTCGAAAAATAAGTGCTCATGCGAATCATGCGTCGTCTCACAAAGGGCACATCTCAACGTAGACAAATCCACATTATCCCACTCCCTCATTCGATCTTGGGTCTTCAACCTACGCTTAATAATCAACCATAATGTAAATGCATGCCGTGGAATACACCCTGAAAACCAAACAACATGATACCATGCAACCTGAATCTTAAAGCCCATACCATAATGTAAATGCATGCCGTGGAATACACCCTGAAAACCAAACAACATAATGTAAATGCATGCCGTGGAATAGCCGACGCGTTGTTATATATGCCTCGTTTCGCTTCCACTTTTAAAAGTATGATGAGCGATAAGGAAAAGCTTTCAAAGCTTGCTAATTGTTCTTCGGTTTATCTTAACCGCATACCGGAAAAAGTTGGTGACCCCGGAAAGTTTCTCATTCCTTGTGACATACAAGATATGAAAGAATGCCTCGCCTTGGCCGATGTTGGTGCGAGCATTAATTTGATGCCATTTTCCATTTGGAAGTCGCTTTCGCTTCCAGCTCTTACTCCTTCGAACATGTCTATCGAGATGGCCGATCATTCTACGATTTTAGCATGTGGAGTAGCCGAAGATGTTTTCGTGAAAGTGGGGAAGTTCTACTATCCCGTTGATTTTATAGTAGTTGACATCCCCGCGGATCCTCAAGTTCCTCTAATTTTAGGTAGTCCATTCCTAGACACCTCGAGATCGCTTATCGACGTTCATGCAAGAACTATCACTTTGAGATTCAACGAAGAGGAACTTGTTATAAACGCTACTCAAAACTCAAAACCTTCTCATGTTTATGCAATCGCTACCATCAATCACATTGACTTAGTTGATGTGGTTTGCGATGAGTTTTCACAAGAAGTGTTAGGTTTTTCTGATAGCTCGTCAAGTGGCAATCCCACTATTTTGGATCCGATTCTTGCTAATTGTACACCAAATCTCACTCCATTCCAAGGAGGCGATTTTACTTCAAATGAAATCGACAATGAAGATGAGGTGTTTATTAGTGATGATACTTCTATTCCACCATTTCTTCCGCCGATGGAAGTTATGAGTGTTGAGCAAAAATCTTCAATCGAGGACATATCCTTGAATTGAAAGATCTTCCTTCTCACCTTGAATACGAATTCT
Organism: Glebionis coronaria; assembly: GCA_025667525.1. NCBI lineage: Eukaryota > Viridiplantae > Streptophyta > Magnoliopsida > Asterales > Asteraceae > Glebionis > Glebionis coronaria. The sequence goes on along the minus strand of CM046878.1, from coordinate 335,120,340 downwards.
TGGAAGGAGATGACAAGTTGTCGGTTATTATTGCAAGAGGTCTTGCTAATGATGAAAAAACCGAGCTCTTGAAAGTTCTTAAAGCCCATAAAGGGGCAATTGCGTGGAAAATTTCCGACATTAAGGGTATTGACCCAAAATTTTGTACTCACAAGATTTTAATGGAGGAGGACTACAAACCCGCAATTCAAAGTCAAAGAAGGGTAAACCCCAAAGTTCACGATGTCATTAAAAAGGAAGTTTTAAGACTCCTTGACGCGGGAATGATTTATCCTATCTCCGGTAGCCCATGGGTGAGCCCAATCCATTGTGTCCCTAAAAAGGGAGGAATGACCGTTGTGCCTAATGAAAACAACGAGTTAATTCCCACTCGTGTTGTGACCGGTTGGAGGGTGTGTATTGACTACCGAAAGTTAAATGACGCCACTCGTAAAGACCACTTTCCTTTGCCCTTCATGGATCAAATGTTGGAGCGACTCGCGGGAAATGAATTCTATTGCTTTTTAGATGGTTTTTTCGGTTACTTTCAAATCCCTATCGACCCTCGTGATCAAGAGAAGACTACGTTTACGTGTCCTTATGGAACGTTTGATTATCGTAGGATGCCTTTCGGACTTTGTAATGCACCGGGTACGTTTCAACGGTGTATGATGGCAATTTTTCACGATATGATCGAGAAGTCGATGGAAGTGTTTATGGATGACTTTTTGGTGTTTGGCAATTCGTTCACGTCGTGTTTATCTAATCTCGAGCAAATGTTAAAACGTTGTGAAGAAACCAATCTTGTGCTTAATTGGGAAAAATGTCATTTCATGTGTAAACAAGGAATCGTCTTAGGACATAAGGTCTCGAAAGCGGGAATTGATGTCGATAAAGCTAAGGTAGACGTCATCGCCAAGTTACCTCATCCCAAAACCGTTAAGGGAGTTAGGAGTTTCCTAGGCCACATGGGCTTTTATCGTCGTTTCATCAAAGACTTTTCGAAAATCTATCGACCTATGACACACCTTCTCGAGAAGGATGCTCCTTTTAACTTCAATGAGGATTGTGTTAGAGCTTTCGAAACTCTTAAAAGGAAACTTACCGAAGCTCCCATTCTTGTTGCTCCCAATTGGGAATTACCCTTTGAAATCATGTGCGATGCAAGTGATTATGCTATAGGGGTCGTCTTAGGGAAACGTTATGAAAAGCATTTCCGTCCTATCCATTATGCTAGTAAGACGATGACCGAGGCTCAATTAAAGTACACCACAACGGAAAAGGAATTCCTTGCCGTGGTCTATGCTTTTGAGAAATTCCGACCTTATCTCGTCTTAACTAAAAGCATCGTGTATACCGACCATTTGGCTATCAAGTATCTCTTAGCTAAGCAAGATGCTAAGCCGAGATTGCTTCGTTGGATGCTTCTCCTCCAAGAATTTGATGTCACCGTGCTTGACAAAAAAGGAGCCGAGAATCTAGCGGCCGATCATCTCTCTCGTCTAGAAGATCCTCACAAAGATGTTTTCGAGAACAAGGAAATCACCGAAACATTTCCTCTCGAGACTCTCGGTGTTGTGAATTCTAAAGACACTACCCCATGGTTTGTCGACATTGCAAATTACCATGCGGGGGAATTTCATAATCAAGGGTATGACGACACAACAAAAGCGAAAATTCTTTCGTGACGTCAAGTTCTATTTTTGGGACGACCCTTATCTCTTTCGGGTTTGTGCGGATCAACTCGTTCGACGTTGTATTTTTGGTGCCGAAGCTTCTAATATCCTTAGAGCTTGTCACGAGGGACCCACGGGTGGTCACCACGGTGCTAATCTCACGGCTAAGAAAGTGTTAGATGCCGGCTTCTTTTGGCCTACTATCTATCGTGATGCACACGCACTTGTGAAGTCGTGTGATTCGTGCCAACGTCAAGGAAAATCGTCTCAACGTGATGAAATGCCGCAAAACATAATTCAAGTGTGTGAGATTTTTGACATTTAGGGCATAGACTTTATGGGGCCGTTCCCATCGTCTCATGGTAACAAGTATATCCTTGTCGCGGTGGACTACCTTTCTAAGTGGGTGGAAGCTAAGGCTTTACCTACTAATGATGCTCGTGTGGTAGTGAAGTTTTTGAAACAACTATTCTCTCGGTTCAGAACCCCTCATGCTATTATAAGCGATCGTAGAACCCATTTTTGTAATGACCAATTCGAGAAGGTCTTAAGGAAATATGGAGTTACTCATCGTCTTTCTATGGCTTATCACCCGCAAACAAGTGGGCAAGTCGAGGTTTCAAACCGAGCTTTGAAGAGGATTTTAGAGAGGTCAATTGGAGAAAACCGTGCTTCGTGGTCCGACAAACTCGATGACGCTTTATGGGCCTTTAGGACCGCTTATAAGACACCTATCGATTGCACTCCTTATAAGTTAGTCTATGGGAAGAATTGTCATTTGCCCATTGAATTGGAGCACAAGGCATATTGGGCCCTTAAGCATGCAAACTTTGACTTAAAGACTGCGGGAGATCACCGGAAAATACAATTGAATGAATTGGATGAATTAAGAGACAATGCTTATGAAAATTCATTGATTTTCAAAGAAAAGACTAAAAAGTTTCATGATGCAAAAATTAAAAACCGGGTTTTTAACGTTGGTGATCAAGTGTTACTTTTTAACTCTAGACTTAAGATATTTTCCAGGAAATTGAAATCTCGTTGGTCGGGTCCTTTCACCGTTACACAAGTGTTTCCTTATGGGACCATCGAGCTAGCTCAAGATGATGGTCCTAACTTCAAGGTGAATGGACATAGGCTTAAGCACTACTTTGGTGGGGAAATTCCTTCAATGGTTGTCCTCGACCAAGTCACCTTCCCCAATGATAATTAGCATTGAGGGGATCGAGTCAAGCTCATGACTCGGTAATCAAAAACGAGGTGCCTCGTGTGGGAGATCCTATGCTTATCTTTTTATGCTTTCTAATAACTAATGAGAGGGGATTTGTGCCCTTCCAACTCGTTGTCTCGTGGTTGTTTGTGATTGTGTTATCTAGATCATCATCATCTACGATTGAAGACTCTCGTGTTCGTTTACGTGAGCCTCCATCGTTTGCTTGAAGAAGTTTTTCACGAATCCATTGACATATCCTTTATTGTTATAACAAGTATCTCTTAGCATAATTCATAAACGGCTTTAGATATATTGTTGATCACCCTTTCCATGCTAGATCCTAAGCATTCGATTCTTCGTCTCTAGTATGGGGGTGCTCTACCTTTAGACTCGAAACATTGAGGACAATGTTTACTTTTAGTATGGGGGGGGGGGGGGGGGGTGAATAGGTACTTGCTTTGCTACGCCCTCACGTTTTCCAACTTTCAATGTTTTGTTTTGTTGCTAATAAGGCTAAAAATGGCCAAATTTTAAAATTTTTCTTAGTTTTCATAAGTGTTTTTAAGACACAAATGTATATTTTCCGATGGGTAGAATAAGAGCTAATTTTTGACTTGATGGGCATTTGGAGCCCTTTACATTCCTTAACCCGCTCAATTCAAGTTTTGCTAGACTTTTATATAGGGAACTTTAAAACGCAAAAGTCTTAGCTCATTCGGGTTAAGAACAAGAACTTTTCGCAAGTTCTTATAATTGATCCTAGAAAGTCACTTATCAAGGGAACTATAAAATGCATTCTCTAAACTTGAAAAAGTCCAAGAAAGTGCAAGATCCTATAGGTGGCTTGAAAACCCAAAACTTTGATTTGATATAGTCTTAATGAAAGCTAATCCAAATTTGGCTTAATTTTGACTTGCATGGCTAAGTATTCAAGAGTCTCTTTAATTAGAGGTCTTTATATAGTGAAGAACGAGAAATGATAGAGTTAGACAAGTGATCATGCTAAACGTAGAACATGAAAATGTTCTTTCAAAAACTCATATGTTTTTAATTGTGGCTTTTTCTTCCCATAAGATCAATGCATTAGGAATAAAAAAATAATTGCAATAAGTAAGGTCGTACGATTTGAAAGGTTACTTAGCTTCTAGCCCAAGATCGTTTAAAAGTTGCTCGGGGTTGAATAGAGTTCATAGCCAAGGCATAACTTATTGAAGCGGGACGCGAAGATTGGTGAAGATCCAAAAAGGCCCTAACAAGGCATGAGGAGCTCTATTTTTGCTAAAGATCCAAGATGATGTGAAGTATCATTATTCCTAAATCAATATGAAGGATCGAGATACACGACGAAAAGCAATTACTCCCCTAAAGATCATGAAGAAAGTCTATCCAAAAAGACCATAACAAGGTATGAGGATAAATATATCCAAAGCCGAAAAGGAGACGGATCGTTGTACATCAAAGTCCAAAATAAAGATTGAAGAAAAATGATGAAGCCGTGGTCCAAATATGAAGAATCTCTCAAAAACGTCAAGTGAAGAAATTCCAAAATATGAAGAGAATACCATAATTTCAAGAACGTCTTCCCAAGATTTGAAGTATGAAGTACATGCCAAATATCTGTCCGAGAAAGGTCTCAAATCGTGAAACGAGTTATGGCAAGATATGAACTTAAGGAGATACACGAGAAGCCGTTTTAAAAGATTTTGTCCTTCGGCTAACTATCGATTAAATCGTGCTACTTTGCTTTCGGACTAATAAATACTCAAATAAGTCAATATGAATCACTTGTGATCCATGACAATTAGTAAAAAATGCTAGTAACCCATTTCCTTTTATAATAACTAGGATTGCGGGGAGAAAAAGTATTACACAACTTGGACGTATGAGTAGTGCTAGCATTGTGACTTGTACCAACAATGATCTCGTTTTTGCACTTAGAATGGAATGTATGACAATCAAGGATGATAAAATTTACTTTATGGGACATTTACTTGTTTCTATTCATTGACCCTAAAAATCACACTCGTGATGAAAATCATACATTATGTCTTTACACATCTTCGTAGTTTTAATGCAAGTCTTTTACTCTTCAATAAAGGTTAATAAAATTGAATTTTGGTGATGCTTAGATACTTTATTCTAGCATTGCGTGAGGGCACGACAATGGCTTAGTATGGGGGAGTGATGAGATGGCATTTATACATAATCTCATCGTTCTTTTCGGGCTTTAAATGCATTAAAATGTCATAAAATACCATATATATGCTTGTATTTGTTTACTTGTGTGTTTTAGGTATGGATATTGTGAAAATGACAAAAGATCATAAGAAACAAGGAAAAACGGACACGAGAAACGAAGCCGTACAAAGAACCAGGCCCTAGTTCATGATTTATCCAAGATTAACCCTTGAAGACTTGAAGAAATACAAGATTGATCCTCAATGAATGAAGAAATGACACTTAAAACCCTTGTGAATTCATAATTACAACTTTGGTCCCTTAAGTTTGTCAAAATTACAAAAATGGTCCTTCAACTTTGAAGAAATGGCAAGATTAGTCCCTCATCAATTCTAATTTGTCAATTATGGTGATGCTTAGATACTTTATTCTAGCAATGCGTGAGGGCACGACAATGGCTTAGTATGGGGGAGAAATGACAATCAAGGATGATAAAATTTACTTTATGGGACATTTACTTGTTTCTATTCATTGACCCTAAAAATCACACTCGTGATGAAAATCATACATTATGTCTTTACACATCTTCGTAGTTTTAATGCAAGTCTTTTACTCTTCAATAAAGGTTAATAAAATTGAATTTTGGTGATGCTTAGATACTTTATTCTAGCATTGCGTGAGGGCACGACAATGGCTTAGTATGGGGGAGTGATGAGATGGCATTTATACATAATCTCATCGTTCTTTTCGGGCTTTAAATGCATTAAAATGTCATAAAATACCATATATATGCTTGTATTTGTTTACTTGTGTGTTTTAGGTATGGATATTGTGAAAATGACAAAAGATCATAAGAAACAAGGAAAAACGGACACGAGAAACGAAGCCGTACAAAGAACCAGACCCTAGTTCATGATTTATCCAAGATTAACCCTTGAAGACTTGAAGAAATACAAGATTGATCCTCAATGAATGAAGAAATGACACTTAAAACCCTTGTGAATTCATAATTACAACTTTGGTCCCTTAAGTTTGTCAAAATTACAAAAATGGTCCTTCAACTTTGAAGAAATGGAAAGATTAGTCCCTCATCAATTCTAATTTGTCAATTATGGTCCCTCATGGAGTAAAAGATACATTGAAGACCTTTGAAGATCAAGAATGTCCAAAATCAGTCCCTCAAATATTCAAGCATGGCAAAAATAACCCTTGAAAACCTTTTGCAAAAGTTTGGTGGCCAAAGTGTGAAAATCAGAACTTATTTAACAAAGGAAAACCAAGTTTGTGGCTGAAAAACGTTTTATACAACTTTTGCCAAAACACAAGGACTACTAATGTCATTTTCCTAAGTTTAAACCACACAAACACGCGCCAAACACTTTATCCCACAAAAATCGGATCAAAGTTACTACTGTTCATCCTTCATCCACCCAGATTGACCACCCACTTAAACAAAGGGTAAATCCCAATTACCTATACCCACGTGTGATTCACACATGCAGAAACCCATCCCAACATTAAATCCCTCTTCTCCACTCACCCTTGGACCTCACACTCAACCTCATCCACCAATGAAAACATAACTTTCTCTCCAAGGAATCTGACGTGTCAAGATCAACAGCTTAGAGTCATAGCTTAACTCCAAAGCTAAAATGAACGTCCCTGATACATTTGGACAACTCACACACATCAAACGGCATCAAGCACTCAAGGGCAATTTAGAGAATTCATAGCTAGGGTTTTAAGCATTCTAGAATCGTCTGTTAGGCCTATAAAAGGAGACCTCAACTTGTGAGAGTCCCTTTGTTCCAGTTTTACCTTTTAAACATTGTAATTCCTTTTTGAAATCTATAAAAGTTGGTGTTTTGAGAAAATTGTAATTCCTTTTTATGTTTTTGAAAGTTGGTGTTGTTTAAGGGTAATTCTGAGTTCCATTTGATGTTATAAGTGTGCTTGAATCATTTGGTTCAAGGACGTTTATGTTTGGTAAGGTTTTCAAGTTTGAAAAAAGCTTGAAAAGAGGTTTCTGATTTTGATATTTTTGTTGTACTAATCCTTAACCAAAAGCTATAAGCTCTTGCAAGCTTGTTGACACCAAGCTTGTGAAGGGATTAGGGCCTTTGGTTAGGCTGTTTGTTCATTGTGTTGAAGAAATCAAGCCCTTGAGTTTCTGCTTTGAAACATCAACCAAGGCAGTCATCCATCTTTCTTGTTGAAGTACCTTGGTCTTGTTCTAGTTGTTGAACAAGGTCCAAGGAGCATTGCTGGTCCTCCTAGGATGTTGTGGAGGACAGGTATAAGCTCTTGTTTAAGTTTCCCCTAAAAATCACATGATATTGTCTGTTTTATGATTTGGTATGTGATTTGGTGATTTTGTGTTTGTGCTTTATGTTTTATGGTTGCAATCTGTTAGTTGTCACCTAGTGTAGCTATTTGATCTATAAAATCAGTAGGTTGTTTGAAGGATTAAGAATTTTGTTTGAAAAGTGCTTAATAAAGGATTATTTGGGATTAATGGTTCATAAGGCCTTGTGGCCTTGTGCCCTTGGTTCTTAGGGTTTAGGAAGTCTAAACAAGTCATAATATACAAGTTTTAGTCATTGGTTAAGTTTCTGAAAGATTGGGAAAAGGATTTGAAGTTTTGCAAAAATCTGATAAAAGTGTTTTTGAGATTGGTCAAACACATCAGATCCAATAACTTTTTTTGTTAGTTGGATCTAAGGTCTGAAATCAGGTTTGAGAATAGTTTGGGTGATAAGCTATCTATTGGTTATCTTGTTGTTGAATTTGGTGGCTTATTGAGTGTGCTATAGCTTATCAAAGTTGGCTGAAATGGTCATTTGCATCAGCAAAGTGACCACCTCATTTGGTGCTTGCATTTGTATTTCTAGTATAAGGCTTGTTGTTTTGTTGCTTGAATCCTGTTTATGTGCTGCTTGTGAAGATATTTGGCTATTTGGATTGCTTTGTTGATAGCTTATAAGCTTACTGGCTTATTGGCTTATTTGTGCCAAAACTCATCAAGTCTACTCAACTGGTAGACCTTGATTCACAAGGTTTGTACTCAAGCCTTGACCAGCAGGGTGAAAACAAAGTTTTAACACTTCATTAAGTCTGTCAACGTCCAAATTGTGCTTGTCAGCGTTTGATTTTCTCTTGTCAGCGTTTGACTTTTGGTCAAACTTGGTCATATAGCTTATTGAATCTGTTTTGCTTATTGGTACATGCAACAACTTGGTTTTTGTAATAGAACTCATTTTTCTCAGTTTAATAACAAGTCTGGAAGGTTACAAGTCTTTTGGATAAGCTTTTGCTAGAAAACTAGCTTATTTGGCTTTTTCAGCCAGCTTATTGGTTCTTACAGCTTATTCTACTTGGCTTTTTGTGATTTTCTTGATTGATTATTCTTAGTTAAGCTATTTGTGAGCTTTTTCAACAAACTAGAGCTTTTGAAACAGCCTAGAACTCTATCCCGACTATTTTTTCGTTTTGTGGAATTGTTCTTGGCTTATTTCTGGCTTATTGAGTGAGATTTTTCAAAATTTCTTTTTACAGATCTCTTTAGTATCCCAAAAGAAGGTTGTGTGTTTAAGTAGAGCTTATGGCATTAGCTTATTAGCCCAATAAGAATAAGCTGTTTGTTCATAATGCTGTGATAAGCTCATTTTCAGCTTTTGGTCCTTCAGAGTTTTGTGTTTATAATTGAATTTTGAGTCAGATAGGGCTTTTTCAAGTCATTTGGGCTTAATTTGACTCTTTGGGCTAAAAAGCCCATTAAGCTTGACTGTTTTTTACTTTTGCCCATTTTGGGGCCCATTAGGGGTAATTTGGTAATTTCACTTTCATTTTCTAATTATTTAGGTTAAAATAAACTAGTTTGCAAGTTTTTAGAATTATTTATAATTTTTGGATTTTTAATATTATTTTAATATTATTTTATTATTATTTTTCAAATTTCACATTTTTTGCACTTTTTATATTTTTCTTAGCTTAAATACATTAAAATAGGATTTTTGCAACTCTTAGATTAATTTTATCATCTTTAGATTAATTTTTATAATTATTTTAATTTTTAATAGTTTTTAAATCATTTTAAATAGTTTTACTTAGTTTAAAATTTCATATAAAATAGTTTTTAAGCTTTTTAGGTCATTTTAGAGGTTTACCAATTGAAAAATCTTTATTTGGGCTTTTTGATAATTTATTTTGATTTTTAGGGCTTTAATTTGCATTTAAAAAATAATATTTAATTAATTAAAATGTTTGAAAAAGTTTTGATCATTGGTAAACTCTTAGTTTATTTATTTTGATTTTTGGTGAATTTTTGGTAATTTTTTGAATTAATTTTTATTTTTGCTCATTTCAAGGTTTTTCGTGTAGTCGCAGTAGTAATTAATTTCACGTCTTCGTCATCCTCTTTTCTCATCCCCCTTCTATCCAATATTAATCTCAAACCAATTACGAATTACTCACACTCATATACCTCCTTGGGAAGCGAACTTCATTGGGTCATTAGTGATTGATTTTCCTAAATCATCACTTAATACTTACCGCTTTTACGCCTTTTTCCTAAAAGGACGTATTTTACCACAATCAATCTCTGTACACTTGGGTAATTCGTACAGAGTCTTGCATAGGCGTAGATATACATAAAATATTCTCTAATGGCGTAGGGATTTTACTAATACTAGTGGCATATGTAGAGGATATAACTGAATGAGTAGCACCAGTATCGAATGAAACACACGCAGCATGACCGTTCATAAAGAGGATGCTAGTGATAGTACCTGAGGAATTATTAGCTTGGTCCCGTGTCGTAGTGTAGACACGTCCCGAAGCTGGTGGCTTAGGAAGAGCAGCACTGGAAGTACCAGCAGTGTCTCCCTTCTTGCAGTCTTTCAACATGTGTCCTGGTAGTCCACACTTGAAACAGACGCCGGCTGACTTACAGCATGTACCAAGATGTCTACGACTACAAGACATGCAGATGGGGTAGGTGGTCCTCCTGGAGGTACCCTTGCTACCTGAGAGCCTGTTAAGAAACATGCGTGAGACATGATTACTTGGCATAAACATGACTGCACTGAAGTTTAAATGATAGTTTACCAGATGAAGACGAGTTGTTGGACTACTGACCCTTAGCATTTTGGTCACGTCCACTCACAGAGTTCCTGTTTGAGGTGTGCTAGAACCACATAATTATTACAAAATAAAATCCACACAATGAAGTGGCAAGTAAATATGTGGTTCTAGCACACCTCAAACATGGATTCGAGCAAAGAAAGTGATAAGCCATTGTTTACAGGTTGGATGGATGTGGTTAAGGTGTCTACTCTTGAGGTTTTAGTAACGCTAGAGGAGATTTCTAATTTGTTTTCTATTCCTTTGAATACTGTGCGTGACATTGAAGTGTTTGCAAATGGTGTGAAGGCAAACAAATTTCCTAAATGGTCTACTTTACCAAAGGAGACCACTATGCTTTATTATAAAGCTTTGTGTGAACGCCATAAGAATTTAACTAGCAGCACTTCTTCACTCAGTTCAGGTGGTTCGAGTGTGCACTCTGCACAAATGGCTAAGGAAATAGACCTTGAAGCTAAGGCTGCTACCATTAATGGTATGCAATTGTGTAATCTACATGCGGTTTTGAAATTATTTGGTGTAACGATTCGCACGTTTGCTGACGCGAGTGAATTTATGCATGAATTAAGTATGAAGAAGCATCCGTTGTGGGAATTGATCTCACCTGATCGTGCTAAAGAAATTCTGATGTTACTTTGCAGATTTGAAGGTGATATGGTTACGTCTACTAATGGAGGTATTAATGCAGTCTCTTCTTCGTTTAATTCTGAAAATGTCTATGAAGGGGTTAATATCTCTATTCCTAGGAAGGTTGTTGAAACAGTAAATGCTCGCTACCATAACACTTTATATGGTTACTTTCTTGGTAAAAGGATTGCATTCCCTGTGGTTGAGTATTTTGCCAAGAATAACTGGGCAAAACATGGTCTTAAGCGTATCATGATGAATGAGAAAGGTTTTTTCTTTTTTCAATTTGGATCTAGTGAGGGTCTTAATGCGGTTCTGGAAGGTGGTCCGTGGATGGTTCGTAATTCACCAATTTTTCTTAAGAAATGGACTATGAAAACGAATCTTCTAAAGGAGGAACTAACTCGTATTCCGGTATGGGTTAAATTTCATGATGTCCCGCTTCAGGTATTTGAAGAGGAAGGTATTAGTTTAATTGCTTCGTTTCTTGGTAAGCTTATTATGATGGATAATTATACTGATAATATGTGCAAAGAGTCTTGGGGTCGTTGTAGTTTTGCTCGTTGTCTTATTGAGATGAATGCTGATTCGGAGTTTATAGATAACGTTACTATTGGTGTCCCTGATCTTGAAGGCTTTGGTTGTACTAAGGAGTTAATTCGAGTTGAATACGAATGGAAACCGCCTAGATGTCATACTTGTAATATTTTTGGTCATTCCGGTGATTCGTGTCCGAAAAATGTTAAACCTATAACGGTTGAAAAAGTGACAACTCAAGTTGATAAAGATGGGTTCCAACAAGTGCAAAGCAAGAGGAAGAAGTACAAAGGTAATTTAGGGAATCAAGTTCCGAGAGGTGTTCCATTGAGCAAGGGTTTCCAAGCAGGTAAGACGGTTGTATTTCGGCCAAAAACTCACTTGGATACTACAAGTACGAGTGCTGATAATAGTAGTAAGTTGCATACTGGTCAGTTGCAGCAGTCCAGCAATCTTAATGGTCCGAACAAGGCTAAAGCTCAAATGAGCAGTGTTTCTACATCAAATAAATTTTCATCTTTGTCCATACCTGGTTTTGATGAAGGGGCTCAAGTAAGCGAGGAAGATAATGAGGAGGAGGAGGGAGTCGAGGTCGTCTTTGATGAATCGGTGAATCTTCTCAATACTCATATTGGGGCAAGCACTCCTACTGGCTGATCCCATGTTGATATTTTATTATTTTCCTCGTAACTTTATGTTATCGTCTTGGTTTTTGTCTAGTTTATATATTTCCAGCATTCTAGACTAGTTAATGTTTATGGCCTGTCGTAAACAGTTTGTTTAACAAGCTGCCTGTAGCTTGCGGTTAATGTGGTATTTCAGCCACATTCCTTGTACTTCAACGCTTTTTTTGGTTCTATTTACCGGGGTCATTGCTACCCTTTTACCAAAAAAAAAGTAAATATGTGGTGTTATCTCTCTTACTTTTCAAACCATCTTATATTTTGAACCAATCATAAACATGACAACTCATTGTGTGGATTTTATTTTGTAAATGTTATGTGAGTTTAGTATTTTTCTTCCTGTTTATGATGCTGACATGTTAGTATGTAAGAACATACATCAACTGAACATAGAAAAACTTAAGAATTTAGGGACCTGTTGTTGTTGGACTGGCTGTTGTTGTTACGGTAACTGTCATTACCGTTCCTCTTGTCAGATCCATAACGGTCATTAGATTGACCGTGGCCCTTGTTGGTATTCTGCTGAGTGGCCGGTTGGGACCGGTCTCCACCCTTCTGCCTAAAGATACAATTGGATAGGAAAAGGTATAAATGAACATAAATATTGAAATGAAATGATAACACTTCTCAGGAAGAGCTTGTTCCTCGTAGTCATCACGCTCATATAGCGTTTCTAAGCTACGTGCTACATCATTAACTTGTGCCACATTAACATATGTAGCACTAAGTAAACGAGCTTCTGTAGAGGCGTGCAGACTCCAGCGAAAGTACTTGGCTTGTTCTTCCGCAGTACCCACAACCGCACCTAAGAATCCAACCAACCTAAGAAACCTCTGCTTGAACTCAGTGCTAGTCTCTCCAGTTCTTTGACGAATGGAGTGATAGTCCCTCTTGAGTCCTTCCTGCTCAAATTTCGGAAAGAACTGCCCATAGAATAAAGTCTTGAACTGATCCTAAGTCAATGCATCTAGCCAAACATCACCTCCATTAGCTAACTTGTAAGCTCTCCACCAACGTAGGGCATCACCTTCGAACTTATAGCAAGCCAACCTTGCCTTGTTGACACTATCGCATCCCATAGCATCAAAAAATTTCTCCATATGCGAAATCCAGTCTTTCGCATCAGATGAAGTCTCAGCCTTGTCAAAAGATCATGGGTTCTGCTTGTTAAACCTCTCAAGCCAAATGTGCAAAGTAAGCGGTGGAGGAGGAGGAGGATTGTTGTTCTGATTCGGGGCATTCTGGTATTCATCCTGAATTTGGGGAAGCATGGCTTGTTGCTGCTAGCACTTGTTCGCGTGTCATGACTATCTGACAGTTTAAAAATGAAATGAAAAAATGAATTGATTAATCCGATTAGAACATATGGTAAACATAATAAAATGAAGCATGAAACAGTTTATGAAGGCATAGCCAAATGTAAATGACATGAAAACAAAATGACATGGCGAGGATGAACGCCTATGGGCCGGTTCATCAAAACAAAAAGGCATGAGCTAATGTGAACGCCTATGGGTCGGTTCACCAAGCAAAATGATTCGATTAAAAGCACATGCGACTAAATATGGCCAGTCCTATACCAACCATTACTTAGTCAAAATTTCTGCAACAATGGTACATAAAATGAATGCATGAAAACAAACTGTCAGTTCTAGAAAGACGTTGATGACTACCCACTAGTCACAGGTCAATTTTAAGAGCCTACAGGTCGAAGCCTTGGCTCTGATACCATAATTGTAACACCCCATTTTGATAAATGGAATATCACATGATAATTATGGCTAGTCATCAAAGCATACAAGGTAAATGTGTAAAAAATTAAATAACCATAAAAGAATCTGGAAACAAACATCGGATCCACATAAGCTCCACACACGAAATGCATAAGTATGAATGTAAGTGAAAGGACTAAACAATGTCCAGCAAAGCAAAAGTATGTAAATGCTTTAAAGAATGAAAGAAAGCTGGCGCCTCATTCCATGCACGTACTCTTGGATTCCTAGCTTTGCCCTTTAGTACGTGCCGTATTAGGACATGGAAAGAGAAATACGGCTGAGCAATACGCCCAGTGTGCGGATATATAACATAGAATGCAAAGCATAACATAAGCAAGTAATGAAATAAAATGAATAGAATCGGAATAAATGTATGTCTTGGAAAACCTGGTTTAAGTTCATAAAAGTAGTTTATATTTCTGAAAATACTTATGTTTAGTTTATCTTGATAATCTGTATTTTAAATATGCCGAGAGCCCATATAGGTCATGTTATATTCACGTGCATGAATACTTGGAGGGGTGACCTCGTCATGCAATTAGAGGGGCTACCTCTAATTAATATATAAAATGAGTGGATGGATCAGCTCTTGTAACGGATGCAAGGCAGTTACCATGAAATCATACTACTTGTCCTAGGATGCACCCATTCGCCCCACATGATAATAATAACACTTGCCAAAACTATAAAGGGACGTTGCGAGCAATCACTCTCATTGCAGAAGAGTCATAACACCGGTGCCTCTAGTGCTATGGTTATGGAACCCCCATAACTAGGTAAAACTGGCATGCATGTATATACCTCAGGCAATTTAAAATAATCATACATATACTGATGTGTTTAAGACACTTAAACTACTAGAGAAAACATATGGCTGCAAACGGGGAATCATAATGTAGGAAGAAAGATGTCCTTACTGAAGGACGGAATATCCGTACCTTATTTCCAGTAAATGAAGACGAAAACGAACGTAGACGATCACTCCGACTTCACTATAGCTACATAATGAAGGAACATGAATACGAGTCGATCTTACTTATACATACGTGTTATTTGGTTTACTTGACGTGTTCATACTTATTGTACTTGTTCTTATCTTATCTTAATATTTCATGTTTTGATCATGTGTTTCTTATAGTTTCATGCGTTTCATTTTTTTTAGTGTTATTATGCTTGTTATAACATAATGAGTAACTTTCTAAAAATAACAGGTTTCTATATATAGTAACTTCCCAAAAAAGTAAGTTTCCTTAAATAGTAAGTTTCTAAAAATAGAAAGTTTCCATATTAGCATGTTTCTATATTTATTATATTACCATAAATATCATATTATCATATTTATCATGTTGCTATAAATAATATACTTCCATAAATAATCATGTTTCCATAATTAATTATATGCATATTTTATATCATGTATTATTATATTATAAAGTTTAATAATTAATTAATACTTAGCTTATTATTAATTATTAATATCATGTCATGTTATTATAAGTTTATTATTAATTAATAATATTACATAGTTCATGTTATTAAACTTTATCATAAAAGATATTAATTAATTTAACCTAAGTTTTAATTAATTAAAACCATGTTCATAAATAATTAAATCAGTTAATTATTATAGCCTAAGTTTATTTAAATAAATATACAAACATATTTTATCATGGTTTTATTTAAATAAACATAACATAAGTTTTATTTTAATTAAACCAAAATTAATTAATAAATAAATTAATTAAAACATAATCTAACTTAATTTACATGTCGGTTTAATTACGTGTTTCTAAAAAAGTTAAGTTCCTGAGCCCCGACTCGAGACCCGACAATCGAGCACCACGACCCGAAAGCCGTGGCCCCGAGGTCGTGTCCCGTCCGAACCACAACCCTACACCGAGAGCTGAGGCTCTCGGATTCGCGGCTACGTCTGAAACAACACCAACCCCAGCCTTGGTTGGGGTCCTTCGCTGCCCGAGAACCACTCCGAGCCCCTATTGGGGTCTCAGTCGACTGTTGAGCAAACGTCACAGCCCCCATGATGGGGTGTGTTGTCTCGACTGTCACGAACCACCAACCCCGACCACTTTGTTTTGCTGCTGTTAGTCCCGAACGCCACCGAGACCGATCTTGGTCTCGGTTCGCGTGTTCCTAAACCATAAGCATAACATTACCCGATCCCTTATTTAATATTTTTATTATACATGTTTTCATACTTGTTTTTAAAGATCCATAACATAGAAAAATAAAATAAAAATATTAGAGAATTTAAGGATACCGTATGCGTGGAAGGGATTTAGGCACGAACACAATACCGTATTAATAACAAAATCAACACGATTTCCTCTTTGTGTTCTAAGGGTGCCGCAGCAAGAGAGAGAGGCAAGGAGCTAGGGTTTTTGATTAAATCTAGTAAAAAGTGATTATGAATACTCTGTGGTTTATTTATTAAACTAGGATTGGTTAATGGGTATGGGCCAAGGCCCGATTTTCCTTCCTTTCTTTCTAAACCGATGCCAACACCCCCCCTTATACTTTTGGTGTTTGTTTTTCTTGTGAGATATTGTAAATCTTGCTTATGTTTAGAGAGAGAAAGAGATAGAAAGATGGTAGTTTCACACACACTTTAGAGAGAGAAAGTAAAGAATACACCTTTTACTATGTGTAAAGTATGAGAAAACCACACCCTCTCCATCTAAGGAAAGGGTTTATATACCCAATCCCATAAGATGGGCTTGGGCTTACAAGTTGGGCCGGCCTACACAAGTTGTAGGCTTGGCTTGGCCTTGTTTGTTGAATATTAAGTTAACTAAAATACGAGCTACTACTTATACTATTGTTGGAGTGACCGATCCTTTCTAATCCGTAAAACGTATTTCCAACATTTCTTGTTTAATATTTATCGTGTACATTCGTATTTAATTATCGTGCTTTCTTTACTTGAACGTTTTCTTAATATCGTGCGTACATACTTATCGTATATTAATATCCGTGTTTACGTACATAATACTTATGATAATTAATTAATATAAATAGTATTCGTATTAAATATTCGTGATGCATGTCGTATATTAATTAATTTAAAAGTTTAAATTTAACGGTAACTTCGTGCATTTAATAATCTTAGGATTATTAGAGCGGGTTTTACACCTGACATCCCAAAGTACAACAGTTCTTCATCAGAATCTGATGTAGACAATGATGATGTAAATGAGGTTCAAAGAAGTTCTGAAAATTATGATGGTAATGGAGAAAATGTCAATAGAACAAAATTTCAAGCAGAAGAAGAGAATGTTAAAGAACTCATGTCTGATAAAGTTGAAAAGAGAATGTTGTAGAACACATGTCTGATAAAGTTGGTAGTAGTATGATGAAAATAAAGTTGAAAATGCAACAAATCTAATCAACTCTGATTCCGTTGATGAATTGTCTGACGATCCAAGTTTTGTGAAGGAAGTAGTGGAAGAAATTGATAGAGCATGTCAAGAAGAACGTCCGAGTTTCTCTTTCTCAGATGACTTCCCAGACGATGATGCAATCGATTAATGGTGCATGAATGAAGAGAAAAAATTTAAAGAAGCGATGGAGAAAAAAATAAAGGAAGAGTCAGAAGGAAAAGGGAAAGGCATAGAAGAAAATGACTCAGAACCAACCGTTATGATGACACCTGAGGATTTCAGCAGTCCTTTTATTTTCAATCCATCTTTTGAGCCAATGTTTGATTTACGAATTACCCTAACAATTGAAGAACGAGAATAAAGGAAGAGAAAAATAAAGCTGAACAAGAAAGGAAAGAGCAAGGAATGTTTGATTTAAAGAAACTTCAGTTACTTAAATCAAACAACATCAACAAGTTTGTAAAGGCAAAGGATGAAGCTACATTAGATGAAAATCTGATCGCGAAAAGCATATTCTATAACGATTCGGATGAAGTGTAAGTATCTATCTATTGTTTTAAATTTTAAATATTTTTTAAAATATCTTTTATTTAATGGTTATAAATTATAACTTTTGACATTTTGAACAGCGAAGAAGTTTTTGACCACAGTGGAGGTACACGTTTGTACAGAATGAATATTCAGTCTCTAGCACCAAGGATTGAAATCGATAGTTTAGTCATCGACACCTATGCAAGAATATTGAATTGCGAAGATCAAGTCAGAGGAAGTAAAATAAAGCGTCACTTTTTTATACAGGAATGACGGTACGATAAATTTTAATGTCAAAAAATATTACTATATTTAATTTGGCTATATTTTATCTCTATTGATAAATTGAATTAAAAAAACTGTTTTTTGTTCAACTTTAATTTTAAATTTTATTTTTATCTCACTTGATTATGTTTTTCTAAAATCAGATTCCTGTAATTCTTCAAAAGAATAGAAAGGATGTTAATAAGGTGGTTAGCGAATTAGTAAGAATTCAGATGAAGGACGATATATCAAAGCTTCAACTGGATGACGTTCAACTGGTATATACATAGTTAATTTCATTTCAAAAGAGTTTTTATATTTTTATTATTATTTATTATGTTTTAGTTTATTTTTCTTCATATTTTGATAATAAGCATGTGTTCTTTCCAATAATAGCTTATGATCATTACTACCTTATTGTATTCAATCTCAAAGCCGAAAAAACTGTGATAATCGACAACAGCAATTCCAATGCAACCTATGACGACAAATACAAAGAGAATATTGATTTTGTGGTAAAAAAAATTTTCTTATACTTTATTCATCTTTTGAATTACATAATATTATCCCAAGTTATAAACTGAGATTATATCCATCTCTAATGATACTTGTGTGTAAATTTTTTCAGAGATTCTTGTTTGTGAAACACTTGGCGATATATGAAAACCGAAATGTAGAAAAAAATTCTCTATGAAGAAAAAGAACCAAAAGTATTGAATTTGAAATGGATGACAAAGCATGAGAAGATAAACTGTGGGTTATACATGATGGTTCATATGGAGCTATTTCATGGATAGACTGCGGGATCTTGGCACACGGACTTTATGAAGAAGATCATATCAATCATTGTACACAAATTGATACTTTGAGGACAAGAATCACAACAAAGATATTATTACATGACATGAACGTCCATGATGAGACCGCAATTATACATGGTCTCATCGTTCAAATCGGGCTTAAAACGGTTAATTATATCATAAAATGCCGAAAAATATACTTGTATTCGTTTGTTGTATGTTTTAGGTATGGATATCGAGAAAAAGAAAAAAAGATCACACGAACAAAGCAAAAATGAACACGGGAAATGAAGCCGCACAATGAACCGGACCTGAGTGTTGAATTTCCAAAAAAAGAATTGAAGATTGAAAAGAATGGTCCCTCAAGTTTGAAGACTTGTCACTTAAGGCCCTGGTAAAACTCTTAAATACAAGTTTGGTCCTTAAAGTTTAAAGAAAAGTCATTTTCAGCCCTTGAAGTTTACAAAAATTACATTTCAATCAAAGGAATAGTCAAAAATCTGGCCAAGACTTGATTTGGAGGTTTTTAAGAAGAAGAGGGGGAAAAGTTGTCAAACAATCAAACATACTCCACCAGTCATCACATGCCACATCATTCTACCCACCCACAAACCCTAAAACCCACCAGCCCATGTTTGCAACCCGGTTTTATTAATATAAGCTGTGGTCAAAGAAAAAAAACTGGTCAAATCCTAAAATTAAGAGGGAAACATGATAAGCTTCACTAAACACTCCAAGTGTGAGAACCCGTATTTTTCCTGGTAATTAAAAACCATTTCTTTATTCGTAATTTTTATTTTATCTTATTTTACATGCTATTCACTTATTACATACCTTGCTTACGTAAATCCCGGAAATTTCGAGAAATTTTAATTTATTTTATATTAATTATTTCTATAATGATTTAATATAATTTATGGGAATTTTAGAAAATTTTATTTCTTTTCCATGTTTAACTTAAATCCAAATTTTTGATTTAAATACATTCTCGTGTATTTTATAAAGTTCTCGAACCGAAAGAATGAGAATCGACAACTTTTATACTTCGACTTGAAGAAGGCAAAAATATTATTTTCAATAAATATTTCGTTTTTAGAATTTAACTTGCACCGAGTCGGATCGAGTAGAGTTTTTAAGAATTAAGTCGGGCTAGAACTAGTTATATTACAATTGGGCTATGTTTTATTCAAGATTAGGTTATTGGGCCAAAAAGCCCCAAATATTTTCTCTTGCTGGATATAACCAAAACAAAACACAGACAAGAAAAAAATAAAATTCTTCCCTCTTCTTCTCCCTCTGTGGGACGAGTTTCACCAAAACACTACTATCATCATCTTCAATTTCTTGGTTATTGACTAGTTAAAGCACACCAAATTCAATCTTGGTAAACCCCTATCAATCCCTCATAATTATTTTTCACATGCACTTGAGTTTTATGAAATCATAAATTTTATAAGTTAAAGTTTTTTGTATGTTTGATCAAGGGATTAAGCATGCATCGTGTTAATTAGTGTCAAGCCTTGTAGTATTGCTATAATAATTAGTGTGATTAGCTAGTTTATGGTGATTAGGTTTATTATTTTGATCATTCTTCTTGGATGAATTTTGATTTTGACCATTCATATTATAGAAATTTAGTTCCTTGATTAAGATTTATGTTAGTCATGAGTATTTTGATGTTTGGATTGAATTAGAGTTTGTTTGGCATAATAATTTTATACTCTAAATTCGGACAGCAGGTTTGTGAGCCCAAAACTCACACATTTTCCCAATGTAGGCTGTGTTTTTATTGCTTAGATGGATTCATTGACCCTTTTACATGTTAGTAGCGAGTTGGATGGGCGATCAACTCATCCTAATGAAAAAGTTATGGCCAATATAAGATTTTAGCTCAAATCTAAAAGTGTAGACTTGTTTAGTGTTTTACAGCACCTTAGGTCCCCTAAACTTGAAATTGCAGGTTGTGAGGACTTAGTAGGACTTATAACTTAAATTTGGCCGCTGACCTTGCATTAATAGCCATCACCAATTGAATTTTATGACTAAAACGGTGATCGCCAATTTTATAACCGATTTTCTAAAATTTTAACATTTCTCTAAGATGGATTTCTTTCCATAAAAAAAAACAACTGAGATAAATTCGTATGTCTAGGAACGTCGGGTACGAAAATACCTTTCCGACGGTATAAGGTTCATTGTCTATCTCTTCATAACGAAGAAATGGCGTGCATTTTTAGAAACTAGTCTAATAAGGAGCAACCGACCTAAACTAGCGTTTGGTTTAGCGCGTTTGATATGGGTATCGAGTGTTTAGCCATGATTTCTCACTTGAATCATTTGAGAAACTTATAAAGATGACTTTTGATGCAAATGTTTAGTGTCCGTTAGTTACATCTATGTTTTTGACACATAAGTGGGTATAGTTGACTAACTAGAAAATTTATAAAGTTTGCTGATATAGCTGCTGTCCTAGGTTTAAGTGTGTCGAAAAGGTGTTTTCAGCCTTCGGATAAAACTACAAAGTTGTCCGGAATGATGTTTTTAGTCACCATCTCGGGAACGGAAGCTTTAAAGTGGGCATTTGACCCTCAAAAATGCAAAATACAGACTGTGATGTTTGACTTTTTCGTGCAGAATGCATTTTGGTTTTATTTTTAAAAAGGCATCTAGACTTCAAAACCTTTCTTGAAATTCACAGGATATTAACTTCATGATGTATATGACTTCTTTGAATTTTTTTGAATTTTTTCCAAGAGTCTAGATAGGATTTTTAGGCTTCGCGAAAAGGAGTTTTCTGCATTTTTTTACTAAGCGGGTAGATGACTAGTTCATTACCCGAACGCCCCTTAGGCAAGCCTAAACCTTATGGAATGGATTTGAAATGATCAATACTGATACTTAGGATTTATAAAATCATAATTGAAGTGAAATTGAGGTTTAATGATTTGTTATCCACCCCAAGTCGGAAAAGGCCAAAAGTTGACTATTTTCTATACGTTTAGTCAAAACTTATAAAAACGAGTTCTAAGCTATATAACTTGATGAAACAAGTTTGTATGACCATATTTTGTTGTATTCCAGTAACTTACATATAATATTACAACTTTTCATTATTGAGTCATACTCGGGTCGTACTTTGACTTTTGTTGACTTTTTACGTATTAGGTCGCGGTTAACGTATAATTGGCGTTTTTAGGTTCCAAATTGTTTGAGAATCTTAGTCTAAGACATTTAGCTTTCATTTTAAGTATTTCTTACAGATTGTGAGCTTTATAGGTCATGTTTACTCTTAGACTCGGTTACTTGTGCAAGTTACTTATATATCTCAATTTTACGAAATATTTTGATTCAAACGTTTTATACTTTTATAAAACAAATATCTAAGGTCGTGATCACACCTGTAGGTCGCGGATAATTCTCAAAGTATTACTATTTTCTTTCTTCAGCCGGATCTTATCTCGTCTCATTTTCCCTTTTAAGGTGAGTTCATAGCCCCTTTTCTTATATACTTTGTTACAAATTGCGGGGTGAGAATAACATGCGTGGAATACAATCATTTAAAACTTTTAGTATGCTATCCGAGAACTGTATGCTTCCCCAGATTATACATTTACTTAGTGCATTAGTACCTTAGTCAAAAAGCCCCTACATCATGAACCGTTAATTCACATTTTGCAAGCGCGAATGTTGTGGATGGATCCATCGGGATTAACAATCCCCGTCCCGATTACCTTGACGCACTTACATTTAATTACCTAAGTATTTTGACTAGATACTTACTAGGGGTAAAACATTTATGTTAAAGCTTCGGTGTCGTGAGCTATTGCAATATATAAATATAAATGATTTTGTACGACGGTACTAAATCATATCCTGTTGCTATTTTATAAAATTAATGTTTGTATTTCACATTACTACTTATTAAACCTATGAATTTCACTCATCTTTATGTTGACATTTTTACATGTTATTTCTCAGGTAATGCTAATGCTTAATTTTGCTAAGGATGGGAGCCCGCAGGATAGCGACACCTTGAAGATTTCATGTCTTGTTGGTCTAATATTTTGTTAATATTGTAAAAAGCTGTCCATTTTGGTATCTACCCCCTTCAAATTTGGTTGCACTAAGACAATAAAAAAAATGTTTGGTACATCTTATAAAACTTATGATGTGTAATATCCGTGTCTGGGACCCTATGTAAAAGAATAATTTTATCTAAATTCCGCAGCTTTTGAAGTAATTATAGTCTTATGATGTCATTTTTACTTCATTTTCATGTCATTCATTATAGCATGTTTTGGGATATCATGAAGTGGGACCCCCAAGTTGCCTACCTGTCCCGTGTCTGATTCTGGGGGTCTTGCAGATTGGTATCAGAGCATATGGTTATTGGGAACTGAGTTGTTTCCAAACTTAGTCTATGACCCAAATTTTCAAACATTTATGTGTCTTAGTGTCAAACATGAAATCTGCCAAGGTTGTTCTGTATCTGCGCAGGTAACTCTCTGATCCTTTTTATTTACCATGATTATATTTATAATATATCATTCTTTGATTTCACTTTGAAATATTATATCTGTTTCATTATGATACTTGCTATCACTTTTCCAATTCCTTTGCACTTATTATATCTATGTATTGTTTTTCTTATGTAGATGGAATCACCACCTCGTTCGCCTACTTCCGTCCTTCACTTTTCCGATGCAGACGACTTCATTGATGAAGACTCTCAGGGAGAGCCTATGCATGTTGAGGAAGATCCTGCAGAAGATCCTGAGGAAGATCCTGAGGAAGATCCTGAGGAAGATCCTGAGAAAGATCCTGAGGAAGATCCTGAGGAAGAGCCAGAAGAGGAGAATACTCTTAACCTGCCAAATCAGGATGACAATCAAGAGACAGGAGAACCCTCTACTGTCCGCTCTGCTTCCTCAGATACATCTTCTGATTATGTTCACCCTTCTATAGCTAGTGAGATAAATGATATTAACTTTGGGATGAATTATCTGATGAACAGTAACAAGGAAATGAAATCTGAGATAAGTAAGTTAGATGGGAAATTGGAGGAACATAAGAAGCAGTATGCTAGTGATTCCCATGGAGACTCTCTATTTATGGTAAGAATGCGCGAGGAATTTGCAAATCTCCAATTCTATAGCCAGCGGAAAAGCAAAAAGATCAGGAGGCTGCAGAAAGCCATGAAAAGTATGCAGCTTCTCATGAAGGAACGATTGGGTATAGAGATTGATGACATCTCAGACAGCTCGGATGATTCGGATGACCAAGAGAGTTCGCCAACTCGTGCAGCATCGTCACCTTTGGGGTCATCTAGTGGCTCCCAGTAGTTTCCTTATTAGTGTTTATGTTTATGCACCCTTAATCATGTATCTTTTGTACACTTGGTGCCTTTTATATTGTATCTTTTATGTATTTCTACTAAGCTGCTAAGACAGTTAGTGCTACATTGCATCTTGGGTGTAATTTTGTATCTTTTGTATATGCACCCTTGTAACCAAACTCTCGATGTAGTATGTATGGAAAACCTTGGCTAATGAATTAACATTTTAGTATCTTTGTGGTTACATCTATCTTTACTATATTCCTTGGATTCTTATTCTTAAGCGTCGCCATTGCAATTTAAATTATTCTGTGTTGCATTTCGTGTTGACATTCAGTTATGCATTACTACAATCTTTCCTTTTTTATCCTTCATCTTACATGAATCTTGAAATAGCATATCTTTACTGATTCTCACTGAATTTAGTATTGTGTTGTTGACAGAAACATGTCTCCACTCTGTAGAACCTCTGATATCAGACGATCCCGAAAGGCTAAGATGGAAAGGATCATTGCAAAAAGGGTTGACAAGGCAATTGCTGATTATGAAAATAAACGAAATCCTGAGGATAAAGCTGAAAGCTCCTCAAATGCTAAAGGGTGTTCACATAAAACATTTATGTCTGGAAAGCCACATGCTTTCAATGGAACTGAAGGTGTGGTGGGCTTAACTCGTTGGTTCGAGAAAATGGAGCAAGTGTTTGGTACTTGCAAATGTGCAGAAGAGGATAAAGTCATTTTCGCTGCCAGTACCTTAGAAGGACGCGCACTAACATGGTGGAATGTGAACATAAAAACCTTGGGTTTGGGAAATGCAAATAAAATCCCTTGGGATCAATTTAAGGTAATGATGACTACTGAGTACTGTCCTGATACCGAAATCGAGAAAATGGAACAGGAGTTGTGGACCCTGCAGATGAAGAACTACGATATTGACTTATACACTAACCGATTTCATGAATTGGTTTTAATGTGCCCTGAATTGGTACCCACTGAGAGAAAGAAAATAAAGAAGTATGTTAAGGGTTTTCCGGAAAGGATTAAAGGGAACATCACTTCCTCTAAGCCTTCCACTCTACATGATGCTGTGAGTATAGCACGTGAACTTGTTGAGCAAGCTGTAGAAGGTAAGGCTACCAAGTCTGATAAGGATCATAAAAGGAAATGGGAGGACACCCAGGGGTTTAATCAAGGAGGAAACCAAGGTAGCAACCGTAAAAATAACAAGGGCAATAATAGAAACAACAATAAGAACAATAACCGCCAGTCCAACAAGAGACAAGAAGTGGTAGCAGTGTATGCAGCTGCTCCTACTGCTCCTATTCATGATCCTGCTCATGTTGCTGTTGCTCCTGTAGCCCCTACTGCCAGACAAGGTTATGTTGGAAACTTACCAAAATGTGATCGATGCAACTGGCATCATCCTGCTGGACCCTGCCCTCCTAAGTGTGCTATATGTAAAAGAATTGGTCATGATGAAGGAAATTGTACTGTAGTATGTTTTGGCTGTGGTGAAAAAGGTCATTTCAAGAATCGGTGTCCCAAGGCCAGAAACCAGCAGAATGATGGAGCTCGAGGAAGGGTGTATCAAGTTTTCGAAAATCCTCAGCAGAATCCAAGGGTGGTCACGGGTACATTTCTTCATAACGATCACTATGTTAGTATTTTATTCGATTCGGGTGCTGAGAAAAGTTTCATGTCTTCTACCATTACCTATTTTATTGATATTGCCCCTTCTGCTTTAGAGGTTAGTTTCGAAATAGAATTAGCTGATGGTAATATTGTTAGTACCCAATACCGTCTTACGTGGTTGTACTCTCGACTTGCTTGGTCACTTGTTTAAAATAAACCTTTTACCGACGCGTCTAGGCAGTTTTGATGTTATTGTGGGTATGGACTGGTTAGCATCCCATCGTGCTGTCATTGTTTGTTTTGAACGAATCGTGCGTATTCCCCTCCCATCTGGTAAAATCTTAGAAATCCGTGGTGAGAAGCCGGACGAAAATCTGAATTCTCTTTTAAGTATCAAGGCTGGGGAGAAAAAGCTTGATGACATTCGTATCGTTTGTGAATTTCCTGGAGTGTTCCCAGATGATTTGTCTGGATTACCTCCCGTGCGTGAAGTTGAATTTCGTATCGAACTTATTCCGGGCGCCCTACCTGTTGCTAAGTCCCCTTATCGTTTAACCCCGTCTGAAATGAATGAATTGTCAAATCAACTTAAAGAGCTTCAGGAGAAAGGTTTCATTAGACCAAGTCACTCACCTTGGGGTGCTCCTGTTCTCTTTGTTAAGAAAAAAGATGGTGCAATGAGAATGTGCATTGATTATAGGGAATTAAATAAGCTGACAATCAAAAATCGATATCCTCTCCCTCGAATAGATGACTTATTTGATCAATTACAAGGTGCTTGCTGTTTTTCAAAAATAGATCTTCAATCAGGTTACCACCAGTTAAGAGTACATGAAAGTGACATTCCTAAAACCGCATTCAGAACCCGTTATGGTCACTTCGAATTTACAGTTATGCCTTTTGGTCTTACGAATGCTCCTGCCATCTTTATGGATTTAATGAACCGTGTTTGTAAGCCCTATCTTGATAAGTTCGTCATAGTCTTTATTGACGATATCCTCATTTACTCAAAGTCTGAAGAAGACCATGAACATCATCTGAGGACATTTTTGAGTCTCCTGGAGAAGGAAAAGTTATATGCCAAATTCTCTAAGTGTGAATTTTGGTTAAAAGAGGTCCAATTCTTAGGTCACGTGGTTAATCAAGATGGTATACATGTGGATCCTTGTAAAGTGGAAGCAGTAAAGAATTGGAAAACTCCTGAATCACCTACAGAGGTCCGTTCATTTCTTAGGTTAGCGGGATATTATCGTAGATTCATTGAAAATTTCTCTAAGATTGCCAAACCTCTAACTTTACTAATCCAAAAGAATAAGGAATACATTTGGGGTGATGATCAAGAGCAAGCCTTTCGCTTACTGAAGGAAAAGTTGTGTAATGCACCAGTATTAACACTTCCAGATGGACCGAATGATTTCGTAGTGTATTGTGATGCATCTCACCAAGGTTTCAGATGTGTCCTCATGCAGAGAGGTAAAGTGATTGCTTATGGCTCGAGACAACTTAAAACCCATGAAAAGAATTATACCACTCATGATTTGGAATTAGGTGCGGTGGTATTTGCACTAAAAATATGGAGACACTATCTCTACGGGACAAAAAGTATAATATACACTGACCACAAGAGTCTTCAATACATCTTTAATCAAAAAGACCTGAATATGTGACAAAGGCGATGGTTAGAACTACTTAGCGATTACGAATGTGAGATTAAATACCATCCAGGCAAAGCAAATGTTGTGGCAGATGCTTTAAGCAGAAAGGAAAGGCTTAAACCCAGAAAAGTACGTGCTATGAGCATGACTATCCAATCTGGCCTCAAGGCTAGGATTTTAGAAGCACAAAAAGAAGCTGCCAAAGATTTTAAGACTCCAGTCGAACGACTGCGAGGATTAGAAGCCCAACTGGAACAAAAAGAGGATGGAACTCTTTACTTTGTTGGTAGAATATGGATTCCATTTGTTGGTGGAATCAGGAAGGTAATATTGGATGAAGCTCATGCATCAAGATACTCAATCCACCCTGGTGCAGATAAAATGTACTACGATTTGAGAGATGTATACTGGTGGCCTGGGATGAAGACTGACATAGCCGAATATGTCAACCAATGCTTAACTTGTTTAAAAGTTAAAGCAATACATCAGAAACCTTCTGGCCTCCTGCAGCAACCGGAAGTCCCTGAATGGAAATGGGAGAAGATTACAATGGATCTAGTCACCAAGTTACCTAGAAGTAGTGGTGGTTACGATGCTATTTGGGTTATCGTGGATAGGTTGACAAAATCTGCTCATTTCATTTCGATCCGTGAGGACTACAAGACTGAAAGGTTGGCACAAATTTACATAAACGAAATTGTTGCAAAACATGGAGTACCGGTGTCGATTATCTCTGATAGAGATAGTCGTTTCGCATCTCACTTCTGGCGAGCTCTTCAAAAGGCGTTGGGAACACAGGTATTAATGAGTACGGCTTATCATCCAGAAACGGACGGGCAGAGTGAGCGCACCATTCAGACTTTAGAAGACATGTTGCGAGCATGTGTTATGGATTTTGGAGGAAGCTGGGACACTCATCTACCACTAGTTGAATTTTCATACAACAACAGTTATCACAAGAGTGTCAAGTGCTCACCATTCGAGGCATTATACGGACGTAAATGTAGATCACCCGTGATATGGAATGAGGTGGGTGAAAGTCAGCTAATTGGACCGGAATTAGTCCAAGAAACTACGGAGAAGATTGTGCAAATAAGAGAGAGACTGAAAACCGCTAGAAGTCGACAGAAGAGTTACGCGGACAAAAGGCGCAAACCACTTGAATTTCAAGTCGGTGACCATGTACTGCTAAGGGTATCCCCCTGGAAGGGATTAGTAAGATTCGGAAAGAGAGGAAAGTTGGCCCCTCGTTTTGTAGGACCATTTGAAATCATTGAACGTATTGCTCCAGTAGCTTATCGTTTGAAGCTGCCACAAGAGTTAAGTTGCATTCATGATGTATTTCACGTTTCCAATCTTAAGAAATGTTTAGCCGAATCGGATATTCAAATTCCATTAGAAGAAATCAAAGTGGATGAGAAAATGTATTTCGTGGAAGAACCGATCGAAATTGTGGATCGACAAGTCAAGAAGTTGAAGCGTAGTTGGATTCCAATCGTCAAAGTTCGTTGGAATTCTCGTAGAGGTGCTGAGTTTACTTGGGAGAGCGAAGACCAGTTCAAAGACAAGTATCCCCATCTTTTTCCGTCATCTTCCATCTCCAGTTGAACTCTGAGGGACCAGAGTTCCTTTAGGGGGGTCGACTGTGAGAACCCGTATTTTTCCTGGTAATTAAAAACCATTTCTTTATTCGTAATTTTTATTTTATCTTATTTTACATGCTATTCACTTATTACATACCTTGCTTACGTAAATCCCGAAAATTTCGAGAAATTTTAATTTATTTTATATTAATTATTTCTCTAATGATTTAATATAATTTATGGGAATTTTAGAAAATTTTATTTCTTTTCCATGATTAACTTAAATCCAAAATTTTGATTTAAATACATTCTCGTGTATTTTATAAAGTTCTCGAACCGACGGAATGAGAACCGGCAACTTTTATACTTCGACTTGAAGAAGGCAAAAATATTATTTTCAATAAATATTTCGTTTTTTAACTTGCACCGAGTCGGATCGAGTAGAGTTTTTAAGAATTAAGTCGGGCTAGAACTAGTTATATTACAATTGGGCTAAGTTTTATTTAAGATTAGGTTATTGGGCCAAAAAGCCCCAAATATTTTCTCTTGCTGGATATAACCAAAACAAAACACAGACAAGAAAAAAATAAAATTCTTCCCTCTTCTTCTCCCTCTGTGGGACGAGTTTCACCAAAACACTACTATCATCATCTTCAATTTCTTTGTTATTGACTAGTTAAAGCACACCAAATTCAATCTTGGTAAACCCCTATCAATCCCTCATAATTATTTTTCACATGCACTTGAGTTTTATGAAATCATAAATTTTATAAGTTAAAGTTTTTGTATGTTTGATCAAGGGATTAAGCATGCATTGTGTTAATTAGTGTCAAGCCTTGTAGTATTGCTATAATAATTAGTGTGATTAGCTAGTTTATGGTGATTAGGTTTATTATTTTGATCATTCTTCTTGGATGAATTTTGATTTTGACCATTCATATTATAGAAATTTAGTTCCTTGATTAAGATTTATGTTAGTCATGAGTATTTTGATGTTTGGATTGAATTAGAGTTTGTTTGGCATAGTAATTTTATACTCCAAATTCGGACAGCAGGTTTGTGAGCCCAAAACTCACACATTTTCCCAATGTAGGCTGTGTTTTTATAGCTTAGATGGATTCATTGACCCTTTTACATGTTAGTAGCGAGTTGGATGGGCGATCAACTCATCCTAATGAAAAAGTTATGGCCAAAATAAGATTTTAGATCAAATCTAAAAGTGTAGACTTGTTTAGTGTTTTACAGCACCTTAGGTCCCCTAAACTTGAAATTGCAGGTTGTGAGGACTTAGTAGGACTTATAACTTAAATTTGGCCGCTGACCTTGCGTTAATAGCCATCACCAATTGAATTTTATGACTAAAACGGTGATCGCCAATTTTATAACCGATTTTCTAAAATTTTAACCTTTCTCTAAGATGGATTTCTTTCCATAAAAAAAAACTGAGATAAATTCGTATGTCTAGGAACGTCGGGTACGAAAATACCTTTCCGACGGTATAAGGTTCATTGTCTATCTCTTCATAACGAAGAAATGGCGTGCATTTTTAGAAACTAGTCTAATAAGGAGCAACCGACCTAAACTAGCGTTTGGTTTAGCGCGTATGATATGGGTATCGAGTGTTTAGCCATGATTTCTCACTTGAATCATTTGAGAAACTTATAAAGATGACTTTTGATGCAAAGGTTTAGTGTCCGTTAGTTACATATAAGTTTTTGACACATAAGTGGGTATAGTTGACTAACTAGAAAATTTATAAAGTTTGCTGATATAGCTGCTGTCCTAGGTTTAAGTGTGTCGAAAAGGTGTTTTCAGCCTTCGGATAAAACTACAAAGTTGTCCGGAATGATGTTTTTAGTCACCATCGCGGCAACGGAAACTTTAAAGTGGGCATTTGACCCTCAAAAATGCAAAATATAGACTGTGATGTTTGACTTTTTCGTGCAGAATGCATTTTGGTTTTATTTTTAAAAAGGCATCTAGACTTCAAAACCTTTCTTGAAATTCACAGGATATTAACTTCATGATGTATATGACTTCTCTGAATTTTTTTGAATTTTTTCCAAGAGTCTAGATTGGATTTTTAGGCTTCGCGAAAAGGAGTTTTCTGCATTTTTTTACTAAGCGGGTAGATGACTAGTTCATTACCCGAACGCCCCTTAGGCAAGCCTAAACCTTATGGAATGGATTTGAAATGATCAATACTGATACTTAGGATTTATAAAATCATAATTGAAGTGAAATTGAGGTTTAATGATTTGTTATCCGCCCCAAGTCGGAAAAGGCCAAAAGTTGACTATTTTCTATACGTTTAGTCAAAACTTATAAAAACGAGTTCTA
Organism: Glebionis coronaria; assembly: GCA_025667525.1. NCBI lineage: Eukaryota > Viridiplantae > Streptophyta > Magnoliopsida > Asterales > Asteraceae > Glebionis > Glebionis coronaria. The sequence continues at coordinate 335,088,993 of CM046878.1, read as the reverse complement.
AGCTATATAACTTGATGAAACAAGTTTGTATGACCATATTTTGTTGTATTCCAGTAACTTACATATAATATTACAACTTTTCATTATTGAGTCATACTCGGGTCGTACTTTGACTTTTGTTGACTTTTTACGTATTAGGTCGCGGTTAACGTATAATTGGCGTTTTTAGGTTCTAAATTGTTTGAGAATCTTAGTCTAAGACATTTAGCTTTCATTTTTAGTATTTCTTACAGATTGTGAGCTTTATAGGTCATGTTTACTCTTAGACTCGGTTACTTGTGCAAGTTACTTATATATCTCAATTTTACGAAATATTTTGATTCAAACGTTTTATACTTTTATAAAACAAATATCTAAGGTCGTGATCACACCTGTAGGTCGCGGATAATTCTCAAAGTATTACTATTTCCTTTCTTCAGCCGGATCTTATCTCGTCTCATTTTCCCTTTTAAGGTGAGCTCATAGCCCCTTTTCTTATATACTTTGTTACAAATTGCGGGGTGAGAATAACATGCGTGGAATACAATCATTTAAAACTTTTAGTATGCTATCCGAGAACTGTATGCTTCCCCAGATTAAACATTTACTTATTGCATTAGTACCTTAGTCAAAAAGCCCCTACATCATGAACCGTTAATTCACATTTTGCAAGCGCGAATGTTGTGGATGGATCCATCGGGATTAACAATCCCCGTCCCGATTACCTTGACGCACTTACATTTAATTACCTAAGTATTTTGACTAGATACTTACTAGGGGTAAAACATTTATGTTAAAGCTTCGGTGTCGTGAGCTATTGCAATATATAAATATAAATGATTTTGTACGACGGTACTAAATCATATCATGTTGCTATTTTATAAAATTAATGTTTGTATTTCACATTACTACTTATTAAACCTATGAATTTCACTCATCTTTATGTTGACATTTTTACATGTTATTTCTCAGGTAATGCTAATGCTTAATTTTGCTAAGGATGGGAGCCCGCATGATAGCGACACCTTGAAGATTTCATGTCTTGTTGGTCTAATATTTTGTTAATATTGTAAAAAGCTGTCCATTTTGGTATCTACCCCCTTCAAATTTGGTTGCACTAAGACAATAAAAAAAATGTTTGGTACATCTTATAAAACTTATGATGTGTAATATCCGTGTCTGGGACCCTATGTAAAAAGAATAATTTTATCTAAATTCCGCAGCTTTTGAAGTAATTATAGTCTTATGATGTCATTTTTACTTCATTTTCATGTCATTCATTATAGCATGTTTTGGGATATCATGAAGTGGGACCCCCAAGTTGCCTACCTGTCCCGTGTCTGATTCTGGGGGTCTTACACCAAGAACCCTAATCTAGCCCAACAGCAATCAGAAATAAGACAAAGGGTTTTTATAAATTACTTATGGCAAAGTGATGTTTACCCACCCCTTATCAAACCCACGTGATCATCTCAGAGGCCACGACCTCATGTTCCCCCACACCCATCTCATATCACGGGTCAAGACAAACAAGGCAGAGGATCAACGACTTGGATATGTTTGAGTGTTCACCACACTTAATTGATGGCTTATATCATGTTTGCAAGTTGGATTTCTGAAACATCACATTTATCCACAAATTGACCAAGACCAGATTCAAATATGCGGATATTCTACAAGGGCAATTTAGAATTTCTCTACATTAGGGTTTCTGCAATCTAATGATATTTCTAAAAAGTGCATGCCTTAATGATATTTCTGCCAAGATTTGTAAGATAAATGATGTCTGCATGATCAGTGGAAGTTATGCTTAGAATTGGTGCTAGTTTATTAGTTTTGCGTTTATTAGTAGTCTAGGGTTAGCTGATTTGAGCTAGAAATTAGATGTTGTAGTGTTACAATCTTGTTTTCAAGTTTTAGATAAAATTCTGTCAAGGTAGGATTTAATGGCTAGGGGCGTTTTAGAATCTCTAATCTTATAATCTGCTAGATTAGATGTTTAGGTAAGGTTTTTTACTTTTGTTAGGTGTTAGTTCACTTGGTTTGCTTGTTCTAGTAGGTATAAAGTCGATCTTGTGGTCATATGAATCTGCCCATGGCCCACTGCCTGCTACTTTGCTGTAAAAGAGAGGGGGGAGGTTCTGGTCTGCTTTGTTTATCTAGTCCACTATGTGCACTATTCTCTATCTTCTTGACTGATTGTGTTAGTAATTGTGATTCGTGTTTTATGCCTATTGTACCCACAGCAATCCAAAAAAGCAAAAAAAGAAAACCAAAGTTAAAGTGGTGCCTACTGTTATTGCTCTTATGTGCATGAAGCCTGATCCTTTTCTTGTTTAGCGTGCATATTGTGTCTGGTAGGTTGTTACTTTGTTCATAACCATTGTGATTTACATATCTGTTTAATCTCGTAGGATCGGTAGTTAAATAGGTCATTGAAGTGTGTAGTTGGGTATTTAAATAAGCTTGTAGCTTGGTGCAGCCTGTTAAGGCTTTTGAAAGTCACCAAAAAGTTAGTTTGTGGCATTGTTGAGGTTTGCTAATCAGACTTTGAGGTCTGTGGCTTTTCTTGGATTGGTCTGTGGCCTATTTGATATTGTTTCAATTGTGTTTTGGTGTAGTGTGTTTGTGCTTATATTCGACTCCCACAAGCATAACGCTTGTGGGGTGCCCACTGTCTAAACAGCAATCTTCACCCAAACCAAAAAGAAAAAGTTAAACAAGGCCTGCTGTCCATTTTTTTCATAACTGAGTTCTTCAAATCACAAATTCGTAGCTTGATTTGTGTTTTGGATTCTGTTAAGGATTGTTGTGTTTGAGAGTCTGTGACACCAAAGCTAAACAAGAAAAAGAAAAAAAAGAGATGAACAAATCATAGCACTTTGAAGTTGCTGTGGTTTGATCATTATTTTAGGCGTGATTGGTTGTGTGTTTGTGTTTGGTGTTTTGTATTAGTACCCCACTGTGCATCCAGCAATCAAAAAGAAAGAAAAAAAATAAAAGAGCAAAAAGTGCGCCTACGGAGTTTTAATCACTGTCCCTTTGTTCATCACTTGTCTTGAGCATAATTTTTGGTGATTATCTGCTTTTACTTGTACTCTATGTAGTAATTGTTTTGCTGTGTTGTTTATTACTGTTATAAAGCTAACACAGTCCACTGCTGTGTGGTTTCATTTATTGCCAAATCTGAGAATAAGAAAGATACAAAAATATCAGCTAAAAAGGGGCAGCAGGTGGGAATTGAACATTAGACCTGCACACAAACATACAAACGCAACACACAGTCCCCAACCATCTGATCTATACACTTGTTTGTTTAAATATCCTTACAAAGTTTGTTTTATATGTTTTTTATTTATTTCCTGTATTAAAAAGTAAACTGCCAAAAAGGGGGAGCTGTGGGTTTCGAACCCCTGACCTCTAGCATCCAAACATATTCAATAACCCACTCTAATACCATCTGAGCTACTAATCCTTTTTGTTAAACTTTTGCATCAGTTTTTATTTAAACCTTTTTCCTCTTTAGCTTTCAAGTCTTAAATAGCTTATTTGCCAGCTTATTTGATAAGCTATTTTCATATTATTATTTTTCTTTGACTTATATTTAGTCAAAATAGCTTCTTTTAATTTTTTTTAGATTTTGATAAAATCATTTAGTATTTTTTATGCATTTTTTGGATTAAATTCGTTTTTAATTCATAAATAATTATTTAAAAGTAAAAAAAAAAATAATTCTTTTTTTTTAAATTTATTTGGTCATTTAGAATGTAGGAAAAATAAATTAGCTTTCGTAAAGTTTAAAATTTGATATTTTGCTTTAATATCGCGTTTTTTTGATTTCATTATTATATTTTCGTTCAAATTCGTACATTTGGGCTTCTTAGCACAATTGTATTTTTCAAAAACATATTTTTTAGTTTTTAAATAAAGTTTTTAAGGTTTAAAAAATTTTAAAATTGGGATTTTGTCTTTTTCTTAGGTTATTTTATTTTTTAGGGTTTTTAATCATCTTTAATATTTAATAATAACTAATTAAAAAGTTTTCAATTTTTAGGTTTTCGTATTTTTCTTAGTTAGATTTTTTAATACTTTTTAGTGATTTTTAATTATTTTTTAGGAGAAATTTTTTATTAGGTCGCGTTTTTACGTTCATACGCGTACACGTTTTCGTCCGTTTTGAGCGTAATCCGTCTCCGTTTTCATTTCTTTCTTTCTTTCCACAAACGTAATCACTCAAATTAAATAACATCTATAATACTTTTGGCTTAAACACCATACCTCCTCGAGAACGAACTCAATTATCGGTATTGACATTTTTCCTAAACGTTGATACTTATACTTACCACGACTTTGATTTTTGCCTACTTTTTCCTAATGGTAAGTAAAACAACTAAAAAACACAACATCAGTCCACAAGAAGAAGATGTTTGATTATGCAATAATGTTGAATTTAAAAGAAGCGGGAGAAGGACCAAGCAATCGGGGGATAAGTGATGAATGATCAATTTAATGATGAACTTTGTATACATACATATTAAAACATATTATCAACATTGATAATGCATATAGATTGGATTTATTTCTAGATTGTTGATTATTCAGTATTATATTGATAATGGATATAGATATTTGGATTTATTTCTAGATTGTTGATTATTCAGTATTTTATCTCTAATGATAATCTGTTATATTATTTTTTGTGTTAAATTGTCTATCTATATTTATCTTTTGTGTTATGACTAGTGATAATATACATAGAATCCGTGTTATTAACAAAATCCAAAACACATTTATTTGTTTTATCTCTTTGATAATATATATACAAATTTCTTAAACTAAAAACAAAAAAGGTAAGCTTTTATTGTTATGTCATTCATTATTAAATACTTATCTCTATTGATAATACACATAAGCTAAACTTTTTTGTTGTATTTTTAAAAAACCCCAAAACTTTTTTTATCTGTATTATCTCTATTGATAATATGCATAAAACAAACAATGTAAGCTTTTTTTATCCGTCTCATATGTTTTAACAAAAACATGTTATTTTTTTAATGTATTATCACTGTTGATAACATAAACATTTTTGTTATTTTAAACAAAATCCAAATTTTTATCCGTGGTGATAAAACATTAAAAATATTGATAATGTACATAAAAACCTCGTAACCTAAAAAAAGAAGGTAATAACTTTCTTTTTAATGTTTTATGACTATAAATTTTTTTAATGTTTTATCACTATTGATAAAAATCACTTAAGCTGTTGTATACACTTAAAGCAAAAATAATCTCTAAATCAAGTATTTTTTTTGTTAAATCATATGTTTTTTGTACTTGTATTTGTATTTGTATTATCACTATTGATAATATGTTCATGTGTAATTAACAAATTTCAAAATAAATTAAATTGTTTATCACCATTGATAATACATATACAAATCTTTTAGCAGAACACAAAATTACATGTTTTATCACCATTGATAATAAAAATATCCAAGTCAAAATATAATATATAAGTCATAAAGCATAATTGTTTTAGTTATCTTTTTAAGCATTATCTAAGTAGATACTAAATACTACAAATAGCACAAAATCATTCTTTACGTTTTGTTGCTTCATTCTTTCTCTTCTCTTCATACTTGATTGCATAATCGGACATCATTCCTATCTTTGTGTTCATTTCATGCATCAAGATTTTAGTTACATATCTTGATCTCATTGTTTTTATCTGCACATCAAGATCTTTGTTGGTTTCCACAACGATATAAGTCTTCCATTTTGATGGAGATTCACCTAGATATAGCTTCATATGTATCATTGCATATAACCCGCCGTCCGCATTGGCTGTAGTAGTTTTCCATCTCAATTTGCAAACTTTGCTTTTGTTCTTCGACAGTTTTTCAACACGTATATGACCAATTTTTGTTAAGTATTTGGTGAACATATTTTTCTTCAAAAATAATGAATGAAATTATTAAATACACTATAACCATTTTATAATATTTCAACTTTTCAAGTTATATATAAATTGTAAAATGTATTTTAGAAATTCCTTACCACTGTCTCACACACGTCTTTGTATTCTTAAAAGCCTGCTCCATTTGACCTGTTGTCTATTATGAGTGCACTGGCTTTTTCAAGATTGAATACTATGACATAGTATTCATCATCAACAAACATCGAGAAGAATGCAAGGTTTACATCTGCCAGCTTTTTTTTATATTCAGAAGGATTCATCTGACTTTTGATCATCTTCTCGAAATCTTCAGACATCTCCTCATTAGCCAACTCCAATATCTGTTTTTATGATAAAATATTAAAAAGATTAATCTTTTTTTTTTCTCAAGGCAAAAAATTTGCAATACTTAAATACTAAAAGTATTTTTTACCAGTGCATTTGTTTTAAAGTAATGCCTTCTGTATACTTTTCCACTTGTCCCCTTTGCACTTGTCCTGATCCTTTCTTCATAGTTTAACACTACAACAAAGGTGTCTATCACCTCTTTCGTGATTTTTGAACCTGGTGCAAGAGACTACATTGCTTTTCTAGAGGCAGTTGTTCCTTTTGCGTCATAAATAATGTTTATTGAAAGTTTAGATATTAGAGAGTAAATTTTTTACATTTGGATTCCTTCCAAGCAGAAAATGCTTCTTGCTGCAATAGCTCCAGTTTCTTGTATCTTGTCTTGTGTTTTGACCATCTGGTTCATGTACGACGACTTCACGTACATTGATGGTTTCAGAATCCTCTTGCCTTTACCTTCATCTACACTATCTTGTGTTGGGAATCTAAGTTTATTAGATTCCCTGTATCATAGATTTAAACACAAATCAAGTTGTTTGATATTAACTTGCCTGTGATTAGGAGGCAGGAAAGTATCGCAAAACTCACAGAGATCTAAGTCTCTGTGAGCAACCTCAAAGGAGTCCATGTCAGAGACATTGTCAAGGAAGTCGAAGATTACTTGAAGACATACTCATTGGCTGTGATGGATAACAACCAAGATGTATCAGGGACTCTGAGGGCTTGAGGGTTAACATGGGTGGCAATACTCTGTTAACACTAAGTACACTTTGGACATACCTTAGTGTGTACGAGACTATAAAGAAAAGGGAAACTGTGTCAGCTCTGTTTCCATAAAGCATTGTGGCAGACTACCAAGATTAGAAGAGCATCTTGTGACAGATGTCTGACAAGTGTCTGTTTAGTGTAGTCGCCATCAACCAGTACTTGGAGTCAACCTCTTACCAATATAAATAGGTTATGTAGCCTATAGTTAATGTTTAACACTTTGACACATTTCACACATTTACTCTTAGAACTTGTTGAACCAAACAGCTGCGACTGTGTTCATAAGTTAGGTTTTAGTTTGTCCAAAGTGTGCACAACACATTTTCATCAAACGGTATTATCCATAAGACTTGTAATTCTTTATTATACAATAATAAGTATTACGTTTGAAAAGTAATTAAGTGCGTTGATTAGTTTAGTTTATTGTTTCAAGCTTGGATTAGAGACTTTCAATTGGTATCAGAGCGGTGTTTGATATTAAAACCCTCATAAACATCGTTCTTAGTTTTACAATCAAGATCCACCATGCCTGAAACAAGCAATACACCACCACCACCACCACCACCACCGTCTTCTAGGAACAACACTACTCCACCACCAACATCACCAAGACTTACTCCTCTACCTCAAAATAAAGATGATTTACCTCAACTTCTTGACTCAAGAGGCGGATCTCATGTCACCAACGTACCAGTCTTTGTTGAAGATGATTTTGCAAGTTGGAAGAGTCAATTCCTCGTGTATCTCGACGGACTTGAACCATTTCTTCTAGAAATTTTAGAAAATGGACCTTATGTTCCCATGGCGCTTACCTCTACTGATGAGAATCCTCTTCCCAAACCTCTCAAGTGGGACTCCAACTGATAGGAAATTGGCAAACCAAGACAAACGTCTCAAGAGCATCATTATATCCTGTCTTCTTAAACACATCATGAATTATGATTCAGTGTCCTATAGCCAAAAAAATGTGGACAAACCTTATCCTTGGTCATGAAGGACCCTCTGAAACTAGAGAAACCAAGATTCATGCACTCAGACTTCAGTTCAATGCTTTCAAGACACTTGAAGGTGAAAAGGTTCAACAAACATATACAAGGCTGAAAATTCTCCTCAATGACCTTGCTATGAATGACATCACCATTGCTCAAGCTAAAGTAAATGCCACATTTTTCAACAGCCTTCCAAGAAAATGGCTGAGTATGAATCAGACTCAGAGAGCTAATAACTCCATCAAGAATGACACCTTGGCTCAGCTATATAGAAAGTACAATTATGAAGAAGGGCTGATTGATACCATATACAAATCATAGACTGAAAGATTTATAGTTCAGGGAGCAACATCCAAAGCCTTGATTTCCACCCCACACCCTCATGACAGCGACTTTGATGTCGAAGAAGACACACGCAGCAGCCAAGAGTTCATGACATACCTTAATGCTGAGTTTCATGAAAGAGCCTTGCTAGCTAATCAAAGGAGATTCTACAAAAGATCAGGGAAAGTAGGATCAGCTAGCAAACAAACCGACAAATCAAAAGAAACTTGCTTTGCCTGTGGAAAACTTGGACACTTTCAAAAAGACTGTCCTTCCACAAAGACATCCTCACCTTCTTATCCATCATCTTCCACCAAACCATACAAGTTCAAATCACAACATAACAACTCATCCCACCAACTCAACTCCTCTGACAATGAGAAGAAGGATTACAAGAACAAGTACAAGGCACTTAAAGCTGAGTTGGAACAGATAAATTTGAAGCTTGAAGCTCTGTCTAATAAGAAAGGGGGCGATAAGAAGACAGAGAAAGGGTTGGTAGCTGAAGCTTATGACTGGAATGATGAGCCGCTGACTTCAAATAAGGAAGATACTACTAGAGTCAGGGCATTCATGGCAATAGCTGAGGATGAACCAACTGTTGGGAAAGGAGATGCAAGATCAGGACAATGGGTTGACATCACAATGAAAAAGGTACACAGGCTTCTGTCTATGTTTGAAAGTGATGAACGCAAACATGTCCTTGATTACACCATTGTTGATTTACACTTTGTAGAGGAACAAAGAAAGAATTTGCTTGATAAGTTTCACTCTGTTAAACATGAACTGTTAACTGCTAGGCCTGAATGTGAAACTCTCAAACAGGTTAATTTTGAAAAGATATCTTTTCAAAACGAAGTTAATAGGTTAACCTTAAAGGATAGTACCTTAAATGATCAAGTATCTGAATTAAATAAGGTTATAGAAAAATGGTTGTGCAGTAGGTTCACTATAGATGAATTACTTAATGATGAACTACCTGCTGACATAAAAAGGGATATCTCTGCTAAGAAAAACAAATTGAAAATTCTCACCAAACCCAAAGAGATTGTTTTCAAATCTACAGAGACTATACATATGTCAGATCCCCTCTTGACAGATGTACCTGTCTCTGAAGATGTGGGTAATTTACCACCCTTACCTAAACTCTCAGGAGTTGAACCCAACAGCTCTTTTAGAGGAGCTGAGGCTGAGCCCAAAACAGATGTTGAGAAACCACCAACTAAGGTATTTGTTGTACCAGCTAAACAATCTGTTAAGCAAGTTGCCTTTAAGCCTGTCTCAACAAAATCTATGAACAAAGTTGATTCCTCAACTGAAGAACGCCTTTTATCATTAATGAAAGAAGTAGAACTCTTGAAACTTCATATTAAGCCTTCCGCTGAATGGTCTACTTCCTATGAACCTAAGTCTATTCTAGGAGAACCCAAAGGTGAAAGGATAGTCAAACCTTACTGCAATGTTTGTAAAACTCTCATCACATGACCATAGATCATGATAGAAAAATGATTGTTAATAGATCTCAGACACCTTCTAGGGATAGACAACAGGCTTCTAGGAGACAATTAGGTAACTACAGACCCTATCCTCCTTGTAATTTTTGTGGATTCACAGACTATCAGAGTGCAGTGACTTTCCAAGATGTGATATCTGTGGAAGGTTCACACATGAGACAGCTAACTGTCCTTCCCATCGTCAAAAGTTCTACAGGAACTCAAGAGTTGCTAATCAACAATTCAGGGAACCCACTGGAAAGTGGGTTCACCATAGGAACTAATTTTTTTCTATGTATCTGTGCAGAAACATCTTAAGGGATCGGTATGGTATCTAGACAGTGGCTGTTCTAGACACATGACAGGGATTCGACAATACCGGCACAGATACTCAAAGGCGTCAGGTCCTAAAGTGGTGTTTGGGGATAATTCTTCAGGCGACACAGAGGGATACGACTCAGTAAACTGCAATGGGATAACGTTTACAAGGGTTGCATATGTGAATGGTCTTAAGCACAATCTTATTAGCATCAGCCAATTGTGTGATGCTGACTACAAGGTTTTGTTTACTAAGACTCAGGGAACCATATTCAACAAGAACAATGATGTGGTGCTTATAGCACCAAGAAGAAGAGATGTGTATGTCATCAATATGGATACTTTCTCTGAAGACAACTCCAACTATTTTCTTGCCAAAGCCTCTGAAAGTGTCAATTGGCTGTGGCACAAAAGACTGTCTCATCTCAACTTTAAAAAAATCAACAAGATAGCCACACAAAACCTGGTTGCTGGTCTACCTTCAGTGACTTTTTCTAAAGACAAGACTTGTTCAGCTTGTGTGAAGGGAAAGCATCACATGTCTTCTTTTAAGACCAGACAATCATTCTCTATTGACAAGTGCTTACATCTCCTTCACATGGACTGGTTTGGGCCTGTCAATCCTCAGACCATTAATCACAACAAATATACCTTGGTCATAGTTGATGAATTTTTTAGGTATACATGGGTCTTCTTCATCAGAAGGAAAAGTGATGCAGCTGATACCATCATGTCCTTCATCAGACAGGTTGAAAATATGAATGATGTTAGAGTCAAAGCTCTAAGAAGTGATAATGGTACTGAATTCAAGAATCAACAAATTGAATTCTTTTGTGATGAAAAAGGAATATCACAAAACTTCTCTTTAGCTGGCACCCCTAAACAAAATGGTGTGGCTGAAAGAAGAAACAAGACTCTGATTGAAGCAGCCAGAACTATGTTAAATGGTGCAGCTTTACCAAAGCAATTTTGGGGAGAAGCTATTCACACTGCATGCTACACTCAAAATACGTCAATCATTGTCAAGAGACATAGCAAAACTTCCTATGAAGTTTTCAGAAATAGAGCTCCAGATGTCAGCTATTTCCATGTTTTTGAATGTCCTGTGTTCATTTATAACTACAGGGATAAACTTGGAAAATTTGATGAAAATGCTAATGATTGTTTCTTCTTAGGATACTCTCCAACTGCCAAGGCCTTCAGAGTATTCAATACTAGAAGACAAGAAGTAGAAACCTTTCATGTCAGATTCAATGACGATGATGACATCATACATAGATCAGGAACAGAGGGTGATGAAATTGATTTTAATGAAAACATGTCTTTCCCAAGTGATGAATTCTCAGAACCAAGACCTCCCTGTCATCACCATCATCACACCAACACTCTCACTCCGTATGTTCCTGCATTTGACCCTCTGTCAACACACAACATTGAAGTTCCCTCTTCTCAGGGACTTCATGAAGAAGAACCACAACCTTCTTGTAGTCCTTGTTCCACAACTGCTGAAGATGACTCACCTATTCTTCAAATTCCTGAAGACTCTCCTGTTGATAATGAATCTGTGCCCCTTAATGTATCTGAAGTTGACACAGATACTGAGGTCATCTTTGAAGAGAGTCCTCCTATTCAGCAAGATGAAACTCAATTAGTGCTAGCTCCCTCCACAGATGTCCCTGTCTATGATTCCCCAGCTCCCCACACTAAATGGTCAAGAGATCAACACATTCTTCTTGTCAACATTATTGGGGAACCTAATGCAGGGGTCACTACTAGACAGCGAATTCATGACTCAAAGTCAGCCTCAGCCAACGAATGTATTTTCGCTAAATTTCTCTCTCAAATTGAACCTAAGAGAGTTGCTGAGGCTCTTATGGAAGATGGGTGGGTAGCTGCTATGCAAGAAGAAATTAATCAGTTCAAAAGGAACAAGGTATGGACTCTAGTGCCAGCTCCACCTGGTAAGAACATCACAGGCACTAGATGGATTTATAGAAACAAGATGGATGAAATTGGAAACATCATCATAAACAAGGCTAGGTTGGTTGCACAGGTGTATACACAGACTGAAGGGATTGACTATGATGAAAATTTTGCACCTGTGGCAAGACTTGAAGCTATTAGAATCTTCCTTGCTTATGCTGCATATATGAACTTCACTGTGTATCATATGGATGTTAAGAGTGCCTTCCTCAATGGAGATTTGGCTAAGGAAGTTTATGTTGAACAACCTGAAGGATTCGAGAACAGCGAGTTTCCTAGTCATGTGTACAGACTACACAAAGCCATGTATGGGCTGAAACAAGCTCCAAGAGCATGGTATGAAACTCTATCTAATTTCTTAACTGATAATAAATTTGTCAGGGGTTCCATTGATAAAACACTCTTTACCTTCAAGGATAAGAGTGATTTCATCATTGTGTAGATTTATGTGGATGATATCATCTTTGGGTCAACTAATGTTAATCTTAGTAAACGTTTTGCTAAATTGATGACCAAGAAATATGAGATGAGTATGATGGGTGAATTAACTTACTTTTTGGGTTTTCAATTTAAACAATGTCCTAAGGGAATTTCAATTTGTCAAGAAAAGTATGTTAAAGATTTACTTAAAAAATATGACTTAGCTGATTATGCATCAGTAAAATGCCCCATGCTTCCACCCAACAACTTGGGTTCTGATGAGTAAGGGGTCTCTGTTAATGAGACTTTATTTTTTTTTTGGTAAAAGGGTAACAATGACCCCGGTAAATAGAACCAAAAAAAACGTTGAAGTACAAGGAATGTGGCTGAAATGCCACATTAACCGCAAGCTACAAGCAGCTTGTTAAACAAAATGTTTATGACAGGCCATAAACATTAACTAGTCTAGAATACTGGAAATAAATAAACTAGACAAGAACCAAGATGATAACATAAAGTTACGAGAAACATAATAAAATATCAACATGGGATCAGCCAGTAGGAGTGCTTGCCCCAAAATTAGTGTTGAGAAAATTCACCGATTCATCAAAGACAACCTCGACTCCCTCCGCATTATCTTCCTCGCTTAGTTGAACCCCTTCATCAATACTAGGCATGGACAAAGATGAAAATTTATTAGATGTAGAAACACTGTGCATTTGAGCTGTACCCTTGTTCGGACCATTAGGATTACTAGTCTGCTGCAACTGACCAGATGTAGTATTCAACTTTCTACTATTATCACCACTCGTACTTGTAGTATCCAAGCGAGTTTTTGGACGAAAAACAACCGTCTTTCCTATTTGGGAACCCTTACTCAATGGAACACCTCTCGGAACTTGATTCCCTAAATTACCTTTATACTTCTTCCTCTTACTTTGCACTTGTTGGAATCCATCATTAATGAGACTTTATACAGAGGCATGATTGGGTCACTCATGTATTTAACAGCCAGTCGTCCTGATATCCAATTCTCCACATGTTTCTGTGCAAGGTACCAAGCTAACCCAAAAGAATCCCATCTAGTGGTTGTTAAGAAAATTTTCAGGTATCTCAAAGGCACAACCTCCCTAGGTCTATGGTATCCCAAGGAATCAGGCTTTGATCTCAAGGCCTATTCAGATTCAGACTATGCTAGATGCTGCATTAACAGGAAAAGTACCTCAGGTAGCTGTCAAATCCTAGGAGGAAAGTTGGTTGGATAGAGTGCAAAGAAGAAAAACTCTGTGGCCATGTCATCAGCTGAAGCTGAATATGTTGCTGCTGCCAGCTGTTATGCTCAGGTGCTCTGGATGAAGAGTCAATTGGCTGACTATAAGATCCTATATGACAAAGTGCCAATCTTCTGTGACAACACCATCGCTATTGCCATCTCCAACAACCCTGTTCTTCACTCTCGAACCAACCACATTGATATCAGGTATCATTTTATCAGGGATCATATAATGAAGGGAGATATTGAGTTGCATTTTGTACCAACTAAGCTGCAACTAGCTGACATCTTCACCAAGACTTTGGTTGAACCTTCGTTCAACAGGCTAGTTGCTGAGCTAGGGATGCTTAATATCTCCAAGCCCGTGGCTTGATATTTAATGTGTTCATTAATGTCTGATTAAATATTAAATGTTTTTCACATGAAACTAGGTAGTTACTTTCCAAGTAAATGCTAAAAATATTCCCTATATTTAATTACTTTTTTGAATAACGAGGAGACAAATGGTTTTGAAAGGTCAAGGGACCCACTTATGTGCAGTCTTTTTCCCACTACGCATTATATGCGTTTGAATAACTGTTTCAATTTTTGAATATAAATATTGTCTCAAGATCTTTCTCACCTACCACTATTCTCATTTCTCACAAACTCGTCTCTCTCTAAACTTTCTCTCTCTAAACCCTCTCACCATCTTCGTCTTCATCAACCTTGAATCCATGGCGTTCCCAGTTCCCAAGGCTTCCAATGTTAACTTCGAACTTAATGAGAGCATCCTTGCGTATAATAACTCGATTGGATGGCTTAAGGCTCCTAACGACTCCTACACAGATCTGGTCAATTTCATGAAGAATTGTGATGTAAGTGAAGCACTCACAAAATCCTCATCCGTTTTCTACCAAGAATAACTTAGGGAATTCTGGTATTCTGCTGAAGTCATTGACGACACCATCACATTTAGCCTCTCTTGCAATGAACACCCCTTCGCCTTCTCTCTCAAAGATTTCTCTAATGTGGCTGGGCTAAGGCATGGAGATGAATGCCTGAAAGTTGTAGACAAAAAGGTTGTAAAGGATGCCCTTGCCACACTTAAACCCATATCTGATGTTAACCCAGCCCTTACTCATGCTGAAGTCATTTCCAAGTCTCCTCTGAAGATCAAGTATTTCTCCCCTATGTGGCGTGTTCTCTTCACACACATAGTCAAATCCCTAGGTGGTATGTAGGGATCTCAAGACCTAATGGCATTTAATCACCAAACCATCGCTTTTGGGCTGATATGGGACACAAACGTCGATGTTGGAAGCATACTTTTCTCAAACCTTGTGGAAAAACTTAAGGGATCAAATCAGGTCAGGGAGAAAAATATTTGCTATGTTCGCTTTCTTTCTCTTCTCTTTGAAAGCCTGTTGGGTGACAACTACCACAACTCTGCACTCACAACCCTGAAGCCGTATCGTATTACTAGAGCTATCTACAAGGAGATTGGACCTGAGGATGTACATACTACTTCTCATATACTGAACATTGCTAATAAACAACCTTCAGTTGTGAAGTCCTTGCTCCCTTCCTCTGAGAAGGTGAATACAGTTGGTGTGTCTGGCAAGTCTGAGTCTTTGACCTCTGGGCAACACACCACGTCGTCCAAGGCAACAACTGGCCAACAGCCAAAGAAGAAGAAAAACTCATCTTCTTCCCAAACCAAAACTGTTACTAAGGCCAGGGTAAAGAAGACTGTGAACCTCTCATCCTCCTCTGTTCCAGAGATTTCTGTGGACACAGAGACTTCAGCTGACCAACAACAGGAGTCTAGCATCTCGATGTCAGCCGAGACAACAGGGAACCATCCAAATTCTGCTGATATCACACAGGTAATCAGTCTTATCATTTTTAGAGGTCCACAAGCAACCACACTCAAATGTCTGTAAGTGAGAGTGGTGAAGTTAGGGTTATCCTAGACCCATAGGAGTCTTTGTATGCACTTAGAAATCCTTTAAGACTTCTGTACACCCTGTCTCTGCACTAGGGAATGATTCATTTGTGTTTATAAAGCACCCGATAACCCTGCACCCTCTAGACAGTATTTATGCAAACAACAACCTGAATACATATATGTCTCGACCTAGAGTAGCTGTACCTCACATAGCCTCTTGGTTCCTTCAGTAAAAGAATCCCAAAAGTTTTACTTTTAGGGGGAGTTGAATAATCATCCTCAGATCTCCTAGGGACAGCGTTATAAGACGACCTTACCTTACATCTTTTTCACAATTAAAAGAATCCCAAAGGATTTATCCTTTCAGGGGGAGCTGAATCATCACCCTCAGCTTTCCTAGGGACAGCGTAACAAGCGATCCTTAACTACATATGTTTCACACAAAAGAGTCCCAAAGGTTTCTTAACCTTTTGGGGGGGGGGGGCTGAATAATCACCCTCAGCCTTCCTAGGGGTAGCGAATGGCGATCCTTAACAACATATGTTTCATAAATAAAAGAGTCCCAAAGGTTTCAACCTTTTGGGAGGGGCTGAATAATCACACTCAACTTTCCTAGGGGCAGCGAATGGCGACCATTAACCTCATACTCTTCACTCTCAAAAGAATCCCAAGGATTTATCCTTTGGAGTGGCTGAACAATCATCCTCAGCCTCTCTGGGACAGCGAACTGGCGACCATTCCCTTTATTTAATTCATTGTTACTAACTTAAAACAACTTGCAGGCTGATGTTGTACAGCCAAACATAGAATCTCTAGAGCAGCCAGATAAAGGAGCTGATACATTGATTCAGGATCAGCCAAATGAGGATGAGCCCATGCCTGATGCTTAAGAGGATGTGCTCGCCTTAATAGACAACTTCTCTGAACCTGAATCCATGCCAGATGATGAGATTCTTCCTGAGGGGATGATTGAGGAGGAGGATGATGAAGAGGATGATGACCAGCAGTCTCTGTCTCCTCCAAAGGATATCGCTGTGTCCACACCATCTGTTGACACCAATCCTCCTCCCAAGGAAGCGGTAGTGACACCTACTTCTGCTACCTCTGTCACCACAGTGTTCCAAAGGCCTGCATATGATCCGACAACCGAATTTTTGTTGTTTGATCATCCTACCCAGACCAACTTTGGCATATTGCCAAGAGAGGATGATTATGCACGAAAAAGTCTGAACATCCATGACCTAAAGCCTGAACATCAAGCCTCAGACATGGAACGCCTGTCAAGAAAGCTGGACATAATAAAATCTGAAATGTATTCTTTCACTGTCAACTTTCCTTGAATCATCACACAGGCGGTTAAGGATGCTGTTACTGAACCAATCAAGGATGGTACAAGAAAGGGAGTGTCCCAAGGACTTAGTCATTTGTCCACTCGTATCAAAGATGGCATGTCACAGAGGTCCCTGCACTTTTCTCTGCTCATGAGTTAACTATGCATAGAGAGTTTGAGGCTGTACGAGACAGGCAAATTCGTCACACCAATTTTATAGTTGATCGTGTTCATCGCAACACAAATGGTAACTGCAACCAACTCTTGAAAATTGCCAGAGCTTCAACAACAAGGCAAAGAGAAATGGCTGCCTCTGTTGAGTAGATTGCTAAATACATTCAAGCACGTTCATCCAAACGTCTGAAGAGACAGACTGAACGTGAGGGGAGAATGAAAATGTACTTAACCTTGAATCAACTAAGAAAAGCTCAGGATCAGCTGACAACACCATCCCTTCACCCATCCCTCTCCAAGTCATCACTCCAATAACTATATCTGATGATGAGGATGAAGTTAAAGGGGAGCAACAAACAAAGGATGGAGTTGATTCATCAAAATCCCTGACTCTGGTTAACACCAGCGAGGCTGTAGATGATGGTGAACCAGTTGCCAAGAAACTTAAGTTCACTGTTAGCTCCCTACCCAAAGCTGTAAAAAACCAAGCTCAGATGGCTTTCCTCAAACAAGCAGAAGAGCTGAAAAACACAAGTGTGGTATCCTCTGTCTCGAAGAAAGGAAAGGAAATAGCTGTGGTAGACTTAGACGCCAAGCTAAAGAAAATAGTTGTGATGCTAGAGACAGGAGGATCCACCACTGAACTATCCCAATTCACAACCTTCAAAGCATCCAATGAGAATACTCTAACGGCTGAAGAAATTAAGAAACAGGCCTTTTTTAAATTCAAAAGGTTAAATGAAATCAAGAAAGCCAAGGAGCTTAATGAGGCAACTCTGAGAAAAATGACTCCACAACAAAGGGAGGAGCAAAGACATAGGTTGAAAGAAATGGAAGTCAAACGCACAAAGGCACTGAAAAAGGTAAAAGCTGACTATGATGCCTGCGTTAACAACAGGTTTGCACCTAGAAAAATCACCAAGTTCAAGTACACTATTCACAAGTCTACTCATACATCACAAATGATTTTGTGGAGAGATAATCAACAGGCCAATATGGATCTCTTTGAAGACTTTAAGTTAAAGAAACTTGGCTTGTCTGAATGGTTTGAACTTGAGGCTTTAGCTGCTAAAAGAACTGGACATGCAAATTTTACTCTTCTTATGACCCTCAAAGCTAAATTTAATTGGGTTAAAGAAACTGCAGCCAAACTCAAGATAGATCCCCCACCACAGCTGTTTGAACAAGATCTTCCAAAGCCTGGAAAGAAAAGAAGAAGGATGACTCAATTCATTAAGGAAACCTTCGTAACTGATGATGTTCAAGTGGATGGAACGCACAGGGATTTGGTTTTACCAAATGGGATTGTAGGCCCTATTGATGGTCAGACATATACTGAGCCTGAGAAAGGTATGGCTTTCATGAACAGGGCATGTCAATATGTGTTCCAGAGAGAAGATGAGCTGGGATTAACATCAACTATTCAACTTATTTGTCTAAAAAATGCACTTAAAATCAACACAGAGTATTCCAAGGTATTTGCACAAGCTTTGCAGGTCGAATTGGATGCCAGGACAGACTTAGCTGAAGCTAAAGAAAGAATAAAAAATGATGATTATTGAAGTGTTTCACAGCGGAATATTACTTTCATATTTTGTTTCACTTATGTTTTGTACTTGTAATTTCTTTTAAGTTATAATAAAATCATGAGGTATGTTTGTTAAGATCTGTTATGAGTAAGAAGAAGCTGTCATATCACTTACTATAACTTATGTAGATCTAGCTGTATTTATGTTTAAATAGGGGGAGATTGTTGGGAATCTAAGTTTATTAGATTCCCTGTATCATAGATTTAAACACAAATCAAGCTGTTTGATATTAACTTGCCTGTGCCTAGGAGGCAGGTAAGTATCACAAAACTCACAGAGATCTAAGTCTCTGTGAGCAACCTCAGAGGAGTCTATGTCAGAGACATTGTCAAGGAAGTCGAACATTACTTAAAGACATACTCATTGGCTGTGATGGATAACAGCCAAGATGTAGGGACTCTGAGGGGTTGAGGGTTAACAGGGGTGGCAATACCTTATTAACACTCAGTACACTTTGGACATACCTTAGTGTGTACGAGACTATGAAGAAAAGGGAAAATGTGTCAGCTCTGTTTCCCTAAAGCATTGTGGCAGACTACCAAGAATAGAAGAGCATCTTGTGACAGATGTCTGACAAGTGTCTGTTTAGTGTAGTCACCATCAACCAATACTTGGAGTCAATCTCGTACCACTATAAATAGGTTATGTAGCCTAGAGTTAATGTTTAACACTTTGACACATTTCACACATTAACTCTTAGAACTTGTTGAACCAAACAGCTGCTATTGTGTTCATAAGTTAGGTTTTAGTTTGTCCAAAGTGTGCACAACACATTGTCATCAAAAGGTGTTATCCATAACACTTGTAATTCTTTATAATACAATAATAAGTATTACGTTTGAAAAGTAATTGAGTGTGTTGATTAGTTTAGTTTATTGTTTCAAGCTTGGATTAGGGACTTTCATCTTGCTCAGTTCCAAATGGTTCTTCTGTATTTTTTGGGCTTT
This sequence comes from Glebionis coronaria, assembly GCA_025667525.1. Lineage (NCBI taxonomy): Eukaryota > Viridiplantae > Streptophyta > Magnoliopsida > Asterales > Asteraceae > Glebionis > Glebionis coronaria. Next base: position 335,069,172 of record CM046878.1, on the reverse strand, counting down.
CAAAACTTTCTGGTTCATTTGTAGGATCTTTAATTCATATATAGATTTTGATATTAGATAACTGAGATATTTTATGTATAAAATGTAAATGTTTTATAATATTTTTTACCTTTTGTGTTATCTCCTTTTTCAGCTTGTTTTTGGTTCAATTCCGCTTCTTTAAGTTTGTTAGCCTTTTCAAGTTCTTCCTTCTTAGTTGCTTCTTTTTCTTCTCTCTCTTTTGCAGCAGCTCTTTCCCTTTCTTCTTTTTCTATTGCAACATCTTTCTCCCTAGCTTCTTTTTGTTCCTTCTCATCTTTTTCCATTTCTTCTTTATCTTTTGCAGCAACTCTTTCCATTTCTGCTTTTTCTATTGCAACAACTTTTTCCCTAGATTCTTTTTGTTCCTTCTCAGCTGCTTCTTTTTCTTCTCTCTCTTTAGCAAACAACTCTTTCCCTTTCTTCTTTTTCTATTGCAGCAGCTTTCTCCCTAGCTTCTTTTTGTTCCTTCTCAGATTTTTCTCTTTCTTCTTTATCTTTTTGTTCTTTGTCTTTTGCAGCAGCTCTTTCCCTTTCTTCTTTTTCTATGGCAACAACTTTTCCCTAGCTTCTTTTTGTTCCTTCTCAGCTGCTTCTTTTTGTTCCTTCTCAATAGCTTTTTTAATTTGTTCCTTTAAGTTTTCTTCTTGATCTCTTTTGTTTTTTTCTTCGTTTTCTTTTTTTGTTGCATCGTTCTCCACTCCTCCTTTCCCACTTGTTCCTGCTTTATCATCAATCCTATCAACATCATGTAATCCATTTTTAAACTCACTCTTGAACATTTGAACAAATAAATTTAATTTTTCATCAACCCCTTCTGATGCACTCTCCATTTGTATAATTTCTTGTAGCAAATACTCCAACTCATCCTTTTGATTTAAGATAGATACAAACTGTTCTTGAATGGTGTCGGTGATTAGTTGTTTTTATATTCATAAAAAACATATTAGTATTTCTATACATTATCTCTATTGATAATATACATACAAATAAAAATGTTTTTTCTAACATTATATCTGTTGATAATATACATAAAAATTTAAATATGATCTATTTATAAGCATTATCTCTTTTTTATATTCATAAAAAGAAAAGATATTAGTATTTCTAAACATTATCTCTGTTGATAATATGCATAAATTTTTTAAACTTATTTATCTATATTGATAATATACATGTTATTTCTTTGAATATATCTATTGTAAAGCAAATCCAGTTTTTAATCCATTTCAACTAATTATCTCTATTGATAAATCAAATCCAATTCGTGGAAAGCTAGAAGGGGGTTGAATAGTTTTCCCCGATTAGTTTTATTGTTTTTAGAAACTTTTCGTGATTATAAGGATATATAGATAAAGTATAACACGTGAGGTAAATAATTTGAAGTAATAAAGAAACAAACCACAATGCACACAGATTTATAGAGGTTCAGCCTAGCAAGATCTCACTTATCTTGCCCCTACTTCTACTCCCCGAGTATCCACTCGAGAGTTATACTTCACTAGTAAATGATTCTCCTTTACAACAGTGGAAAAACTTTCACACTTTATCTTACAATCTTTATCGACACCTAAGCTAAGATGTCTTCAAATTCTTTACAAAGGCACAACCCGCCCTTTAAACTTCTACACCTTGTGGTTATAACACCAACCACACTTTACACAACTAAATAAATGAATGGGTACAACAATGGTGATTGTGTAAGAAACGCTTCAACACTTTCACACAACATAAAGCCTTGATAGATCAAAGCTTGGAATTCTCGTGATTGATCTTTATATGAGAAAATGATCTAAATCACAAGAAAGAAAAGAATTCACAAGAGAGAGTTAGAGAGTTAGATATATACTGAGATTTAAAGGAGATTAGTTAGAAGGGGTGAGTTAGAAGCTTGGACAAATGGTTCTATTTATAGGCAAACTGCCACGGACCTACGGATCCCGTCGGACCCTTCCCCTTCGGGTCCATCAGGGTCCGGCTATTCTAAATTTTGTGCCTCTTAAATGTTTGTCAACTCTATCAAGCAAGAATCAAATCTTCCTAGTTTGACTTACAAAATCTGATTTATTAGAGGTTAACTATTGACTTTTTGTGAGTAAAACATTTTTCACCATTTTATGTTTACATATGTTTATGTCTACATTTGTAATATATTTTTGTATAAGTTTGAAGAAACCTATTTGATGCTTTTTATTAAACATAAAAATATGTTTGATGTTTTGTCGTTAACAAACGTTAAGCATGATTAAAACGAAAAAATTGTTTTAGTGCGATATTTGCATTTACAATCTCCCCATTTTTGTTGAAGATAAAACATTTAACTTATTTTTTGTTTGGAGATTTATATCACCATATAAGTTGTGTGTTTAGGAATAAGTATCTACGTCCCTTCTCCCCCTTTTTATCAAACGAAAAAGGGAAGGTTCGAAAAGTTAGTTTGAGAGATATATTGATGACTCCCCCTCGGTTCATACTCCCCCTAAAGTTGAGAACCGGGGAAGTCCATGGATTTTGAAAGTTCTACAAAAAAAATGTTAGTGGTACACAAGGCATGGAATACATGTGCATGAAGGAGCCCAAAATGATGCTCAACAAATAGTCCAACAATGGACTTTTAATTACATACATTGTGGAAAAATAAAGAAATTGATGATCATAAACAAGTCTCCCCCTTGTTTTATGCGTAATACTGTAATAAAAATATTAGTTTTCTCTAAACATTTTGCGATAAGAATCTCATGGATAAGCATATATCAAGTATTTATACTTGTTTGACATGATACAAATTGAAAAACTAGGGTTCATTCATCTTGCCCCAAAGTAAAATTACAGCAAAAAATCATGTGAAACATGTTGAGGTGAACAAGATAAGACAAACATCAAGATTAAAAATTAAATCATTTAGATCTACGGACCCTTTTTATGTTGCCAGATCCAAAGGGAATTGGGTCCGAAGGGGTCCGCCGTGTCTGATGTAGAGGGATTAGGAAAAGGCTACTGTGGTGGGGGTGTAGGAGGGCATTGACACTCTGAAGAATTTTGTTTAACACAAACCTTACCTCATCACGGAATTCCGTGATAGTGGCTTGGGTGAAACGACAATGGTCACAAATGTGAGGAGAGTTGGTAGAAGAGATATGTGTATCGTGTGTGAATGAAGGATGGTTGATTTGATCTCGTAGGCGTTCTGCCCCATGGAGATGCATGTTGATCATGTCATTGAAGGCATGAAGGAGATTCAACTCGTTGACACAAGCTTGTCTTTGTTGAGGTGGGAGAAGAACACTCGTAGGTGAGCATGGAGAGTGAGAAGTAGGGATGGATGGTTCGATATGAGAAGAATTGAACCAAGGTGATGTGTTGATTCCCATAAATGAGGGAATATATGGAGAGTCCTCTGATGGGAGTTTAACACCCTCAAATTACATTGCGCAACGGAATATACATTTGGGTTCTAAACACAAACATCGTTACACAAGACACTTTGAACAATCTCAAAATGATACATTTGAAATATAAAAGGATATAATTTAATCATTGTCTAAAACCTTCGATCTCAAGTAATACAATGTTAGAAATATCAGAGTAACATTTAGGTCCCCCAAAGATCTCGACCAATCAACACACATTTTTACCAAAATACATGACCATACATTATTAATTTTATAACAGAAGGGAAAGAAATCAGCATTAGACCCAATCACTACAAAAGCAACCCGCAATCTTTCTCCAGCAAGCTCCGCCATTAATCAACTTCAATCACCTGAAATACATGCTTAAAATAATCAACACAACGGTTGAGCAAGTCTATAGGTTTTCCAAATCATCATTTGAACACAAGAGAAAAGTCAATCATAATCATTTAATAGAATTGTTGATCATACAATATATTATTCAGGCATTCTGGCTTATAGCAATAGCTATAGAATTGTATTAAGCTCATAACACCGACCCCTTAACTTAGTCACCCACGCCTAAAGCCGACATGACTATATGAATTCCATTGCCCCTAATAGGGTATCAGTTGCAAGTATACCACATTCTTATTCTCGTAAATTATCCTTCCCAGAGGTTACTCAGCGTAAAGCCCTGGTCCTAGATAGGGTCGTCAGCCCAATAGTACTATTATTTGAATAAGCAGCTATTCCCAACTCACAACATCAAGTCAGAACATAGTTAACGGCTCATGAATTTAGGGACTTTTGCAATTTAGGTACTTATACAATTCAAGGCAACATCAGGCAACAACAGGCAACATTCGGGTCCAAACAATCAATCATGACTTGTGTTCATTTTATTTTCAAATAGCATGTATCCCCCTCGCGGGTTTTAAAATCATTCAAAACAAGTACAAAGCGAGGCTATAGACTCACCTTGAGTAATAGCAGTAGCAAGTCGATCTTCGACGATAGTTGATGTCCGATAAACACGAAAACCGCAACCTATCAAATAAGGCGCGTTCATTAATAATAGACTCGAATATAACCCATACATAATAACACCAAACTCAAAATCATAATATTACGACAAACCCGAAAGAAAACAATACAAGTGATACTATTACTTCCCTCAATATGTTTACTCTATTAGTCTATTTTTTCGATAAAAATCTGCCGGTACATACCAAATGTACTAGCTCATTTACCCTACTTAAACACGTCAAATATTTATGATACTACTCAGAGATCTCACTTACTATCTATAGGAAGTCCTCTTAAAAGCCCATCAAAAGATTTTACTTTTAAAGTTCCCTGCCCGACACATCTTTGAACTACAAAAACTAGACAGTTTTACGTCACCGACTCATACAACCATTTTGACCATTCTAAAAAATTCCGTTTATAAATCCGACACTTGAGTTTGAAAATAGACTCACAACCCTAGGTTTAGAACCTAACATCAGACCTTGACCCTTATTACAACTCATTCTATAGTCCCGAGATTCGATCCAAATATCGACAACAACTACATGTCGTGCCGATACTCGTCTCCCGGTACACGAATAACCAAATTATCATAACTTCTCGCTCGTTTGGAGCTAGAAGCTCTACTTTATATCAAATCGAAGCTAACGAATTTCTCTACAACCCTATGATATTAGTTTAACCATTTTTAAACAGTAAAATACCCAAAAATTGCCTTTTCCCACTGATCTAAAATACCTCTTTAGAAATCACACTAAATCAAATTTTCAACCCATTTTACTCAATCTCCTATCCCTAATATCATCCTAAACAAGTCATCTAACCTCTAACACCCTTGAATGATCATTTTAAAATTACTCACTCAAAAATTCAAACATGCAATACTCAAAATTTATATATATCAACACTAACAACATATATATATATATCATGAAAATAGATCAAACCACCTTGGATCATATCAAAAAAATGAAACATGGTGCATGTGCATAAAATTTATACCAAAAGATGCTCAACTAAATTTACAACATGGGATATTGTTTAGTTTCTTTGGATTCAAAGTAGAAAAATTATGATCAAGGGTTTTTGGTTTGAAGGGGGTGGCGGCATAGACAAGAGAGAAGGAAAGAAAGATGAATTTTTCTAACTATGTGTTTTTAGTGTAAGTGGTGTTAGGTGGAAGGTTTATATATGGTGGGTGGAGGGACCTTTCTTGCCAATTTGTGATAGTTTTAGACCAAGATGCAATTAAATAGTTTAAAGGGTAGAAAATGTAAATTGTCAATTTTGAAAATATTTACGAGGCTCGGGTTTCGTAAAAATACTTTTCAAAAGTTAAAACGCACTCAAAATATGATAATAATATGATCCCGGTTCGTCTTAATACGCAATTAAAAACAAAAACGTCAAAAATATAAACATCGAAACAACAAATAATAAAACATAAAATCTCGGGCATCCGTCGATATCGTGATCACTAATAATCCTCAAAATTAGTAAAAAGGTAAAAATAAGACTTCAAACGTCGGTTTTAAATAAAACCATCAACCGTCATATCATTCAAGCTCCTTAAAAATTTCAAAATTATTCGTAAAATAATATTAAATAATGACCTCGGGTTCGGGTTATCACATCCTACCCTCCTAAAAGAGAGCGACGTCCTCGGCACCCGGCCCCTCTTATACTCACATTCCATACTTCTAGAACAAAAGAGAACTCTTTTCCTTAAATAAATCCTCATGCTTCCTTCACGAATTCAGATTCACTCCTAGAATTCTTATATCTTCACAATATAATTCTTACTATGCTTCAATCTCTTAAGGACTCTTCACAGTTCTCTCTATGGAAAGCAACTTATCTTCAAGTTTAATTCTTTCCTTGTTGTTCCCAAACAAATTTCACCCTTCATAACGACACCTTAAGCATAACCACGTTTTCCAATTTCAAACTCCATCGATTTCCTTCGATTGCCAACATAACTCTTCTGACAACTCCTTGTTACTAATAAACGATCCTTAACCTATACAATCTCAACAGTATTTGCCAACATCAGTTCTAGTTCAGTCATTTAGTTCCACCTACACTTCTGCAATGCACTGAAAACCTATCTTACGTCCATAACTCACTATCTTTAACCTTCACAAATTGAAGTTCTTTATGGACCTTCAAATAGTAAAACCTCATTACTAGCATGACAACCTTTGTCGTATAAGAATTCCAACAATTCCGAAGTCAATCACTCACGCACAAGTATATCGTCCAATATTTGAATCGTCCTTTCACTCTGTCCACCAGTCCCTGTATAACACGCAGTACTCAACTCAACTTTCACCCTTACTCAAACCAGAATGTATCGATTACTTGACTTGTGAGATTCCTTCATCACTAAGTCTCACTCTCAACTTAGGTATGTTAGGATGCTCAATATACCATGTCTCACTTGACTTTACAACAAAAACCTTTCCATAAGTTTGACAAAATGTTGAAACCACTTACTTTGACATTTTTCTCAAATCAGACCACTAACTTAAAATTTCAATATCCTTTCTATCAAGTCCACACTTCTTGTCATCACCAAAACTCAAACCTTAGAAGCTTTTTCCTTTTTCTTCCTGATAAGTGCATCAGCTACCACATTCGCCTTTCCTGGATGGGAGCGAATCTCGTAGTCATAATCACTCATAGTCACATTCACTAACATACTCAGGTACTCGAAATATATAACTGGTGATCCTCTACTCATCTCTTTTGCATTCCCAAAAAGTTGAATATGAGACAACTCTTATGATCCTTGATTACTACACACTTGATTCCATACAGGTAACATTCCTACAATCCCAAAGCAATCACCACAACTAAATAACCCTTATGAGACGCATCACAGTAAACTACAAATCCTTCAGATCCTTCCAACAATGACATCATCGGTGCAGAACACAACTTACCTTTCAATGTTCATAATATAGCTTCCTCATCTGATAAGGATCAGATCTCGAAACTTACAATTTTGATGTATAAGTGGGACTCACACATCTAATTCTTCTTAGCCAGCTTAATCAATGGTTCAACAATCAGTGAAAACCTTTCGATAAACCCTTCGATTATTCCCAGATTAGACCAAGGAATTAACAGATTTCCGTCAGCGTCGTTGGTACCGACCAATCCTTAATCGGTTCAATCTTGGCAAGATCTTCACGAATACCTTTATTGTCAATCAACTGCCTTAGAAAACGCAAATATTTCAACTAACATTCACACCTAGGGAACCTTACATACATCTTCTCTTTTTCCAACCATCCCAAAATTATCCTCATATGCTACTTATGATCCTCCTTTCCTCCTGGAATAAAATAGAATATCTTCGATAGATACAATGACTAACTCATCCTAGTACATCTTACTTTAAAATCTATGATTTTACCATGATTATATGTAACGAAGTTCTACCCATTAAACCTAAAACACAAACTTGTGTATTATATTTCTATATAATGTGTGTGAACTTGTTCATTATGTACCTATACATCTATAATCATCTTGCTATAGCAATAAGTTTTATAACTTAAATATTGTACATAAAAACTAGGATAACAAATGATGAAAAGTGTAACAAACTATGTATGCCCAACACTTAAACAAATCATGGGAAAAATGTTGTATGAAGTGTTTGTACTATATATGTGTATGTACATTATAGACATACATACACATCTTGGGCTAGCCCAAGATCCTTTGTCCTTGTGTGATAGCCCAACATAAGCCCACAACATGGCCCAACTTCCTTTTTGGTTAAGTGTACACGACAACCCATGAGGTAGAAGATGGAGGGATGCCTTGGTTTTGGAAAAGCCAACACTTGGCACATACTCCCTTACCAAGACAATCATATTCCTTTTGCCTTCCTCTCTCTCTTTCCTTCTTAAGTCGAAAACTCTCTCTCACTCTTCACATTCCCTCATGCAACTAAATCTTACTCCTTCTTCATCTTTCTCTCTAAAATGATTCGGCTATAAGCCACAAAAATCCAAAGTTATTCATTAAATCTACTAGATCCTTGTCCCATAGTAATCACTAATCATTTGGTAGCATCATCATCATCTTTGGAGGCATTATACCAAGCCCTAGCCGAACCTTAAAGGTCACGGCTTGGTTGATATTTAGGGTTTCTTCATCATCATTTATTAGATCTCTAACCTCCTTGTTCATATAGATCTTCCTTGGTAACTTTGAAACAAGAAAGGTATACTCCTTATGTTTCTTCATTTCCACTTGCATGCATCATCATTCACCTATAAACACATGTATATAACTTGTTAAAATCAAGATTTGATAAAGCCATGGCCATTATAGGTCACGACATATATATATGAAAATCATAGTCATGGTTAAAAATCTTTTAATAAGAAACCATGGCTTGTATTCTATGTTTTGAACTTGATTAAATACCATATGAAACATTTTATGAATCTAAGTGTTGCATGGGTGACAAATCTTGTTTTATGGGACTTTGGTTAACTAATAATCATAGAGCTCATAAAATGAACTTGTGTAACTTAAAAATCATGAAGACCATGACCTTAAAGGTCACGGCCAAAATGAATGATGAATATGTAAATCGTCTACTAGGTTTTAAGGATGGAGTGTCTATCATAACATGTTAAATGGACTATTAAGAATCACTAAAACGTTATATGTGTACATATCTAGCCGTGGGATATATATGTATTTAGATGGTCGTTTAGTGTACATGCATGCTAATGTAGAACCTAGATTTATGGTTAAATGGTAAACATGAAACTAGCATAAAGATATTATGGGAATTTTTGGAGAATAGACAACATAACCGTAGGCTATATGTTGTCTAGATTGGTTTATGAAAGATCTTGGAAACATGCAACCTTATAACATACCTAGATCTAATTTGGGTCATCACATAAAACCAACTATTTGTTTTATTCTTTAATTAAGATTTAAAACTAAATATGAATAAGCTAATAATAAGCTTATAAGAAAATCCTAAGTTAATACTTACATAAAATGTAAAGTAGTGTTAATGGACTATTTAAGCCCATGCAATGTTAACCTAAGACTTAATGGACCCAATAAGCCCATTTGATAAATCTTAGTAACTTAATGGACTTAAAATTACACTTAGGCCCATTTAACTAATTAAAGGACTTAAAAATGTATTTAAGCCCAATAATTGATTTAAAGGCCCATTTAAATAAATTAGTGGACTTGAGATATATTTAGGCCCACTTGATAGCCCATTAGATGTTTAGCCCATTTAATGAGACCATATGCTATTTTGAATGTTAAATAAAAGTTTTTATAATAAAATATAACTTATAAAAACTTTTTTGGATTAAAATGACAATTTATGAAACTTAAGGACTAAAACCGTAACTTATGAAACTTGTTTTGATAAACAAGTAAACACAAAGACTGAAAATGTAATTATCCAAATGTATAGGGTTTAATAGATACCATCCGTGGCACATTAAACCCTAGGGACCATTTTAGGAAGTTTCTAAAAGTTATTTTGTCATTTTGAAACCCTAGGGACCATTGTTGTGTTAATCCGAAACTTAAATAAGCACTAGGGGCTGTTTTTGTCATTATAGTAAAGTTACAAAACCTAGATATATCTAGGGGGACTAAATATGCCATAAGCTGAAACTCTAATAAGCCTTAGGTACCAAATGTTTAAATCCGAAAGTTATACTTGTTTAAAATATGGAGGGGCTAGTTTTGCCATATTCCGAAACATTAACAAGCCCTAACCCTAAAACCTATTTTAATTATAATAAGACATAATTAAACACCTAGACTATAAGAATTAATGTAAAAATTCTTAAGTTTGTAATTAATAAATTATTTTATAAATGTTATAATAATTTACGGAAACTTTAAAGTTAAATAAAATATTATATATTAATTTTTCAAAATAGAATATTTATATTTGCTTTATGAAATAGATTGTATAAACAATTACGAATATGTATTATTAATACATGAACTCATATTATTTTAGGAAATAAAATTATATGAACGTTGAATAAATTGAATACCAATATTTAAGTAAAACACCTTACGTTTACTTAAAATATGAAACTTCATAATAAGTTTAAATAGATGATTATAATACATGAACTACGAACGTAAACTAATATTTTAAGTAGAATGTTTATGTTTACTTAATAATGAAACTTAATAGTAAATGAGTGATTATAATACATGAACGGAGAACGTAAACTAATATTTTAAGTAGGACATTTTATGTCTACTTAAATAAGAAACTTAATTGTAAGTTGAATGATTATTATAAATACATGTATGCTAACTGATATTAATAGTTAAACATTTTGTGTTTACTTAGAAATGAAACTTATATAGATAAGTTTAAATGAATATTGTTGATACTTTAACTAGGGTTATTTAGATAAATACTGTAGCATAAATGAACTAACTAAAATCTGTATAAGAATACATATATGTTCTTTGTACTATCTATTAAGACTGTACTATTTGATTAGGCATAACTTTTGGTGTGAGCTTCTTTTGGATATTCGTATTAAACAGCTATTGCCTACTCCCAGGTGAGTTTACAGCTCCATATAAACTTTTGATAAAACTTTTCCTCTATGGGAAAGAAAACATGCAAATACTTAATGGACATAATAGAATTGTATAAACTTGACTATGATTGATTATTATTGGAACTGTTAAATTGTTGTAAATCGCCCGAATGTTATAAATAGATCTATTAGGGATTGACCATCCCCATCTGGGTGAGTCATGCTCACTGTGCCTTGGCCGGGACAATAGATGTATACCATGTTGGAACTGGGTTAGGTGTCTTTTTGTAAGACACTATGTCCTCATCTGTTGAGGACTATGGAAGGTTAAGCTTCAGTTCTAATAATAAACAAATGTAATCTAAATTTTAGTAAGAATGCTTTGTGCATTGTTACTTCTATGATTAATGTATGTCCAAACTAATTAATTGTTAAAACCTGTAAATTCACCAACTTTATGTTGACCCTCTAGCATGTTTTTCACAGGAATATGAAGTTAGTACATGGTGTGTGCATGTTCTCCAGCATCTTAGTAATCTGCATCGTAGGACTCTTCAAGGGTTCTATTTGGGGAAACATAAACAATCTTCTCATGACATGTTAAAAACAATTTTTATTTATTTGTTTAATAAACATGTAATCGGATTTGAATAACTCTTTATCTTATGCTCTACGGGCTATATGCTATGGATCCACCCTAGTGACATCTCCGTGGATATTTCCGCATATTTTGACCCTACCCGGGGTGTCAGAGAGAATGGTATCAGAGCCTTAGTTATAGAGAACCAGAAATTTTTTTTAAATAAAATAAAAATAAAATGATTTTTCTTTTATTTAAAACTGGACTATAACTTATAAAAATCTTTTGGGGATTTTATTTGGGACCGTATTAGTTAAGCATATAGGTCTTAGGGCATATGTGCTATGTGAACTAAGAGTGTAATGATTTGATAAGTAAACTAATTAAATGACTATATATATATATATATATATATATATATATATATATATATATATATATATATATATATATATATATATATATATATATATATATATATATATATATATATATATATATATATATATATATATATATATATATATATATATATATATATATATATATATATATATATATATATATATATATATATATATATATATATATATATATATAAGTATTAATATATATATACATAACCTTAAAAACATTGCGATGATTGTTTAAAAAGGGATATACTTCATTAAACATGTAGCTAGGAATAATATATTTTTTTGGTTTGTAAGCATATACTTACTTCAAACTTAAAATAATATTATTTCAGAGCATCATGACTCCGCCTACTGCACCTTCGACTCTTCTACCCGTAGTAGCTCCTACTCCAGTTGTTTGTTCATCTCCACGATTGACGCAATGTGGATGGTTATTAGCCTCGGATTCAGATGATGACCCAACTAACGAAGCTGTACTCCCAGAGGACCCTTTTTCTATCTCAGCATCAGCTATACTGGCCCCAACCTCTATGGAGGAGGACCGGGTTCTTCCTAGCATAACATCTTCCGTGCCTCCATCTTTATCATCGGGCTATTTTTCCGGGTCCGTACCCGTCTCCACTTATGAGACCGGGGAAGGCTCCGGGGCAGGGCGTGTCGATTCCATCCAGGCCCAGATTGCCGCACTAGCCGCACGCCAGGAGCAGGAAATATCGGACCTTCGCAGCCTAGTGATAGCAGGTCGACAAGGCCGCACCGTCATCCATAATCGTATTGACTCTTTCTCCCGCACCATGAAGAGAGAAGCCCAGGCCACTAAAGGTGTCTAGGCCAAGACTGATGAAGCATTGAAGTGGCTCATAGAGGAGAACCGCCGTCTTCACCAGCGCATTCAGGTCATGGAGGGTCCTCAGCATCAGACCCATGTTGCTCTATCTGCTCAGGAGCAGTCGTTGTCTATTTTCTTTGATCTTGCCACCGTCCGACATGACGGGATTACTGCAGAGATGACTCATCTCCGAGGAGCAACCAATAGACTCCGGACCCATTTGCTGACAGCATTCCATGTGCTTAAGGAGACCGAGCGACAATTCGGGCATTACAGGGTTCCCAGAGAGCATCTGCAGCTCCATCAGCACCATCAGCACCGACCTCATCTAGTGGACCATCTAGGCATGATTAATATAGATGTACTAAACTTCTTGTACATCATGACAAGCTTACGGGTTGCATCCCGGCTATCATGATATAAGGCCTTTGTACTTTTATTTTTCAGCTTTTGGTGATGTAATCCTGTACTCTATCTTTTCTTTCTTTTGGACTTGTAACTTTGAGATGTAATGTTTTAAAGACTGTGTGTATCATTACCTTGGACAAGGCTTAACCGGCCTATGACTTAGATTTTGTTATGCTAGATGAAAGTTAAATTTCTTATGGAAATAACATGTAATCACTTTCTTTATTATATTTGCTGTGCAATGTATTATATTATGAGGTGATTTTCCTAGCCGACTTTTATTAAATTAATTCCTTTTTCTGATCGTCAATCTCTCCTTATTGGGTTGTGATTCCTATTCCTTAATCGTTCTTATTCGAGACGACTTTGGTTTTAGGATTACTTTGCGATTAGGACTGATTGTTCAACGATTTGGGTTCTAATTTTCTAAGCCGTGGTTTTAGGGTTTCGCTGCATAGCTTCTTTAATTATCCTGCCAATCAGCGATTAGGGCTCATTTGAATCTTTATTATTGTATTGCTGCTCATTAGGGTTTTCAACCTTGTGTGCGTATCCTAGCTGGTTTGCAGGTCTTGGTGCGGGTGTTTCAGGTGTGTCAACAGGTTTTGGGGCTTCATTATTTAGGGTTATACCCTATCTATCATTCTGTATTGGTCGATGATATGGATTTCAAGTAGTTTGCATTGGTGCTGCATTTTGGAGCCCTAATTATTAGGGTTTCGCTTCTGGTTTAGTTATACTTGGTTAGTTGTGATTTGAGGTGTTGTGGTTGAGGGTTAATGGAGAGGGGTTTTCTTGATAGCAATGAGAAGAAGAAGAAGAAGGTGGTTGTTTCGGAGACAGTAATCGAGGTGGATTCTACTATTGCTGGTATTGCTAAGCGGGTAAGGAATATTGATGGTAAAACTTCCGTGCCTAAGAGTATCCTGCGTAAACCGGCTCGTGTGGAACCTATGGATAATAAAGAGGCTGCTACAATGTCGAAAGAGGTGGGATGTGATAATAATATATCGACCAAAGCTGCTGGGAGTGAGCAGATTGGTCCTAGAGTTGATTCTCCAAAGGCAGCTAGCACGTACGCTAGTCTTGTGTGCCCTAATGACTCTAGTTCCAAGGTACAATTTCGCACTCTCATTTCTGACGTTAAGCTGGACTCGTTTGATTGTGTTTTACCTAAGGACGTGGCTGCTAAGATCAAAGGTAAATACGAAAATACCATTGTTGGTTTTTTTGTTGGTAAAGATCCTTCTTTCTATGTGGTTCAACAATATGCGTCGAATACATGGAGGAAATTTGGTTTTGAAAAGGTTACCAGGAATGACAATGGAGTATACTTGTTCAAGTTTGCATCTAAGTCTGGTATGGATCAGGTGCTGGAAAAGGGACCATGGCTTATACGTAAATCACCGATCATGCTTACCAAATGGACACCTAGTGTGTCTCTAAAGAAAGGTGAGGTTACCAAAATTCCTGTTTGGGTAAAAATGTACAATGTGCCTGTACTTGCGTACTCGGAGGATGGTTTGAGTCTTATTGCAACCCAAATTGGTAAGCCTATTATGCTTGACGCGTTTACTAGTTCTATGTGTGGTGATTCTTGGGGTAGAATTAGTTTTGCCCGGGCTTTGATTGAGATTGATGCGGTTGCTGGTTTTAAGAAGGAGGTTAGTATGGCGATTCCTACGGAGGAGGGGGATGGTTATAGTAAAGAGATTGTTCGAGTTGAATATGAGTGGAAACCTCCACATTGTGATACATGTAAAAGCTTTAGTCATGATTCTAAATCGTGTCCTAAACGTGTTCTTGAGGGGGTTCCTATTAAATCAGCAAGGGATATGCACTCTGCTGATTTGGAAGACAAAAGTGATGGATTTACGACTGTTAAAAGTCGTAAGAAGAAGAAGGAAGCTGATCCAAAAGTTTTTGCGGGTCTTCGGCTGAATAAACCTAATTCCAAGGTGATTTGGCAACAAAAGAAGAGTGGGAATACGAATGGGGGGTCTAAATCAGCCTCTCCTAGTGTTTCTACTAATGGTGGTGCTCCAAATTCAGGTTTGAATTCGTCGAATCCTTTTGATGTTTTAAACATGGAGGGTGATAATATGGGTGACCCTATGCCTCAACCAAATGATCATGGCACTTCTAAGGATACGGGGGCCAGTAGTTCTAGTTCTGGTTGTGGTGATAAGGGCAAAGATAAAAAGGTTAGTAGTCCTCCTGTTTTGGTAAAGAAATGGGAGGATTGTGTTAATGCTTCGGACACTTCTGATGAGGAGGGTGAGTTCGGTTATGGTGGTGGTCAACAACTTGAAGATGATGATTTGTGTTTATATGATGGTTATGAAGACCAAATTGATGATCTTCAAGGAGCTCTCAAGGATTTTCGTGACTTCAAGTTGAGAGGAAGTGGTAGAAAATAGGTTATTTGTCTGTTTTCTTTACTGTTCGTATGTTTGGTAGTTTCTTAAGGATGGTTTGTCATCCTTATGCAGGTTTTTGGCTGTTTGTTGCTTTTAGTGCTGGTTTGTTGCCCATGTAACGGGTTGTGATATAGGACTTCACCTATATCCATTGTACTTCAACGATTTTTTTGGTGTAATATATTTTACCGGGGTAATTTTCCCCTTTACCCAAAAAAATGTATTATATTATGAGATCTTGACAAGTTATCAAAATTTGTTATGAAATCAGTGCATGAATTTTTCTCGTGCAAACAATATAAAAACTGTACTAACCTTGGAACTAATAATCTCATTTTGTGTATCATTATAGACAAATGGTGATTACGCGATCAAACCCCAATAATGCAACTGCTCCCAACACCGCTAATACCGAAGTTCCTGAAGCTACTCATAATGTTACCGCTGCTCAACTCAGGGAGATGATTGGTGAAGGCATTACGACAGCTATGGCAGCCAGAGAAGCTAATATGAACGATGATCTAAACCACAACATGCGCAGAAACAAAGTCAACAGGGGTTGTTCTTACCCCGACTTCTTGAAATGCAAACCCTCATACTACCGAGGAAAAGAAGGAGTTGTTGAATTGATGCAATGGTTTGAAAGACTAGAGACAGTTTTCCGCATCAGCGATTGTGCTGACGAGAACAGAGTTAAGTTTGCTACATGCACATTACTTGAGAGCGCTCTACCTGGTTGAACTCTGTGGTCCCCACCCTTGGACATGACACAACCTATACTCTCACTTGGGCCAACCTCAAGGAGAGAATGACTGAGAAATATTGTCCCAAAGGAGAAATAAAGAAGTTGGAAGTCGAGCTGTGGGATCTAAAGTGTAAGAACAATGATATCCTTTGGTACAACCAAAGATTTCAAGAGTTAAGCTTGATGTGCACCAGAATGTTCCCTCTAAGGAGTGATAAGATTGAGAAGTATGTCAGCGGACTCCCTGACAACATCCATGACAGTGTGCTAGCTTCACGACCCACTACCTTTGAAGGTGCTATGGAATTTGCGACTGCGCTGATCAACAAGCGAGCCCGCAATCCGTCCGAGAGGCAAGCGGACAACAAGAGAATATACGATGAAAGCTCTCGTAGCCAGCACCAGCGGCCTTCCAAAAGGCAAAACGTGGGGCAAACTGATGACACTACTCCCACAACCCGCACCAAGAACTACTCAGGATCCAAACCTAAGTGTTTAAAGTGCAACTATCATCATGTTGCTGGAAAACAATGCAAGGGAAACCGAAACCCCGCAAGTGGAAGTAACCGTGGGCCAAAGAAACCTGTAGTATGTTACGAGTGTGGAACCCCTGGACATGTGAGACCTAATTGTCCCAAGTTGGCCAACTGGAAGAAAGACAACAAGGGAACTTCATCACAAGCATACATGGTTGGCAATGCCCAAGCCAATCCAAATTCCAACATCGTCACCAATACGTTTTTACTAAACCAACGATATGCATTTGTCTTATGCGACACCGGGGCAGACCGAAGCTTTATATGAACGGAATTTAGTAAAGTATTGGAAATTACTCCATCAGTTTTAGACTCCTACTATACGGTAGAACTAGCCGACGGAAAAATTCTGACAGTTGACACCGTCATTCGAGGTTGTACCTTAAACCTCTCCAATCACCCGTTCAACATCGATTTGATTCCAGTAAGCCTTGGTAGCTTTGATGTCATCATTGGTATGGATTGGCTATCAAAGTACCATGCAGTCATCTTATGTGATCAAAAACTGGTCCGTATACCTTGGGGAGATGAAACCTTGATTATACGAGGGGATGGTAACCCTGACATAATCAACACTAGACTTAGTGTCATTTCTTGCACCAAAGCACAAAGATACTTGACCAGAGGATGCCCTATTTTCCTAGCACACATCTCTAAAATCGAGGAAGAAGACAAACCCGAGGACACGAATCGAGGACGTGCCAATTGTCCGAGATTTTCCCGAAGTATTTCCTGATGAATTTCCAGGTATGCCCCCAGTGCGACAAATAGAATTCCAAATTGATTTGATTCCTGGGGTTGAACCTGTAGCTAAGGCTCCCTACCGGTTAGCACCATTAGAATTGAAGGAACTAGCCAAACAACTCCAGGAACTATCAGAAAAAGGATTCATTAGGCCTAGCTCCTCTACATTGGGAGCCCCTGTTCTGTTTGTCAAGAAAAGGACGGCTCTTTTCGAATGTGCATCGATTACCGGGAATTGAATAAACTAACGATAAAGAATCGCTATCCATTACCCCGCATCGACGACTTATTTGATCAACTCCAGGGATCAAGTATGTATTCTAAGATTGATCTGAGATCTAGATACCATCAACTGAGAGTCCGGGAAGAAGATATTCCTAAGACAGCGTTCATAACTCGTTACGGTCATTTCAAATTTCGAGTTATGCCTTTTGGGTTGACAAACGCACCGACAATATTCATGGATCTCATGAACCGGGTGTGTAAACCCTATTTGGATAAATTCGTGATAGTCTTCATCGACGATATACTTGTCTACTCCAAGAACAAGCAAGACCATGCTGAGCATCTGACCCAAGTATTGGAAGTACTCAAGGAAGAACAGCTGTATGCAAAATTTTCCAAATGTGAGTTCCGGATACCTAGAGTCCATTTCCTAGGTCACGTCATTGACAGCGATGGTATTCACGTAGATCCTGCGAAGGTTGAGTCTGTTAAGAGTTGGGCATCTCCTAAATCGCCAACAGAGATCCGCCAATTCCTAGGCATTGCCAGATACTATCGCCGATTCATCGAAGACTTCTCCAAGATAGCCAAACCAATGACCAAACTCACTCAGAAAGGAGTAAATTTTAATTGGGGAGAAAAGGAGGAATCAACTTTCCAGTTGATAAAACAAAAGTTGTGTAGTGCGCCTCTCTTATCCTTGCCCGAGGGCAATGATGACTTTGAGGTATATTGTGACGCATCATATAAAGGATTGCGAGCAGTATTGATGCAAAGAAAGAAAGTAATTGCCTACGCTTCTAGGAAATTAAAGAAGCATGAGAAGAACCACACTACACACGATTTAGAACTTTGAGCGGTAGTCTTTGCCTTAAAATTTTGGAGGCATTACCTTTACGGAACAAAATGTACAGTGTACACCGACCACAAGAGTCTGCAACATATATTAGATCAGAAAGAGCTTAATATGAGGCAGCGTCGTTGGATTGAACTGTTAAGCGATTACGATTGTGAAATCAAATACCATCCAGGTAAAGCAAACGTAGTTGCTGATGCACTGAGACGTAAAGATAAAGACCCACCCATGAGGGTTCGAGCCTTAACCATGACCATCAATCTGGATCTGCCCAAGAAAATCCTTGAAGCACAAACCCAAGCACAGAAACCCGAAAACCTCTGGAAAGAAGACATAGGAGGAATGCTTCGAACCGACCTCTCTAAAGAGAAACTGGAACCAAGGGCGGATGGAACATTGTGCTTACACGTGAGGAGTTGGTTACCCAGTTATGGGAATTTGAGGTACATAATCATGCACGAGTCACATAAATCCAAATATTCAATACATCCGGGATCGGAAAAGATGTATCAAGATATGAGGAAATTATATTGGTGGCCAAACATGAAAGCTGACATCGCAACCTACGTCCAGAAATGTTTGACATGCGCACGTGTCAAAACAGAAAACCAAAGGCCATCTGGTTTACTGGTACAGCCTGAGATACCTGAATGGAAGTGGGAAAATATTACCATGGATTTCGTGACCAAACTCCCAAAATCATCACGTGGATATGATGCCATTTGGGTGATAGTCGACCGACTCACCAAGTCTGCTCATTTCATACCCATCAAGGAATCTGACTCCCTATCCAAGTTGGCAAGGACCTACCTTAAGAAAATTGTAACCAAACATGGAGTACCAGTCACAATAATTTGTGACCGGGACAGCAGATTCACCTCCAACTTCTAGAGGGCTCTCCAACAAGCCCTGGGTACCCAACTGGATATGAGCACCGCCTATCATCCACAAACGGATGGTCAGAGTGAGCGAACCATCCAAACCCTAGAGGACATGCTAAGGGCATGTGTAATTGATTTTGGAAATAGTTGGGTCGAGCATATACCTTTGGTTGAGTTTTCCTACAACGATAGCTATCACGCCAGTATCAAGGCCGCCCTTTTGAAACCCTTTATGGAAGGAAATGTTGCTCTCCTGTATGCTGGGCAGAGGTAGGTGAGTTCCAACTCACTGGGCCTGAATTGATTCAGGAGACTACAGACATAATTGTCCTTATAAAACAGAGACTACAAGCTGCTCACGATCGACAAAAGAGCTACGCGGATAAAAAACACAGACCCGCGTATAATTAAGATCGTGACATAATTATTTATTCAGAAAACAATTCAGAAAATAATTATTCTATATTACGTACGTATTTATCTCAGTCAAATAAATAAATATATGACGGGTTTTAAAAGCGAACACGAAAGTTAAATATTTTTAAACGAAGCGAAACGAAAAGGAAACTTTAGTCAAAAAAATTTAACACATTAGTTTTTTTTGTAGTGCTGTTGGGCCGCAGCTAGAACCAACCAAGGAAAATATATGGGCCTTGAGCCCAATATGTTTGTTAAAAAAAATACGGATACACCCATTTCCCCATTTCATTGAAAAACAAAGGGAAACATAAGTAGGGTTTTGGTGGGCATGGAGCCGTCGGCAGAGAAAAAGAACAAAAAAAAAATGAGATCGGGTTAAATCTTGATATTAGAATTCGGAGGTTATTACTGCTAGTCCTTAATCACGAATATGGTAATCCATTTTTTTTTTCTATTCATATTTTTTTTATAATCAAGACCCCTTAGAGTTTAATCAGGAACAAGGGACGTATGTGCCTAAAACAACGTATTAGAACGTGTCACGTTTGGGTTTTGGTGTAGTA
This sequence comes from Glebionis coronaria, assembly GCA_025667525.1. Taxonomy (NCBI): domain Eukaryota; kingdom Viridiplantae; phylum Streptophyta; class Magnoliopsida; order Asterales; family Asteraceae; genus Glebionis; species Glebionis coronaria. The sequence continues at coordinate 335,048,529 of CM046878.1, read as the reverse complement.
CACGAAAACCGAGACACACAAAGTGTCTCGGTGTGGGTTTTCTGTCCAAACTGTGAGACGGGTGGTGGTTTGGGTTGGACGGCCACAAACAAAACACCACTAGGGGTGTTTGTTTAGCAACACGTGAAAACCACAAAAAAACGCAGCAGGGATTTTTGGTTTTATACGCAGCAAGGGTATTTGGATTTATACGCAGCAGGGGTGTTTGGGATTAGCTGGCAGAAAAGGGGTGTTTGGGTTTGTCACAGTGAAAGCAGTGGGAACCACTGCACTAGAAGTGGGAACCACTGCACAAACAGGGGGAATATAACACAACAGTGGGACTATAATACAAACAGTGGGAATATTACACAGGCAGTGGGAACTTAAGGCAAGCAGTGGGAACTTAAGACGAGCAGTGGGAACCACAAATTATTTGAATTGGTAAATTATTTCATAAATGAGTTTTATAAATATATTAATCATATTGTCCAATTTTATTAATCTAATTAGTAAAATTAAATTAATTCTAGCTTTATCATTTTTATCCTATTAAAAACTTATGATTTATAGATAATTTAATTTAAAGATATTAAATTAGAAATATTTCTAAATCAGAAAACTTTCTAATTATAACGAGTTACTATTTATAGTAATGCTGGATTATACATTATACAGTAGTCAGAAATACATAGTACATTAAATCAGTAATATTTATGAACAGTCAGAATTTAGTAGATTATATACAAATAGTAATACAAGTATAAATTAAATCCAACGAAAACAATTAAGAGCAGTAAAATATATAACATCAGTCAACTTATTTTCGCGTACGTTATTTATGTAGCAACCATGAAGTCGGATAGATCTTTCGGCTTTCAGTCTTATTTCATTACTGGACCCGAGGTACGGATTTTCCGTCCTTTCAGTAAGGACTTCCTTTTTTTTATGCATGATTAGGATGCCCCGTCTTCAGCCAAATGTTTTTCCCCAGTATATATGTTTAATCTTATCAGTAATCATGTTAATCACTAAATAAATTGCCTGAGAATTATATACAAGCACGACCAGTTTATGTACTAGTTACGGAGGTACCGTAACCACGGCACTAGAGGCACCGGTGTCGTGACTCACATGCAGGAGAGTGATATCCTGCATCGTCCCACTCTGCTCAGCTTGGCCATTTTATCAGTATTATTAGTGGGGCGTATGTATGCATCCTAGGCTTATATGTGTTACAAGTTATCAGGGTGAATGTGGTGTGTGCTCTACATCCTTCACATTGAAGCTGATCCCTCCACCCAGCACAGTTATTTAGAGGTCACCCCTCTATAGCATGACGAGGTCACCCCTCCAGTTATTCATGCACGGTTGTTACAGCACGTGACCTATATAAGCTCTGGCAAATAAAATACAGTAAGTGCATGTTTTCAGAATTAATAGTTATGTTTTAGTATCAGTATATATGAACCAGGTTTCTCAGAATTTTATGTAGAGTTCTACCACATGTTACATATCAGTCTTACAGCTTCAGTATTCTATCGCCTGTTTCATTCAGTATATTCTTATCATGCTTTATATCCGTTCACTGAGCGTTATGCTCAACCGTAGTTCCTTTCATGTTCTAACGGCAGGTACACCAGGACGCTCTTAGGATTCTGAGAGCATGTGCATTTGGATGGAAGCTATCCAGACTTCTTACTTTATGCATTTCTTACATTATTCTGCTTATTTGGACATTGTTTAGTTCTTTCCTCCAGTATTTTACTTTTCATGTTTTGGGCTTATGTTTGGATTACCGATGTTTGATTCCGGTATTCCTTTATGGTCAGTTAATGTTTTAGGACATTTACCTTATGCTTTGATGACACGCCATAAATACACGTAACGGTCCACTTATCCAAGTAGGATGTTACAATTATGGTATCAGAGCTATAGGTTCTACCTGTAGGCTCTAAAACCTGACCTGTGACTAGTGGGTAGTCACCAGGAACTTCTCAGATCTTGGCGTTGTTATCTCTCATGTTTCTCATGCATTTATCAGTCGGTTTTCTTCATTTATCAGTCAGGTTTTTTACAATTTTGACTAAGTAAAAGTTTGGTACAAGACTGGCCATATTTAGTCACATGTGCTTTTCTACGAATTTTGTTTTGGTGAACCGACCCATAGGCGTTCACCCTTGCCCGTTCAGATTTTGTATTGATGAACTGAATCACACGCACATTCGTACTCATGACAGATTCATGTTTTCAGTCGAATGTTATTAGGTGAACTGACCCATATGCGTTCACCATTTCTCAAGTCAAATTTCATGCTTATCGACCGAATGTTGTTTTGTGAACCGATCCATAGTTGTTCACCTTTGTCATATCATGACGTTTTCTGAAATTTTGACAAGTATGAATTGGACTACAGCGAACCATATTTTGTCCCAGATTGTAAATTTCTACACATGACAGTTCTCATGAAATTTTGACAAGTATGGATCGAACCAGAATCGCCCATACTTAGTCACATGTTTTCTTCTCTGAATTCTATGCATTGAACCGTAGCCATCCACATCACTTGATGTTAAACCTCAGTTGATAGTTCTTCTATGTTCTTTGTATCAGTCAGGTTTATACTCTCACGTTGATGTCGTCTTCATGATGATTCAGTTTCATGGCTCCTTACGAGGATTATGGCTTCAGCAAAGTAATGATATTTTCATGTTAAGATACACAAGAATTTCAGTAAAACCCGTTTTCATGATAAATCATGGTTAGCCTTCATTAATCATGCTTCATGCTGACCACTGTTGGGACTTCGATTATATCATACTTTTCAGCCTCGAAACAACCAGCAGTAAGTCGACGCAGGAATTGTCAGCCTATCATGTTACTTATTTCAGATCAGTTTACTACCGTTTAAATCAATTTATTTATTTGATCATGTCAGACAAGCGACACCCGTGTCGATCATCCCATAAAAAATCCCCTAGTTCCATGTACAGTATTTCATGTGTACTCAACGTAAAGTGTCTTAGATATGCTCCATGTGCAGTATTCATTTTATACTTCATGTACAGTAGTCCAGGTGTACTCCAGGTACCCTACTCCATGGATATTGCTAATCGATCCTCAATCATCTCAGGCGTTACCACTTGTCGATATTCTACCAGGTGCTGATGTTGCTCGTGAATTGAAGATTTTAACCGATGCTGATGCTGCTAACACTTTGAAGACCTCACGAATGCTAATGTTGCTGATTCTTTGGAGAGTTCTCAAGATGCTGATGTCGTTTATACTAAGAAGACTATGCAGAACAAGGACGAAAACTATAATTTTGAAATTTCTGAAAAGAATAAATTTCAACCATCAGACACTACTTTTACCTTCTCAGCTAGATGTCACACTTCACTCAGCTAACCATTCATTCAGAAGAGTGGGAACCGGAACTTAGCCGGCCACTCAGCAGAATAGTTACATGAATCACGGTCATGATAATGACCGTCATAAATTGACAAACAAAGCAGTAGTGACAACCACCGTGCTTATTATTAATCAGTCAGTAACCATCGGAACTCCGGAACGGACGTGACCAGAAATACAGAGGTCAGCAGTCTAACCGGTCCGCCAATCCTAGCAGTTACAAAAAAAAATTCAGCCTTGTCCAGATTCATCCACTAAAACACATGTCAAGAAATCAGTCAAGACATAGGTCTCATGTATCATTTCAGAAGACACATGTCAGGACACCAGGCATGGTACACGTCATATGAATATCTTCTCAGAGTACGAGTCAGAACTCATAACTTTGTATGTTTTCTAAACCAGGCCCTCAGAAATTCGGGGTACCCTCCAAGGGGGTATACCCGTTTTGTCATGCCACGCATAAACCATACCATTAAAAAAAAATAATTTTAGTCACCACCACTGGATTATTATCCAGGTTAAACACGCAGTATTCACTCTGTGAAGTTACAGACGAACACATTCAGTGAAAAGTCGTCATGTTCACTTCACGTATTCCTATGTCAGCTTTATCTTAAGTCAGGTAGTCCCCTACCTCTCAGCCATAAAAGACTCGACAGTACCACCCATCTTTATTAAGGTTCTCCTTTCAGTTAACGACAAGATCCGTCATACTAAATCCCAAATATATTCATTATATTTCTGCCAGAAAAATCAGTACAAATTATTTCTGCCTTACAAGCGCGTGACTTATCATTCCATAGCTACGAAGACTTTTAGCTACCAGTTATAAATTCACTTCCGAGATTCCTTAAAATTCAGGATCAGCAGATTATTATAGAGTCCTCATATATAATTTCAGAAAGTTTTCTTGAAATTCCTTCCTAACCACGAGGCAGAATTTAACGTTAAGCTTGTCTCAAGAACAAAACCTGCCTTCCAACTCTTTATCGCAGGGCTTCAGCTAAGTAAAAGAGTTGCAGCATTAACTGCAAGAATTACCGGAATGAGGCTTTATTCGCCCTGGTGCACCACCAGGAAGTGCACCGTTTCTTTCTATCAGGAAGAAGGCCGGTAACATGAGATCAGGTATCGACCACCGGAAAATTTACCAGATCACCATCCTAAATCGATATTCATTCCAAGTATTTTACCTGACCTGCTACGATATCTTAAATATTTTTAGAACAATTCGCGACCATGCCACCGACAGTGGTGAGAGAAGAACATGATGTTTTCCAGATTGCTGCTGAACACGTACAATCTTTCTAAAATTTTTGACGTATACGTCTAGGCTCCATAATGCCCTAGCTATAGTATGAAATTTATGAATAAAATTTTTACGACTTCGCAGACAAAATCGTCAGTATGTTCTATGATAACATCCTAATCTCCTAAATTCTGGAGAAGAACATGGGAATCATCTTTTCATGATCCTGCAGATTGTCGGATAGGATGAAATTATATACGCAACTTTCCATATGTGAGTTCCAGATGAACAAGGTGACATTTCTGAGCCACCCTATTTCAGTAGAAGAAATTTTAGACAATCCTGCGAAGGTGAAGACCATCACCTGATGGTCCCGACCGACGCCTGTGAACGAAGTACCCAATTTTCTAGAACTTATTTGACTGCTACCACAGAAACTGCTGACAATCCTCCCTAAAATTTTCCACGACTAGTCGATCAGATTTCCACCAGAATGTTTCATAATCTCAGGCAGAATTTTGATAGAAGCAGTATCGCACATCAATGCAGCTATGTTCATATCTAGATGCCTGACATACCGCAGGTTCAAGATAGAATGCTGCCAGAATGCCGTCATGTTAGTAAGTTATTACAACCCTTAGAAATTCATGAACATAAAGGAGACGAGATTCCATGAAATTGTTATCTATTACCACAGACTCAGAAAAAGTATGATACTATCTAAGTCTTCCTCAACCATGTAATCAGCCTGCACGTTTTCTTTCATCCGAAAGGATTACGCAGTAGCGGATCTGCAGGGAATTCAAGAATAAATCGTACGATTTCTCGGTATTCCCTCAACCATCATATCAGATAGAAAGTTCACATTCGTGAGTTTCACTCACGTTCATGTTCACGATCGTGTTTACGTCCACCTTCACGTTTACGTCTTACGTTCACATTATGATGTTTCAGTCCATATTTTGTACTATCTCATGTTTTAAGTTCACGTCCGTATTCATGACATTGTTCACGTTCAGATTCGTGTTCCATCTCACGATACACGTTTCCCAGCTTGTTAATGATTATGGTTACAGAAAACTTAAGAAACCAGATTCACGTTTAGCACAGCTTTTTCATAACCAGGCAGACGTTTCACATCTCAGACCGTATCATTTGGCATTCATTGCTCAGTTAACATACATTCATGATATGTTCTGGTGGCACATCCACGGTATGCTTCACGTATCACATTCATGATATATTTCATGCACAATAATCCTTTTATGATCATGAACCACGTTCACAATTGCTCACGTAGCACGTTCAAAATTGTTCACGTAGTTCGTCCCTATATGTTCTCAACAGCTTGCTCAGAGAATAAATGATATCCTCTCAGAATATTGTACGTACCATTTCATGTATACTACATGCAATAGCGTATTCATTCTATCAGATTCAGAAAATACATCTTAAGTATGGAGCCAGAAACTATTTCAGCAGTTATCAGGACAGGGTCGTCAGGACCAAGATTTTCAATATGTCAAGATCTTTAAGGAACCGTTTCGAGCGGGAAGCCACTTGAAACGGAGGAGTCCATTCGGACCTCTCATCATTTTCCTCTAATAAATCCAGTTAAGTTCTTCCAGTCATGTTACGTTCCATGTCCTCTTCAGTCACGTCACGTTACATGTTCACTTCAGTCATGTTATGTTTATACCATTCAGCAACAATATGTCTTAATTAGAAGACGAATGATCCTTCAACTTATATGTCTTTTCAGCCTTCATGCTCTTTTAGTACATATGTCCTTTCAGCTTTTATAAATTCATCAGCTTATTACCTTTAATTCGAGGACGAATTTCTCCTTTTTAGAGGGGAAGAATTGTAAAACCACGACATAATCGCATCCTTAATTCGAGGTCGAATTATTTTTTTTAGAGGGGAAGAATTGTAAAACCCGTATTTAAAATCTTCGAATATTAAATACGCGAAGTCTTAGCTCTAACTTTAGTTAAACGTAAAACAGTTAATACGTAGTCCCAGTTTATTTAAATAACACAATAAAATAACAATTCAGAAAATAATTATTAAGTTCACGAAATACTACGTATGTATTATGTATTATACAGAAAATAATTAAACGTTAATATTAATTACACAGCCTCGGTTTAATTAAGATCGTGACATAATTATTTATTCAGAAAAACATTCAGAAAATAATTATTCTGTATTACCTACGTATTTATCTCAGTCAAATAAATAAATATATGACGGGTTTTAAAAGCGAACACGAAAGTTAAATATTTTAAACGAAGCGAAACGAAAAGGAAACTTTAGTCAAAAAAATTTAACACATTAGTTTTTTTTGTAGTGCTGTTGGGCCGTAGCTAGAACCAACCAAGGAAAATATATGGGCCTTGAGCCCAATATGTTTGTTAAAAAAAATACGGATACACCCTTTTCCCCATTTCATTGAAAAACAAAGGGAAACATAAGTAGGGTTTTGGTGGGCATGGAGCCGTCGGCAGAGAAAAAGAACAAAAAAAAATGAGATCGGGTTAAATCTTGATATTAGAATTCGGAGGTTATTACTGCTAGTCCTTAATCACGAATATGGTAATCCATTTTTTTTTTCTGTTCATATTTTTTTTATAATCAAGACCCCTTAGAGTTTAATCAGGAACAAGGGACGTATGTGCCTAAAACAACGTATTAGAACGTGTCACATTTGGGTTTTGGTGCAGTACACGAAAACCGAGACACACAAAGTGTCTCGGTGTGGGTTTTCTGTCCAAACTGTGAGACGGGTGGTGGTTTGGGTTGGACGGCCACAAACAAAACACCACTAGGGGTGTTTATTTAGCAACACGTGAGAACCACAAAAAAACACAGCATGGATTTTTGGTTTTATACGCAGCAAGGGTATTTGGTTTTATACAGAGCAGGGGTGTTTGTGATTAGCTGGCAGAAAAGGGGTGTTTGGATTTGTCACAGTAAAAGCAGTGGGAACCACTGCACTAGCAGTGGGAACCACTGCACAAACAGGGGGATCACGTCATGCTAAAGGTATCACCATGGAAGAGGATTATATGATTTGGAAAGCGGGGAAAGTTAAATCCACAATATGTGGGTCCTTTCAAAGTGATAGCCAAGATCGGGGAAGTGGCTTACCGTTTGGAACTGCCACCACAATTAAGTCGGATACACCCCACCTTCCATGTATCAAATCTGAAGAAGTGCTACGCTGAGGAACCTTTGGTTATGCCCTTAGAGGGGGTCCATATCGATGACCAACTCCAATACACGGAGACACCAGTGGAAATCATGGAGAGAACAACCAAGAAGTTAAAACGTAGCCGCATCCCATTGATCAAAGTGCGATGGGACTCGAAGAGAGGCCCCGAGTATACCTGGGAACGAGAAGACATCTTCAAAGCCAATTACCCTCATCTTTTCACTTAAAAGTTAACTACATTTTTAGTAGCTTTGAGGACAAAGCTAAAATAACGGGGTGGTGATGTAAAATCCATGATTTTACCATGATTATATGTAACGAAGTTCTACCCATTAAACCTAAAACACAAACTTGTGTATTATATTTCTATATAATGTGTGTGAACTTGTTCATTATGTACCTATACATCTACAATCATCTTGCTATAGCAATAAGTTTTATAATTTAAATGGTACATAAAAACTAGGATAGCAAATGATGAAAAGTATAACAAACTATGTATGCCCAACACTTAAACAAATCATGGGAAAAATGTTGTATGAAGCGTTTGTACTATATATGTGTGTGTACATTATAGACATACATACACATCTTGGGCTAGCCCAAGATCCTTTGTCCTTGTGTGATAGCCCAACATAAGCCCACAACATGGCCTAACTTCCTTTTTGGTTAAGTGTACACGGCACCCCATGAGGTGGAAGATGGAGGGATGCCTTGGTTTTGGAAAAGCCAACACTTGGCACATACTCCCTTACCAAGACAATCATATTTCTTTTGCCTTCCTCTCTCTCTTTCCTACTTAAGCCGAAAACTCTCTCTCTCACTCTTCACATTCCCTCATGAAACTAAATCTCACTCCTTCTTCATCTTTCTCTCTCAAACGATTCGGCTATAAGCCACAAAATCCAAGGTTATTCATTAAATCTATAGATCCTTGTCCCATAGTAATCACTAATCATTTGGTAGCATCATCATCATCTTTGGAGGCATTATACCAAGCCCTAGCCGAACCTTAAAGGTCACGGCTTGGTTGATATTTAGGGTTTCTTCATCATCATTGATTAGATCTCTAACCTCCTTGTTCATATAGATCTTCCTTGGTAACTTTGAAACAAGAAAGGTATACTCCTTATGTTTCTTCATTTCCACTTGCATGCATCATCATTCACCTATAAACACATGTATATAACTTGTTAAAATCAAGATTTTATAAAGCCATGGCCATTATAGGTCACGACATATATATATGAAAATCATAGTTATGGTTAAAAATCTTTTAATAAGAAACCCATGGCTTGTATTCTATGTTTTGAACTTGATTAATTACCATATGAAACATTTTATGAATCTAAGTGTTGCATGGGTTACAAATCTTGTTTTATGGGACTTTGGTTAACTAATGATCATAGATCTCATAAAATGAACTTGTGTAACTTAAAAATCATGAAGACCATGACCTTAAAGGTCACGGCCAAAATGAATGATGAATATGTAAATCGTCTACTAGGTTTTAATGATGGAGTGTGTATCATAACATGTTAAATGGACTATTAAGAATCACTAAAATGTTATATGTGTACATATCTAGCCGTGGGATATATATGTATTTAGATGGTCTTTTAGTGTACATGCATGCTAATGTAGAACCTAGATTTATGGTTAAATGTTAAACGTGAAACTAGTATAAACATCTTATGGGAATTTTTGGGGAAAAGACAACATAGCCGTAGGCTATATGTTGTCTAGGTTGGTTTATGAAAGATCTTGGAAACATGCAACCTTATAACATACCTAGATCTAATTTTGGTCATCATATAAAACCAAATCTATTAGTTTTATTCTTTAATTAATATTTAAAACTAAATACGAATAAGCTAATAATAAGCTTATAAGAAAATCCTAAGTTTTTTTTTTGGTAAAAGGGTAGCAATGACCCCGGTAAATAGAACCAAAAAAAGCGTTGAAGTAGAAGGAATGTGGCTGAAATACCACATTAACCGCAAGCTACAGGCAGCTTGTTAAACAAAATGTTTACGACAGGCCATAAACATTAACTAGTCTAGAATACTGGAAATATATAAACTAGACAAAAACCAAGACGATAACATAAAGTTACAAGGAAGATAATAAAATATCAACATGCGATCAGCCAGGAGTGCTTGCCCCAATATGAGTATTAAGAAAATCCTAAGTTAATACTTACATAAAATGTAAAGTAGTGTTAATGGATTATTTAAGCCCATGCAATGTTAACCCAAGACTTAATGGACCCAATAAGCCCATTTGATAAATCTTAGTAACTTAATGGACTTAAGATTACACTTAGGCCCATTTAACTAATTAAAGGACTTAAAAATGTATTTAAGCCCAATAAATGATTTAAAGGCCCATTTAAATAAATTAGTGGACTTGAGATATATTTAGGCCCACTAGATAGCCCATTAGATGTTTTGCCCATTAAATGAGCCCATATGCTATTTTGAATGTAAATAAAAGTTTTTATAATAAAAGTTTTGATAAACTAGTAAACACAAGGACTGAAAATGTAATTATCCAAAAGTCTAGGGTTTAATAGATACCATCCGTGGCACATTAAACCCTAGGGACCATTTTAGGAAGTTTCTAAAAGTTATTTTGTCATTTGAAACCCTAGGGACCATTGTTGTGTTAATCCGAAACTTAAAGAAGCCCTAGGGGCTGTTTTTGTCATTTTAGTAAAGTTACAAAACCTAGATATATCTAGGGGGCCTAAATATGCCATAATCCGAAACTCTAATAATCCCTAGGTACCAAATGTGTAAAATCCGAAAGATATACTTGTTTAAAATATGGAGGGACTAGTTTTGCCATATTCCGAAACATTAACAAGCCCGAACCCTAAAACCTATTTTAATTATAATAAAACATAATTAAACACCTAGACTATAAGAATTAATGTATAAATTCTTAAGTTTGTAATTAATAAATTATTTTATAAATGTTAAAATAATTTATGGAAACTTTAATGTTAAATAAAATATTATATTTTAATTTTTCAAAATAGAATATTTATATTTGCTTTATGAAATAGATTGTATAAACAATTACGAATATGTATTATTAATACATGAACTCATATACTTTTAGGAAATAAAATTATATGAACGCTGAATAAATTCAATACCAATATTTAAGTAAAACACCTTACGTTTACTTAAAATATGAAACTTCATAATAAGTTTAAATGGATGATTATAATACATGAACTACGAACGTAAACTAATATTTTAAGTAGAATGTTTATGATTACTTAATAATGAAACTTAATAGTAAATGGGTGATTATAATACATGAACGGAGAACGTAAACTAATATTTTAAGTAGGACGTTTTTTGTCTACTTAAATAAGAAACTTAATTGTAAGTTGAATGATTATTATAAATACATGTATGCTAACTGATATTAATAGTTAAACATTTTGTGTTTACTTAGAAATGAAACTTATATAGATATGTTTAAATGAATATTGTTGATACCTGAACTACGGTTATTTAGATAAACACCGTAGCATAAATGAACTAACTAAAATCTGTATAAGCATACATATATGTTCTTTGTACTATCTATTAAGACTATACTATTTGATTAGGCATAACTTTTGGCGTGAGCTTTATTTGGATATTCGTATTAAACAGCATTGCCTACTCCCAGGTGAGTTTACAGCCCCATATAAACTTTTGTTAAAACTTTTCCTCTATGGGAAAGAAAACATGCAAACACTTAATGGACATAACAGAATTGTATAAACTTGACTATGATTGATTATTATTGGAACTGTTAAATTGTTGTAAATCACCCGAATGTTATAAATAGATCTATTAGGGATTGATCATCCCCATCTGGGTGAGTCATGCTCACTGTGCCTTGGCCGGGAAAACAGATGTATACCATGTTGGAACTGGGGTGGGTGTCTTTTTGTAAGACACTACGTCCTCATCTGTTGAGGACTATCGAATGTTAAGCTTCAGTTTCTAATAATAAACAAATGTAATCTACATTTTAGTAAGAATGTTTGTGCATTGTTACTTCTATGATTAATGTATGTCCAAACTAATTAATTGTTAAAACCTGTAAATTCACCAACTTTATGTTGACCCTCACCAACTTTATGTTGACCCTCTAGCATGTTTTTCACAAGAATATGAAGTTAGTACGTGGTGTGTGCATGGTCTCCAGCATCTTAGTAATCTGCATCGTAGGACTCTTCAGGGGTTCTATTTGGGGAAACATAAACAATCTTATCATGACATGTTAAAAACAATTTTTATTTATATGTTTAATAAACATGTAGTCGAATTTGAATAACTCTTTATCTTATGCTCTACGGACTATATGCTATCGATCCACCCTAGTGACATCTCCGTGGATATTTCCGCATATTTTGACCCTACCCGGGGTGTCACATTTACACACATTTTTTTTTTTTTGGTAAAAGGGTAACAATGACCCCGGTAAATAGAACCAAAAAAAACGTTGAAGTACAAGGAATGTGGCTGAAATGCCACATTAACCGCAAGCTACAGGCAGCTTGTTAAACAAAATGTTTATGACAGGCCATAAACATTAACTAGTCTAGAATACTGGAAATAAATAAACTAGACAAGAACCAAGATGATAACATAAAGTTACGAGAAACATAATAAAATATCAACATGGGATCAGCCAGTAGGAGTGCTTGCCCCAAAATTAGTGTTGAGAAGATTCACCGATTCATCAAAGACAACCTCGACTCCCTCCTCATTATCTTCCTCGCTTAGTTGAACCCCTTCATCAATACCAGGCATGGACAAAGATGAAAATTTATTAGATGTAGAAACACTGCTCATTTGAGCTGTACCCTTGCTCTGACCATTAGGATTACTAGTCTGCTGCAACTGACCAGATGTAGTATTCAACTTTCTACTATTATCACCACTCTTACTTGTAGTATCCAAGCGAGTTTTTGGACGAAAAACAACCGTCTTTCCTATTTGGGAACCCTTACTCAATGGAACACCTCTCGGAACTTGATTCCCTAAATTACCTTTGTACTTCTTCCTCTTACTTTGCACTTGTTGAAATCCATCATTATCAACATGAGTTGTCACATTTTCAACCATTGTAGGTTTAACATTTTTCGGACAAGAATCAAAGGAATGACCAAAAATATTACAAGTATGACATCTAGGCGGTTTCCATTCGTATTCAACACGAATTAGTTCCTTAGTACAACCAGAGCCTTCAAGATCAGGGACACCAATAGTAACGTTATCTATAAACTCCGAATCAGCGTTCATCTCAATAAGACAACGAGCAAAACTACACCGACCCCAAGACTCTTTGCACATCTTATCAGTATAATTATCCATCATAATAAGCTTACCAAGAAACGAAGCAATTAAACTATTACCTTCCTCTTCAAATACCTGTAGCGGGACATCATGAAACTTGACCCATACCGGAATACGAGTTAATTCCTCCTTTAGAAGATTCGTTTTCATAGTCCATTTCTTAAGAAAAATTGGTGAATTACGAACCATCCACGGACCACCTTCCAGAACCGCAGTAAGACCCTCACTAGACCCAAATTGAAAAAAGAAAAAACCTTTCTCATTCATCATGATACGCTTAAGACCATGTTTTGCCCAGTTATTCTTAGCAAAATACTCAACCACAGGAAATGCAATCCTCTTACCAAGAAAGTAACCATATAAAGTGTTTTGGTAGCGAGTATTTACTTTTTCAACAACCTTCTTAGGAATAGAAATATTAACCCCTTCACAGACATTATCAGAATTAAACGAAGAAGAGACTGCATTAATACCTCCATTAGAAGACGTAACCATATCAGCTTCAAATTTGCAAAGCAATTCCAGAATTTCTTTAGCACGGTCATGTGAGATCAATCCCCACAAAGGATGTTTCTTCATTCTTAATTCATGCATAAATTCACCCGCATCACCAACCGTGCAAATCGTTACACCAAATAATTTCAAAACCTCATGTAGATTACACGGTTGCATACCATTAATTGTTGCAGCCTTAGCTGCAAGGTCCAAAGATACATCACAAGAAGAGGAAACATTTTTTTTTTTGGTAAAAGGGTAGCAATGACCCCGGTAAATAGAACCAAAAAAAGCGTTGAAGTACAAGGAATGTGGCTGAAAAACCACATTAACCGCAAGCTACAGGCAGCTTGTTAAACAAAATGTTTACGACAGGCCATAAACATTAACTAGTCTAGAATACTGGAAATATATAAACTAGACAAAAACCAAGACGATAACATAAAGTTACGAGGAAAATAATAAAAAATCAACATGGGATCAGCCAGTAGGAGTGCTTGCCCCAATATGAGTATTGAGAAGATTCACCGATTCATCAAAGACGACCTCGACTCCCTCCTCCTCCTCATTATCTTCCTCGCTTACTTGAGCCCCTTCATCCATACCAGGCATGGACAAAGATGAAAATTTATTAGATGTAGAAACACTGCTCAATTGAGCTTTAGCCTTGTTCGGACCATTAAGATTGCTAGACTGCTGCAACTGACCAGATTTAGTATTCAACTTACTACTATTATCAGCACTCGTACTTGTAGTATCCAAGTGAGTTTTTGGGCGAAAAACAACCGTCTTACCTGCTTGGACACCCTTGCTCAATGGAACACCTCTCGGACCTTGATTCCCTAAATTACCTTTGTACTTCTTCCTCTTGCTTTGCACTTGTTGGAACCCATCATTATCAACATGATTTGTCACTTTTTCAACCGTTATAGGTTTAACATTTTTCGGACAAGAATCCACAGAATGACCAAAAATATTACAAGTATGACATCTAGGCGGTTTCCATTCGTATTCAACTCGAATTAACTCCTTAGTACAACCAGAGCCTTCAAGATCAGGGACACCAATAGTAACGTTATCTATAAACTCCGAATCAGCATTCATCTCAATAAGACAACGAGCAAAACTACAACGACCCCAAGACTCTTTGCACATATTATCAGTATAATTATCCATCATAATAAGCTTACCAAGAAACGAAGCAATTAAACTAATACCTTCCTCTTCAAATACCTGTAGCGGAACATCATGAAACTTAACCCATACCGGAATACGAGTTATTTCCTCCTTTAGAAGATTCGTTTTCATAGTCCATTTCTTAAGAAAAATTGGTGAATTACGAACCATCCACGGACCACCTTCCAGAACCGCATTAAGACCCTCACTAGATCCAAATTGAAAAAAGAAGAAACCTTTCTCATTCATCATGATACGCTTAAGACCATGTTTTGCCCAGTTATTCTTAGCAAAATACTCAACCACAGGGAATGCAATCCTTTTACCAAGAAAGTAACCATATAAAGTGTTATGGTAGCGAGCATTTACTGTTTCAACAACCTTCCTAGGAATAGAGATATTAACCCCTTCATAAACATTTTCAGAATTAAACGAAGAAGAGACTGCATTAATACCTCCATTAGTAGACGTAACCATATCACCTTCAAATCTGCAAAGTAACATCAGAATTTCTTTAGCACGATCAGGTGAAATCAATTCCCACAACGGATGTTTCTTCATACTTAATTCATGCATAAATTCACTCGCGTCACTAAACGTGCGAATCGTTACACCAAATAATTTCAAAACCGCATGTAGATTACACGATTGCAAACCATTAATGGTAGCAGCCTTAGCTTTAAGGTCTGTTTCCTTAGCCAATTGTGCAGAGTGCACACTCGAACCACCTGAACTGAGTGAAGAAGTGCTGCTAGTTAAATTCTTATGGCGTTCACACAAAGCTTTATAATAAAGCATAGTGGTCTCCTTAGGTAAAGTAGACCATTTAGGGAATTTGTGTGCCTTCACATCATTTGCAAACACTTCAATGTCACGCACAGTATTCAAAGGAATAGAAAACAAACTAGATATCTCCTCTAACGTTACTAAAACCTCAAGAGTAGACACCTTACCCGCATCCATCCAACCTGTAAACAATGACTTATCATTTGGAATAGAGTCACCTGTTTCCTTAGCCATTTGTGCTGAGTGCACACTCGAACCACCTGAACTGAGTGAAGACGCTTTGCTAGTAAGATTCAAATGGCGTTCACACAAAACTTCATAATAAAGCGTAGTGGTCTCCTTAGGTAAGGTAGACCATTTAGGAAATTTGTTTGCCTTAACACCATTTGCAAACACTTCAATGTCACGCACAGTATTCAAAGGAGTAGAAAACAAATTAGATATCTCCTCTAACGTTACTAAAACCTTAAGATTAGACACCATATCCCTATCATTCCAACCTGTGAACAATGGCTTATCACTTTCATTGCTCGAATCCATGTTCAATCAAACACAGCCTTAACCACAGAAAATAAACCCTAACAAACAGTAACTATTTTTTTATTTTATTTTTTTATCGTAAAACCGAAACCCAGATTCAAAGATACCTAGTAAATTACCTAGGATCTCAGCCGCCAAAAAGTCAGCCGACACAAGAATTCAGCCGACCAGTTTAATAACTAAAGGCAAGGACACTTTAATGCAGCAAGGACACTTTAATGCAGGGAAAAGACAAGGACAGTTTAATGCAGCCGCCACAAATGCACCACTTAAATTGCACCAACGAAAGTCAGCCAATTAAATTATGAAAACCAATTAAGGTCAGCCGCCAACCTTCCAATGCAATAAATGAACAAAAACCAATTAAGGTCAGCCGCCAATTTATTATACCAATTAAAGTCAGCCGCCAAAGTCAAGCGACTCTTCCAATGATTAAAGATCAAGTTTCAGCCGACCAAAGAAATGTCAGCCGACCAAATTAAAACCAATAACAGCCGTTCCAACCTAACCCTAATTTGCGAGAACACTTGAAAAACAAAATAGCAACGATCGTGCAGGAACCCAATAAACAAACACACGAACCGACCTAGAACAAAGCAAAATCGCAAGCAACAATGCGGATCAGAAAAATTAAAAAAAACAATAATCTAACTCTAAAATCGTGCAACCTAATAAGGACTGTGTTAACTCAATAATAATACAAGATTAAATGAGAAAACATCATCATTAGAAGGTATTCAGATTATAGGAGGTTAAAAAATTGATTCAAACAAGAAGGGAATTTTTCTACCACCATTGTTGTTTTTTAGGGTTTTAACATATCTCCTTTTCACATTTACACACATGGTTCACCCAGTCCATGAATACGGCAGACGCGTTTGTCAATTCCAAAAACATCACTTAAAACTTAAAGTAACCACATCAAGTACGAAAAATTGGAATATATTCTTCCCTAACTCTCAGTTGATGATAACCAGACTTCAAAGCGATCTTTGAGTATACATTGGATCCTTACAATTGGTCAATAACTCAATATGCCTAGGATTGACGTCTTACTTGTTAAGCTCACGATAGTCGATACACCTCCGAAACGATCCCTCCTTCTTGACAAACAACACATGCATTCACCACTGTAACGAAACTTAATCTAATACATCCCTTATCCATCAATTCTCGCAGTTGACCGGATAACTCATTCTAATCTGACGGTGCCAAATGCTAAGGCATACAAATACTACTCAACGAAACGCAAAAGCACTACACAACGAAACGCAGGAGCACTACACCTATCGCTTACAACACTCAATCGAAACGAACTCCTCTTCACAAGACGACAGCAACTCTGTAAAACTTCAGGAAAAACATCTGAATACTCTCGAATCATTAACAGATCTCCCAACTTCTCCTCAACTACCCTATCACTAATTAACTGAGCTAGAAATACATCACATCTCTCTTCCATCTACTTCCTCATTTTCCAACAAGACACACTTCCCAAAAGGGATAGCTCACTTATTACCTTTCACAGTCAACACTAAGCTTCTCAACAAAATCTAAACCAATAGTTATCTATTTATAGTGAAGATTGGTTCAATCTCAAGCATCAGCACTATGCACAACTAACCAATTCATACCAATAATCTACATCCAAAGATCCCAACTCTTTGAGCATCAAGTCGATACTAAACACCTACTTTCCTAAATTCAAGGAACACACTCTTAGTATAGAACTAATAATAGCAACCTTTCCATCGGTTAACTCCACATCATAGTTAATTGTCAACCTTACTAATTCTCCATTGATAAAACAACTGAATCTTTACATTTCTACAGTTTCTATCTGATTTGAAATCAAACAACATGCTAACATAAAGAACATCAAATAAGAACATACCATTTACAACGTTCAGACCTTAAGGTTTGTCAGCATCACCCAAAACGTAAGCTGGAGCGGCAGCATTCCCATCTTGTCAATTTCCTTTCCTTGGACAATTCCCTTGCTTGTGTCCTTTCTCACCACAACGAAAACATATCACAACTCCAGGGGTACTAATTCTAGTAATTACTCCTCTTGTACTACACTTAGCAGCTTTATGACCAGATTGTCCTAACTTTAGTTGCATATTTGAAAAATTACCTTCACAGTATAAAGTACAACAAACACCCTTAAGATTTATCTTGTTACCTCCGGACAAAGTGGCAGCACGAATCCCATCATTTCTTCCATGGTTTAAATACTGGTTTCGGTTATGTCTCTAGTTATTGTTGTTATGGTAATCCCCATGATTTTGACTTTGATTCTGATTGGACTGAGTAGATTCCCACTTTCTCTTATTTTTTCAACAATGCTATCTTTCCTATCTTGCACTTTCTCGTCCATTAAATCATGCGCCATCTGAACAGCTTCATCGAAAGATTTAGGTCTTGAAGAAATAGTCTCACCTTTGATATCACTAGACAATCCTTTAATGTACTGCTTCATTGTCTTACGGTCATTCACAAAAGTATCAGGACATAACAAACACAACTCAGAAAGCTTCCTATGATAAGCAGTAATATCATTGTTTCTTAACACTAAGTGCCTCAATTCGTCTTCCAACTGCCCTAGTTCCTCCTCGGTACAAAACTTAACAGTCAATAATCCTTTAGTCACGGTCCATGTCCTACCATTAGCCACAAGTAATCCTAAAGTAGTCACTTGGTTATTCCACCATCTTAGTGCACCATCCTGAAATGTAGCAGCAACAAATTTCAAATTATTAGTTTCTGAATACCCACTAATCTCAAAAGTTCTCTTTCTTACCAATCCACCTATGCAATTCTAATGCACCACTAATATGAAAAAACTGCGTAGAACCACACTTATAAAAACTAACATAAGTACATTCTCTTGAACTTGCAGAACAACAGCAACACTACCATTTGGATCAACAGCATCATCATTATTCTCAGCAGCATCATCATTATTCTCATCAGCATCTTCGTTATTCTCGGCAGCATCATCATTATTCTCAGCAGCATCAACTGCAGCACCATTATCTCCAACACAACTAACTCCTTCATCTTGATTCCTTGCAGCACGATCAACTTTATATGCTCTAGCAATAGCTTGCTCGATCATAGTGTTCACAGTAGCAGTTGTTAGTTTTGGTGACATATTTCAAGAAACTTAGTCACGTGAATCACCACTAATGACATAAATATGATTCCCCTACTCCTTCTTCCATCATCACAGAAAAAGAAACATGATAAGTATACATATCAAGATAAAAGAAGGATTTCTTTATCAGGACATCTCATGGATACTACATGCACGAACAACACAAACTACAATGGTTCATCAACCAAAACTCAAAAGAGTTAATAAAGGCACATCATAGATCATGAGGGTAATTCAGATTGCGTTGAGGATTCAACAAGACAATGGCAATGTATGTCACTACAATCATTTACCGAACAAACTTAAAAGATAATAAGTTTCATCACAATGCTACGACACAAGGTTTAAATAAGTTCGATCACAAAAAGAAAATAAGATACAGAGAAATCCATCACGCGATTAGTTCCTTAGACATCAGCTCCTTATCCTCCTTGTCATTTTTTTCAGCTTCATCACACTCGTCTATTTCCCCTTTTTGCACTTCAACGTCGAATCCCAAACATGATGGTAGCTCAATCTAAAAATTTAAATACTCACCCCTACAAGGAAGATTAATCACTAGGCAAATCTCAGTACGACTTTCAACATTAATAAACTTCCAAGCTTGACTCAGAATTGATCTCACACGAGACTCCCACTTACTCATCCTTTCAAACCTTACCTACTTCTCTTTGAAACCTTTCAATTCAAGCACTCAAATTCATCACAATCGACCTAAGACTAGCAATCTCATCCATCTTCCAAGTCCTAACAAACTCAAATCTCCACATACTAGCTACAACCTTTGAAAAAACTTTTCATTCACATCAACCTTCTAATCACACCAGTTTCAACCACATATCTATCATACATCAACTAATCAAACTTCTCATTCCAAATACAAGTCGCAAGAAATTAGTTGTAAAATCGTTCATCATCTGGTCTACTGTCCTAGACCCTCGGCAGTATATAAGGTCATTATTTAAAATTATATACATATGCATCACATAAAGAAAATTACGATAACAAGTACTCAACGTACTTTCAACAACATCAATACATCATCAATACATCATCAATACATCATCATATTATTTACTTAATAAATACTCTAAAATTCATTTCAGTTTTAAGGGATACATCTAACTATAAAACAATACAAAACAAATAATCTTACCGGAGCCTTGCGGAGAAGTTGCGTGCTTTTGTAAAATATTTTCGACACCAAAGTTATAGTTTAGGACATTTTTAAGAATCGACCTAATTCGCTATAACTAAAAGCTCTGATTATCAATCTTTAACACCCCCAAATTAAATTACGCAGCGGAAATACACATTTGGGGTGCTAAACACAAACATCGTTACACAAGACACTTTGAACAATCTTAAAATGATACATTTGAAATATAAAAGGATATAATTTAACCATTGTCTAAAACCTTCGATCCCAAGTAATTTTTTTTAGAAATATCAGAGTAACATTTAGGTCCCCCAAAGATCTCGACCAGTCAACACACATTTTTACCAAAATACATGACCATACATTATTAATTTTATAACAAAAGGGAGAGAAATCAGCTTTAGACCCAATCACTACAAAAGCAACCCGCAATCCTTCTCCAGCAAGCTCCGCCATCAATCAACTTCAATCACCTGAAATACATGCTTAAAATCATCAACACAACGGTTGAGCAAGTATATAGGTTTTCCAAATCATCATTTGAACACAAGAGAAAAGTCAATCATAATCATTTAATAGAACTGTTGATCATACAATATATTATTCTGGCATTCTGGCTTATAGCAATAGCTATAGAATTATATTAAGCTCATGACACCGACCCCTTAACATAGTCACCCACGCCTAAAGCCGACATGACTATATGAATTCCACTGCCCCTAATAAGGTATCCATTGCAAGTATACCACATTCTTATTCTCGAATATTATCCTTCCCAGAGGTTACTCAGCGTAAAGCCCTGGTCCCAGATAGGGTCGTCAGCCCAATAGTAATATTATTTGAATAAGCGGCTATTCCTAACGCACAACATCAAGTCAGAACATAGTTAACGGCTCATAAATTTAGGGACTTTTGCAATTTAGGTACTTATACAATTCAAGGCAACATCAGGCAACAACTGGCAACATTCGAGTCCAAACAATCAATCATGACTTGTGGTCATTTTATTTTCAAATAGCATGTATCCCCCTCGCGGGTTTTAAAATCATTCAAAACAAGTATAAAGCGAGACTATAGACTCACCTTGAGTAATTGCAGTAGCAAGTCGATCTTCGACGATAGTTGATGCCCGATAAACACGAAAACCGCAACCTATCAAATAAGACGTGTTCATTAATAATAGACTCGAATATAACCCATAAATAATAACATCAAACTCAAAATCATAATATTACGACAAACCCGAAAGAAAACAATACAAGTGATACTATTACTTCCCTCAATATGTTTACTCTATTAGTCTATTCTTTCGATAAAAATCTACCGGTACATACCAAATGTACAAGCTCATTTACCTCACTTAAACACGTTATATATTTATGATACTACTCAGAGATCTCACTTACTATCTATATGAAGTCCTCTTAAAAGCCCATCAAAAGATTTTACTTTTAATGTTCCCTGCCCGACACATCTTTGAACTACAAAAACCGGACAGTTATACATCACCGACTCATACAACCATTTTGACCATTCTAAACAATTCCGTTTATAAATCCGACACTTGAGTTTGAAAATAGACTCACAACCCTAGGTTTAGAACCTAACATCAGACCTTGACCATTTTTACAACTCATTCTATATTCCTTGAGATTAGATCCAAATATCGACAACAACTACATGTCGTGCCGATACTCGTCTCCCGGTACACGAATAATCAAATCATCATAACTTCTCGCTCGTTTGGAGCTAGAAGCTCTACTTTATATAAATAGAAGCTAACGAAATTCTCTACAACCCTATGCTATTAGTTTAATCATTTTCAAACAGTAAAATACCCAAAAATTGCCTTTTTCCCACTGATATAAAATACCTCTTTAAAAATCACACTAAATCAATTTCAACCCATTTTACTCAATCTCCTATCCCTAATATCATCCTAAACAAGTCACCTAACCTCTAACACCCTTGAATGATCATTTAAAATTTACTCACTCAAAAATTAAAACATACAATACTCAAAATTTATATATATCAACACTAACAACATATATATATCATGAAAATAGATCAAACCACCTCGGATCATATCAAAAAAATGAAACATGGTGCATGTGCATAAAATTTGTACTAAAAGATGCACAATTGAATTTGCAACATGGGATATTGTTTAGTTTCTTTGGATTTAAAGTAGAAAAATTAAGATTAAGGGTTTTTGGTTTGAAGGGGGTGGCGGCATAGACAAGAGAGAAGGAAAGAAAGATGAATTTTGCTAACTATGTGTTTTTGGTGTAAGTGGTGTTAGGTGGAAGGTTTATATATGGTGGGTGGAGGGACCTTTCTTGCTAATTTGTGATAGTTTTGGACCAAAATGCAATTAAATAGTTTAAAGGGTAAAAAATGTAAATTGTCAATTTTGAAAATATTTACGAGGCTCGGGTTTCGTAAAAATACTTTTTCAAAAGTTAAAGGGCACTCAAAATATGATAATAATATGATCCCGGTTCGTCTTAATACGCAATTAAAAACAAAAAACGTCAAAAATATAAACATCGAAACAACAAATAATAAAACATAAAATCTCGGGCATCCGTCGATATCGTGATCACTAATAATCCTCGCAATTAGTACAAGGTAAAAATAAGACTTCCAACGTCGTTTTTAAATAAAACCATCACCCGTTATATCATTCAAGCTCTTTAAAAGTTCAAAATTATTCGTAAAATAATATTAAATAATGACCTCGGGTTCGGGTTATCACAGGGAGTGAGAGACCATCCATAGTTTTTAGGTCCGGCGAGTCGGGTGTGTAGTGAAATGGAGGTGATATCCCTTGAGATAGGATGATTGTGGGAGATCTTGGTGGAGCATTTTCATGCTCATCCAAGAACGTATTTGGTGATGTGGGAGGTGTGGAGAAGAGCTCAATTGGGTGAATTGAGGTGCTTCTAGGTATGGTGGAGATAATGGCGGGAGTGTGAGTTGGCGTAGGTGGTAGAGTTGTGGCAATCAGTGTCTTTGTTGGAGGAGGTGTAATGGGGTATCTAGGTTGTTGGAGTATGGTTCCTAAGTTTTTAGGAACTTCCTCTCGTCGTGGTGAAGTCATGGTGGATGTTAGTGTTGGTGATGATGTTTGTATGTTCAAACAACACGGTTTAACACATAGTGTTATTGTTGTTTTGGTTTTTGAGATTGAGGAGTTGCTTTTAGTCATTGTAAAAATATGGTTGTGAAGGCTGAAAGTTTTGGTGCTAAGATGAGAAGTTAAGGTGAGTGCTAATGATGTGTGGATTGATCTTAAAGAGAGGTGAAGAAGATGAAATTAAGATTTATGACTTGATTTTGGATTGGATAAATAAAAAAGATGAGTAGGTGAGTTAAATGTGCAACCACAGATTTATGGCTTCACAAATGAAAGAAGAAAGAGTGTTTGGGTAAATGGAAAATTTAATGTATAGTGATGATTGATTTTTGCATGCATTCTGTAGGTGTCACAAACCCGGACGGACCCTTTGGGTAGGGGTCCGACGGGGTCTGACAATTTTCAGGTTAAAGTTTTGAAAATTACTTTTTGGAAATTATTTTTGAAGGGAATACCCACGGACCCTGCCGGACCCTTTGTAGAAGGGTCCGACTGGTTCCGTGCCCTTCTGTGACCAGTTTTATAAAATGGTTATGAATGAGACGATCGAGTCTCATGACATGGTGTTATGATGTAAATGATGAGGGAGTATGTTTCATGATATTTGGCTATATTTGAACTTTCGGGTTGGAGAGAATGTACCTTTTAGTCTTCTAATTTGTATTTTTCCGAACACGAACAATTCATTCATAAAACATCCTACTATAAATCAACACAAATAGTTAGCACATTCAAATAAAAAGACAAGCAAGAGTGTTTTAAGTGTTTCACATAACACCATTGTTTTGAACTTTTGGAACAAAGTTCATAAGTACCCATTCATCTCATCTAGTTCTTCTTTCCTTTCTTCTTCTCCATGTTGGCGAGAAATCTTCCAAAGCACTTGAACATCCCCTTGGTTTGTTTGAATTCAGCGGATGCATTTTCAATTATGGGTAAATTGCTAAGATATTCTAGAGGAGGTAACGGGAGGTTGTGGTCTTTTTCCATTTCCCCTAGATTGAGATTCCAAAGGTCTAGTGACCCTTTTATCACTAATTGAGGTCATTACCCTATCAACAAGGTGATATGTTCCTAAACGACCACTAGGGCTTGGTGGGATAGGTGCTATTGAGTGATAGAGTCTAGTAAGTAACATGCCATACGAAAGAACGGAGGAGTGTATATTACGGACATGTGACATCCGATTTGCAACATAGTAAGCAAGGTTGAAGGGTTGTTCCGTTTTAAGGCAATATAACATGTAACTTTCACAAGCATTGATGTGGTCTTTATTACCTACTAGACACATGACATTGCATCTCAAGATTCTTTCCCATTTTTCATACTTGTCCTTAAGTTCCTTTGCTTTCATACCATATGGGTCTTTATCAATGATTATTCTAGTGTTGGATAGACGAGTGTCACTAACATGATGCTTGAATAGGGTAGATTTGACTAGATCCTTATCATCTAGTTTAGTATTATACCTATGTTGGGCTTCTCTAGGTATGTTGGTGTTTTCAAGGGCGGTAAGTGAATGAAGATCGGAATAAAAGCAAGCTCCTTGATTTGGGATACGTGCAAATTTATCCAAAGAGTAAGAGTAATTAGTTCCATTTTCTCTAAAGTTTACCAAAAGAACATGATTTTCATCAAAAGCCACTTTAACGGACATGTAGAATTCTAGAACAAATTCAGGGCAAATTTGTTCATCCATGTCCAAAAAGCAATCAAAGTTGATTTTAGAGAAAACTTCACGAATATTGGTATTATCCGTGAAGGAGTGATGGACAAGTCGACACTCATGGAATGTACGGTTTTCTAATTCTTGACATAACTCTCTTTGACTAGATGTGAGGTGTTTTGATTTGTGGAACTTAGGGATATAACTAGAGGTATCCTTGTGATCGTAAGTCTATGCATAACGTATTTTTGTCCTAAGGCAAAACTTTGTCAAGTTAGTCAAATTCTTTGAATTTTAAGCAATCTCATGCCTAGTGTGTGCTTATATGCAACATATGTGGAGGTGCGGTTATCTCAACCCAAAATTTGTTTTTGTAAGAATAGAAAATGCATAATTTTGAGATAACCCAAACACTCCTTATTTCTACTTTAGCTTCAAACGAACGTACCCGAAAATGCATATTAATTATGCAATTCCTTTATTGTTCGTGAGACTTATATGCCATGATAAAACCTTGTTTTTAGATGTTTATCATTTACAATGTGTTAAAACGATTTTCATGTCCAAATTTGTGAGAAAATTTAAGAGAAATATTCTTTGGGGATTCCTACCAATTCCTAGTAATTTGTTCGTGGGTTTATGCATACAAAGAGTTTTTAAGGTATAATCAAGCAATGCAATAGTTATTTTACTAACTTTGGTGAATCCCCAAATTCAATTTTGTGCAATTAACAGGAACCTTAGACTCAAATTCAAGAATAATGTGAAGAAGTAATTGAAATGTGATAGAGATACTTACAAAGATTGATTTGTACAAAGAAATTGATAGGTTTTGCCTTATAGTTGAGATTGAGATGGATTTTTGGTGATGGTGGTCGTGTTTTCACAGAATGATGAGTTTATGTTTTTGTATGTGTTTGTTTTTACTAATATGAAACTGTAACACCCCATTTGTTAAGACGGAAGGTAAATGTCTAAAATTCATGACCATAAATAGAAATACCGGAATCAAATATCGGTAGTCTAAGTAACTCACACACAAGCAATATTAAGTACTATGAATGAAAGGACTAAAAAATGTCCAAATGAAGTAAAGTATGAGAAAGTAGGAATAAATGCAAGGTAAAAGAGGCCGGATAGCTTATAATCCGAATGCACATACTCTGGAGTTCCTACTTGCGCTCTTGAGTACCTGCCTTTTGGGGACATGGAAATGAAAAACGGCTGAGCATAACGCTCACTGTACGGATATATAGCATAATGTATAAACATAAAGGAATGGAAGCATATAAGGCATATAAAGTGTGAATTTTAGCGGAAATGAATAAATACTGGGAAAACCTAAGCGTATGACATGTTTACTGGTTTTATTTCTGAAAACATAGCTTATGTTACTTATGAAAATCTGTATTAGTTTAATATACCAAAAGCTAATATAAGTCATGAGGTCAACAACGTGCATGAATACTTGGAGGGGTGAACTCGTCATGCAAATTAGAGGGGATGCCTCTAATTAATTGGTAATGGGTAGGAGGGATCAACTCCTTGTGAAGGATGCAAGGCACACACCACATTCACCATGAAATCCTGACTGAAGCTGAACCTAGGATGCACCCAAACGCCCCACATGATAATAAAAATATAATAATGGCCAAATAACTGAAAGGGATGCCACGAGCTATCCCTCCGCCGTGGTGAAGTCATAACACTAGTGCCTCTAGTGTTATGGTTATGGTACCTCCATAACTAGGTGAAACTCGTCATGCATGTATATGGATAAGGTAACTAATAAAACATAAGCATTTAATCTATAACTACTAGGTAAACAGTTGGCTGAATACGGGAAATCATAATAAAGGAAGAGGTTATCCTTACTGAAGGACGGAAAATCCATATCTTATGTCCAGTAGAAGCTAACAGAAACGCTGGAGAAACTACTCCGCGTTGACAGAGAATACTACATAAGAATGGGAACGTGTATGAGTTGTTTGAATTAGATGTGTTTTAATGGTTCTGTATGTTATTAGCTTGTTATAGTTGTTCTGTCATGTTTTAGTGTGTTACTGTGTTACCTGTAGTTATACTGTTGTTCTGTTGTGTATTATTCATGTAATAGTGTATTATAATACTTGTATTGTAATACTAAGAAACTTTCTAAAAATAGCAGGTTTCCATAAAATGGAAGTTTCTAAAATAGAAAGTTCCCAAAAAAGTAAGTTTCCATAATTAGAAATAAGCTAGATTATTAACAATAAGTAAAATTTAATTAGTATAATACAAGTCATGGTTATAGCTTATTAATTAAATAACTAGTTATTTAATTAAACTATACGTTACAAGAATTTAATTAAAATACATGTTTTAATTAAATTAAGCTAAGTAAAATACTGTAGGTTATACATGAAACATTAATTTTAATATTTAACCTAAGTCATGAATTTAATTATATTAAAAAGTCTAGTAATTAATTTAATTAAACATATTTCTGATTATAATATTATCCCAAAACCTGAACCCGGTTTTAAAAATTAACCCGAGGGTGAAACCCGGGGTCACATATAAGCCGAAACATATAGACGAGCCAAACAGCCCTACCAGTGGCTAGAACGGCTAGCCGGTTGCCACTAGTGGCTCACGGTTCACACCGGTTCACGCTGGTTCCCACCGGTTCACGCTGGTTCCCACCGGTTCACGCTGGTTCCCACCGGTTCATGACAAGTTCCCCTTGTTGTTGTTCGATACCCACTGTTAGCATCAATAAGCCCCACCGAGACCTTATAGGTCTCGGTTGGCACTCGGTCCAAAGCAAAACCTTACCCCGACACGCTGTCGGGGGTCCCCTTGCTGCGTTCGACCCACACGAACCCGACACCGAGACCATGAGGTCTCGGTTGGGCAAAACAAACACCATCGAGAGCCTTGAGGCTCTCGGCTTGGGTCTTGGCCGAACCAAAGCAACACCAAACACCCCTTAAACCATGATTTAATTAATCCCACATGTTTTATTTACTTGTTTTAAGATTAATTAAATAAAAAACATGAATTCAATAAGAATTAAAAGAAAAGAAAAGGTGTTTGATTATACCGAACTCGTGGAAGAAAAGGATTAAGATCACTATCACGTACACACAATAATCAACAATCGAAATCGTCTGGTTTGTCCTTGTGGTTGATCTATGGCCGGAAGCTAGAAGGGAAAAAGGAAGCAGGGAGAACTTTTTCTATAAACCTAAATTATAATTAAGTTTTCCCTGGAGTTTTTTTTAACATAGATTTTAAGTTGGGTCATGGGCCAAGCCCACCCTTTCCCTTTCTTTCCTGTTTGGCCGCAGCACATGAGGAGCCCACGGGGAAACCCGTAGTTTTCCCGAGTTCAAATATTTATGTGTACGTTCATGTTTAATTATCGTGTTTTTTATATGTCGTGTACTTAACACATTTATAATATATACGTAATTACATGTTATTAAATATCGTGTTACGTGAATTATATTATAAACAGAAAGTTTTAATTTTATCGTATTTTTGGATGTTCACTGTTCATGTGCACTGTTCATGGTATTTTAATGCGGGTTTTACAAATCTTCCCCTCTAAAAGAACAATTCGTCCTCGAATTGGAGAAAACATAACTGAAAGAAAACATACCCTTATGATTTAGGCTTCGACGACTTGAACCTTTTAATCAAGCCCTTATGATTTCGCATGTTTGGAAGTTGCTCACGAATAAGAGTCGCTTTGGGTCCATTGGATACATGCTTACAAACTTCGTGGGAGGAGGTTTTGGGATATCTCAGTTAGAGGAAATATCACGTGGGGTTGGCGTAAGATTCTTCTTCTTCTTCCTTTCTTACGGGAATTTATCTGGCATAATCTTGGTGATGGTAAGTCTACTTTGACATGGTATGATAAATGGTGTTCCCTGAGTCTACTGTCTACTATAATAACTACTAGGGACATCTTTCGTGCTGGTTTTGATAAGGATACCAAGGTCAGTGACTTAATGCGGGATGATAGTGTTAACTGGCCTGATGTATGGAGGTCTAAATATCCTATTTTGAATACTATTCCAACTCCTACTCTGTCTAACAGACTGGATACATTGGAATGGCGTGATCTTGATGGTAATATAAAGCCCTTCTCTAATCATGCTGTTTGGGATGTGCTGCGACCTAGGAACCCTCATGTCCCATGGTATTTTGTTGTTTGGTTCCCAACTTGTATTCCTAGTCATGCGTTCTTGTTTTGGCTAATTATTAGACGTCAACTGAAGACTCAAGATAGGCTTCGTGCTTGGGACCTTGTCGATGTGGCAGTTAAATGCCCTCTTTGTGAGTTGCAACCGGATAGTCATGAACATTTGTTTTTCGATTGTGGCTTTTCTAAACATGTATGGAATTAAGTGAAAGACCTTGCTGGGCTTCCTGGTTCGTTACCGTCTATTGATGCTATTTTACTTGATATTCTACCATTTGCTAATCGTAAATCTTCGAGGAGCGTGGTAGCAAAGCTGATGGTTGCGGCGTCCATGTATTCAATTTGGCAAGAACGGAATTATCCATTTTTCGAAAGGAAAAGAGATTGGCAGGACAAGTGGCTGATATTATCAAGTCTACTGTTCGACTAAAACTTATGTCGTGTCGCTGGAAGCAATCTCCCAACGTGCTCCAGCTATTTCAAAGATGGAAGCTGGCCGATTCGTTACTCATAAGAAGATGATGGACTCTTTGGTGTGCTTGTGTACCTTTAGGTGGTTCTTTCTTATAGGTGTTCTTGTTTTTGTAGTTGTGATTATATGGCCTGTCATATAATCTCGTAGTTCAAGAGATGTCTTGAGGTTAATATGGTATTTCAGCCGTATTTCAGTGTACTTAATGATTTGGGTGATTAATATATTTTAACGGGGAACCTTGTTCCCTTTTACCCAAAAAAAAGAAAACATACCCGAATCAAAACTTGAAATAAGGGTAAGAAGTCCATATAGACTCCTCCGTCTCCCAAGTGGCTTCCCGCTCAGGATGATCCCTCCAGAGGATTTTGACGAAAGGGATCGTCTTCCTCCGCATGACACGAGCTTGTCGTTCAAGAACTCTCTCGGGTTCTTCGACATATGAAAGATCCTCTCGAATCTGATCAAGCGGATACTGGACAACATGAACTGGATGATAGTTGTATCCTCTGAGTAAGGACACATGGAATACTTTGTGAACGTGTGATAGCTGAGGCGGTAACACTAAACGATATGACACTTCACCAACGCGTTCTATGATGTCGAACGGTCTGATTAAGCGAGGATTGAGCTTCCCTCTGCTTCCAAAAGGTTTAACTCCTCGTGCAGGTGATACCTTGAGGAAAACGTGGTCACCTACGTTGAAAGATACATCTCTACGACGTTTATCAGCATAGCTCTTCCGACGAGCACGAGCTTTCTGAAGCTTTGCCTTGGCAACGACGACCTTCTCATTAGTCACCTCAATCATATCTGTACCCTCAAGCAGTCGTTCGCCCACCTGATCCCAGCAGATTGGGGCGCGACACTTCCTACCATACAACATCTCAAAAGGAGCACACTTGATGCTAGCGTGCCAGCTGTTGTTGTATGAAAACTCCACTAGAAATATATAATCATCCCAGCTTCCTGACCACTCTAGAGCACACGCCCGCAACATGTCCTCCAATGTCTAAATGGTACGTTCTAACTATCCGTCGGTCTGAGGATGAAAGGCAGTGCTGAGCTTAAGTCTGGTGCCCCAAGCTTTCTTCAGATTCTGCCAGAAACGCGATGTGAAACAGGGATCTCTGTCAGAGATTATTTCTGATGGAGTATCATGCAGTCTCATGATCTCCTTCTGAAAAGTGTCTACTAATTTGCTGACCGGATGCTCCTTGCGGATCGGCAGAAAATGAGCAGATTTAGTCAACCTATCAACAATAACCCAGATAGCGTCGTTCTTCTTCTGAGTCACAGGAAGACCAGTAACAAAATCCATGGCTATTTTTTCCTATTTCCATGCTGGAATATCTAGTGGTTGTAGTAACCCACTAGCTCTCTCGTGTTCGATCTTAACCTGCTGGCAGATCATACATTTAGAAACGAAGGTGACAACATCTTGCTTCATACCACTCCACCAAAAGTGTTGCTTGATGTCGTGGTACATCTTGGTAGAACCATAATGTATGGTAAATGGAGAGCTTTGAGCTTCAGTCAGCACAGCTTCCCTGAGTGTTGTGTCATCAGGAACCACTAGTCTAGTGCCCTGCCATAAGATATCGTCGTTGTCAACATGAAACTCCGTCTGCTGATCAAGGTTCTGAATGATAGCCTAAATCTCACCATCATCCTTCTGAGCTTCCTTGATCTTAGAATGTAAGTCTGGTTCCACTCTAAGATTAGCTCAGTAACCGTGCTGTCCTCGTATACAAAACTCAATATCAGTCATCTCTAGGTCACGGATGATCTCCTTTGCAATCCAGATGCCAGCAATCATACCCGACCTTCTGCTTAGAGCATCTGCCACCACATTCGCCTTACCAGGATGGTAATGAATGTTGGTGTCGTAGTCCTTCAATAACTCTAACCATCTCCTATGTCTCATGTTCAATTCCTTCTGGGTGAAGATGTACTTGAGACTCTTGTGATCGATGAATATGTCACATGATTCACCCTACAAATAATGTCTCTAGATCTTCAATGCGAAAACTACTGCTGCAAGCTCTAAATCGTGAGTGGGATAGTTTTCTTCATAAGGTCTCAGCTGTCGTGATGCGTATGAAATAACCTTCCCATGTTGTATGAGAACGCAGCCTAGACCCTTTCCTGAAGCATCACTATAAATCTGAAATCCACCTGAGCCAGATGGGAGAGTAAGAATAGGTGCAGTCACTAACTTCTGCTTAAGATCATCAAAGCTCATCTCTCATTATTCCGTCCAGACGAATTTCTCTCCTTTCCTCTTCATCTTAGTCAAAGCTAAGGCTAACCGTGAAAAGTTCTCTACAAACCTATGGTAGTAGCCAGCTAAACCTAGAAAACTTCTGACCTCAGTTGTAGATGTAGGTCTCGGCCATTTGGTAATAGCTTCAACCTTTGCAGGATCCATGGTGATCCCCTCTGCAGATACAATATGGCCCAGAAATGCCACCTTGCTTAACCAGAACTCACACTTGGAGAACTTGGCATACAACTGCTTCTGACGAAGAATCTGCAAGACTATACGAAGGTGTTCCTCATGTTCCTCCTTGGATTTGGAGAAAATCAGGATGTCATCAATGAAGACGATAACGAACTTGTCCAGAAACTCATGGAAGACACGGTTCATCAAATCCATGAAGACAGCTGGAGCATTAGTGAGTCCGAATGGCATGACTACGAACTCGTAGTGCCCATAACGTGTACGAAAAGGAATCTTAGAGATATCCTGCTCTTTAACCCGTAACTGATGGTATCCGTACCTCAGATCGATTTTGAAGAAATACTTGGCGCCCTGAAGTTGATCGAAAAGGTCATCAATTTGCGGCAACGGATAACGATTCCTGATCGTGATCTTGTTCAGCTCACGATAGTCTATACACCACCGCATGCTGCCGTCTCTCTTCTTTACGAACAGTACTAGTGCACCCCATGGCGATGCACTAGGACGGATGAAACCTCGTTCCAGAAGTTCCTGCAGATGATCTTTTAGTTCCTTAACCTCTATAGGAGCCATGCGATAAGGAGCCTTGGAAATTGGCTCTGCACCTGGGATGAGATCAATTTCAAACTCGACTTCACGAACAGGTGGCATGCCTGGAAGTTCATCAGGAAAGACGTCAGGAAATTCTAACATAACAGGCTGATCTTGGATCGATGGAGAGGCTATGAAGCCCTGGCAACCGTGTGATAATAAAGCACGCGCCTCCATAGATCAAATAATTTGTACTGACCTCCCTGGCAGAAAACCACGGTGTATGTACTCTAGAGTTAACATCACCGAAGATAACCTGATAAGTGTGGCAGTCAATCATAGCCTAGTTTTTGGATAACCAGTCCATGCCCAAAATCAAGTCAAAATTGCACATGTCCAAAGGAAGTGTGTCAACTCTGAATCTTATCGTCAAATTCTAGGGGAAGATCTATGTACACCTGAGTGATTCGTACAGAGTCCCTAAGTGGCTTGGAAATGCATAAGGCATTATCTAATGGCATATGGGAAATCCTAACATGTACAAAAAAAGTAGTGAATATGACTGAATGAGTCGCTCCAGTATCAAATAGAACACATGCTGCCAAACCATTCATAAAGAGATTTCCGGTGATGGTACCTGAAGTCTTGTTTGCCTGGTCTCTAGTAGCAGCGAACACGCGACCAGAAGTAGGAGGTGGCTTGGTGTCGACATGTCTAGAGGTGCCTTCTATCTCACCTTGGCGACAATCCTTCTGCTGATGGCCTTGTTGGACACACTTGAAACAAACACCAGTACCTCAGCGACAAATACCAGAATGTCTGCGCGAACAAGTAGGACAGATAGGATGCATGAATCCTCCAGCAGGCGTCCTAGTTATCTGAGAGCCTGTGTCGGGATTACATGCATGAGACATGAGCATGGAACATAAACATGATTACATAGAAGGTTTAATAATTACCAGATGAGGTAGAACGGTTAGGCTGTGAACCTCTACGGTCCTGATCCCTACCATTGTTGTTGTTCCTGAATTAAAATCGTTGGAGTGTCAGAATACCATAACATACAATAGTTTAACATGAAAGAAGGTTAATGTAGGGACCTGTTGTTGTTCGAGTTATTAGCGTTATTACGGTAATTATCATTACCGCCACGCCTATCAGAACCAGAACGGTCGTTGGTCTGACCGTTTACCTTAGATGCTTGCTGTTTAGCGGCCGCAGGCTTACGGTCATCAGTCTTCTGCCTGGAATATAAAGTTGAACAGAGGATTATATGAAAATGAAAATATTGATGGAAATGAATGGTTTATAATTGGTGATTGAAGATACCTCTTCACTGCTCTATCATCACCAAACTCCTCTCGTTCCTGAAGCATCTCAAGCTTACGGGCTGCATCGACCACCTGTGCTACTATAGTGAACGTAGCACAAACCAAACTGTTGGCAAACGAAGTGCGAAGAGCCCAACGAACCTTCTCAGCTTGCTCCTCAGCAGTACCAACTGCTGCTCCTAAGAAACCAGCCAAACGGAGAAACCTCTGCATGAATTCGTTGCTATTCTCCCCAGCAACCTGTTGGATATTATGATAATCCCGCTTAAGTTTCTCCTGTTCAGCATGTGGAAAGTACTGGTTAAGGAAGAGCTCCTTAAACTGGTCCATGTCAGCAATGCAACCCAATTATCACCACCATTGGCCTGCTTGACAGACTTCCACCACTGCAGCACATCACCTTCAAACTAATAGCAAGCCAGTCTTGCCTTGAAAACGCCATCACAACCCATCGCATCGAATATCTTCTCGATGTGAGAAATCCAAGCCTCATCCTCATTGGGGCTGTCAGTCTGCTTAAACGAACGGGGTCGCTGTTTGTTGAATCGCTCCAACCAAGTCATAAGAGTAACATGTGGTGGTGGTGGTGGATTGTTGTTGTTGTAGTAGTTTTTAGAATGAGGGCCATACTGAACGCCCTGAGCTTGAATTTCAGCATGAACTTCGTCCCTGATTTCATTGCGAAGTTGGGGAAGGATGGCTTGCAGAGCTGCATTGATAGCTGCAACCAACTCTTGAGCATTGCGTGTGTTCACCATCTGACAGTTTAAAACAAAATGCAACATAAATCATAAATCATAAATGAGATGACATAAAAATGCATGAACAATGTATAAATCAATGAAGCAGTTTATAATGCATGAAACAGTTTAATGTGCATGATGCAGTTTATAAAAACGTTTATATGCGCGAGGGTAAACGCCTATGGTCAGTTCACCCAAAACAAAAGACATGGCGAGGGGACGCCTAGAGGTCGGTCCCAAAGTTAAAAGTTTCGATAAAAGCACATGAGACTAAATAGGGCCGCTCCTGTACCAACCATTACTTAGTCATAAACCTGCGACAATGATATGAATGCATGAAATAAAATGAAAATGCATAAATGCATGAAAAACAACTGTCAGTTTTAGGAAAACGCTGGTGACTACCCATAAGTCACAAGTCATGTTTTACAGAGCTACAAGTCGAAACCTTGGCTCTAATACCATAATTGTAACACCCCATTTGTTAAGATGGAATGCTACAGTAATTTATGGCGTGTCATCAAAGCATGCAAAGTAAATGTCTAAACATTCATGACCATAAATAGAAATACTGGAATCAAACATCGGTAGTCTAAGTAACTCACACACAAGCAATATTAAGTACTGTAAATGAAAGGACTAAACAATGTCCAAATGAAGTAAAGTATGAGAAAGTAGGAATAAATGCATAAGGTAAAAGAGGCCGGATAGCTTCCAATCCGAATGCACATACTCTGGAGTTCCTACTTGCGCTCTTGAGTACCTGCCGTTTGGGGACATGGAAATAGAAAACGGCTGAGCATAAAGCTCAGTGCACGGATATATAGCATAACGTATAAACAAAAAGGAATGAAAGCATATAAGGCATATAAAGCGTGAATTGCAGCGGAAATGAATAAGTCCTGGGAAAACCTAAGGGTATGACATGTTTACTGGTTTTAGTTCTAAAAACATATCTTATGTTACTTATGAAAATCTGTATTAGTCTAATATACCAAAAGCCAATATAGGTCATGAGGTCAACAACGTGTATGAATACTTGGAGGGGTGACCTCGTCATGCAAATTAGAGGGGATGCCTCTAACTAATTGGTAATGGGTAGGAGGGATCACCTCATTGTGAAGGATGCAAGGCACACACCACATTCACCATGAAATCCTGACTGAAACTGAACCTAGGATGCACCCATACGCCCCACATGATAATAATAATATAATAATGGCCAAATAACTGAAAGGGACTCCACGAGCTATCACTCCGCCGTGGTGAAGTCATAACACTAGTGCCTCTAGTGTTATGGTTATGGTACCTCCATAACTAGGTGAAACTAGTCATTCATGTATATGGCTAAGGTAACTAATAAAACATAAACATTTAATCTGTAACTACTGGGGAAAACAGTTGGCTGCATACGGGAAATCCTAATAAAGGAAGAGGTTGTCCTTACTGAAGGACGGAAAATCCGTACCTTATGTTCAGTAGAAGCTAAAGGAAACATTGAAGAAACTACTCCGCCTTGACGGATAATACTACATAAGAATGGGAACGTGTATGAGATGTCTGAATTACATGTGTTTTACTGGTTCTGTGTGTTATTAGCTTGTTATAGTTGTTCTGTCATGTTTTAGTATGTTATCGTGTTACCTGTAGTTATACTGATGTTCTTTTGTGTATTATTCATGTAATAGTGTATTATAATACTTGTATTGTATTACAAAGTAACTTTCTAAAAATAGCAGGTTTCCATAAATAGTAAGTTTCTAAAAATAGAAAGTTTCCAAAAATAGTAAGTTTCCTTAATTAGAAATAAGCTGGATTATTAATAATAAGTAAAGTTTAATTAGTATAATACTATTCATGGTTATAGCTTATTAATTAATAACTGGTTAATTAATTAAACTATACGTTCTAAGAATTTAATTAAAATACATGTTTTAGTTAAATTAAGCTAAGTAAAATACTTTAGGTTATACATGAAATATTAATTTTAATATTTAACCTAAGTCATGAATTTAATTAAATTAAAAAGTCTAGTAATTAATTTAATTAAACATATTTCTGATTTTAATATTATCCCGAAACTCGAACCCGTGTTTTAAAAATTAACCCGAGCCTGAAACCCGGGGTCACATATAAGCCGAAACATATAGCCGAGCCAAACAGCCCTACCAGTGGCTAGACCGGCTAGCCGGTTGCCACTGGTGGCTCACGGTTCACACCGGTTCAAGCTGGTTCCCACCGGTTTGTGATCGGTTCCCCCTGTTGTTGTTCGGTACCCACTGTTAGCATCAATAAGCCCCACCGAGACCCTATAGGTCTCGGTTGGCACTCGGTCCAAAGCAAAACCTCACCCCGACACGCGGTCGGGGGTCCCCTTGCTGCGTTCGACCCACACGAACCCCACACCGAGACCATGAGGTCTCGGTTGGGCAAAACAAACACCACCAAGAGCTTTGAGGCTCTCGGGTTGGGTCTCGGCCGAACCAAAGCAACACCAAAAAACCCTTAAACCGTGATTTAATTAATCGCACATATTTTATTTACTTGTTTATAAGATTATTTAAATAAAAACATGAATTCAAAAAGAATTAAAAGAAAAGAAATGGTGTTTAATTACACCGAACTCGTGGAAGAAAAGGATTAAGATCACGATCACGTACACACAATAATCAACAATCAAAATCGTCCGGTTTGTCCTTGTGGTTGATGTATGGCCGGCGGCTAGAAGGGAAAAAGGAGACAGGGAGAACTTTTTCTGTAAACCTAAATTATGATTAAGTTTTCCGTGGAGTTTTGTTTAACATAGATTTTAAGTTGGGTCATGGGCCAAGCCCACCCTGTCCCTTTCTTTCCTGTTTGGTCGCGGCACATGGGGAGCCCACGGGGAAACCCGTAGTTTTCCAGAGTTCAATTATTTACGTGTACGTTCATGTTTAATTATCGTGATTTTTATATGTCGTGTACTTAACACATTTATAATATATACGTAATTACATCTTATTAAATATCGTGTTACGTGAATTATATTATAAATGAGAAGTTTTAATTTTACCGTATTTTTGGATGTTCACTGTTCATGTGAACTGTTCATGGTATTTTAATGTGGGTTTTACAAAATTAGTCAAAAGTCTCAGACAGACGGACCCTTCGACGGACCCATGGGGAAAAGGGTTCGACGGGGTCCGCCGGGTCTGATGGCAAAAATTCTTTTGTTTTAACTAGAAATTTCCACGAGTCCTAATCCTAGTCTTAATAGGTTGAAGGGCTCTTGTTTGAGTGGTTTAGTTAGAATATCGGCTATGTTATCTTTCGAGGACACTTTTTCAATGGATATGTTACCTCTTTTACGTTGTCACGAAGAAAATGATGTCGAACTTCGATGTGTTTGGTTCGAGAGTGCAACACGGGATTTTACTGAGATCAATAACTCCTTTGTTGTCACACAAGATTCTGATGTCTTCCAACTTAATGCCGTAACCGACAAGTGCTTGTTTCATCCATAATGCTTGTTGACAAGCTTTGTCTGTCGATACATATTCAGCTTTGGTAGTAGAAATGGCTAGTGCGGTTTGCTTCTTTGAAAACCACGAAGTAAGACAACATCCTATGAATGTGAAAATACCACTTGTGCTTTTCCTATCGACATAGTCACCGGTATGGTCTAAGTCAGCATAGACAACGGTTTCCATTCCTGTCCCTTTAGGATACCATAGTCCGAGATGAGTTGTGCCCTTGATATATCTAAAAATCCGCTTGACCGCTTCGAGATGTGTAACATTTTGATTATCTTGGAAACGTGCACACATACCAACACTAAACATAATATCTGGCCTACTTGCCATTAGATAAAGTAATCTACCAATCATACCACGGTATTTTGTACTATCCACATAATCATTAACACCATCTTTGGTTAACTTAGTTTCGGTTGAAATTAGGGTGTTTGTTGGTTTGGATTCTTCTAAGCCAAATTTCTTAAGCATCTCCTTTATATATTTGGATTGGTTAAAGAAGATACCATCTTCCATTTGTTTTATTTGTAGACCCAAGAAAAAATTAAGTTCTCCCATCATTCTCATTTCAAATTCATCGTGCATAATTTTGGAAAATTCATCACATAGTTCTTGACATGTAGATCCGAAAACAATATCATCGACATATATTTGTACAATGATTATGTGTGACTCCTTTTTCTTGGTGAACAATATGTTGTCCATGAGACCTATTGAGTATTTATGTTCAATTAAAAATGATTTAAGTCTATCATACCATGCCTTGGGTGCTTGCTTGAGACCATAAAGAACTGTTTTAAGTTTGTAAACGTGGTTAGGCTTTTCAAAATCTTCAAAACCTTGTGGTTGTGCTACGGATACCTCTTTGTTTATAAAACCATTTAGAGAAGCACTTTTAACGTCCATTTGATAAAGTTTGAAATCATGAGCACACACATAAGCTAGTAAAATTCTTATGGACTCAAGTCAAGCAACCGGGGCATAGGTTTCGTCGTAATCTATACCTTCTTGTTGATTATATCCTTGAGAAACAAGTCTAGCCTTGTTTCTTGATACTACATCATTTTTATCTAATTTGTTACGAAAGACCCATTTTGTTCCAATTACCGTTTGATTTTTGGGTCTTGGTACTAAAAACCATACATCGTTAATGACAAATTGGTTTAATTCTTCTTGCATTGCAAGGACCCAACTTTCATCGATAATGGCTTCATCAATATTTTTAGGTTAGATTTGAGACATGAAACAAAAGAACTTACTTTCATTTTGGACTTGTGATCTTAGTGTTCGTTCATTAATTTTACCAATGACATTATCTAATGAATGTCCCTTTGTTACCTTAATGTTTATGGGTTCAATTTTTAATGGTTCATTTCCATTGTCTTTTACAATATCAACTTGTTGACTATTAATTTGTCCTTCAACTAGATCATCATCTACCAAAGGTGATGTTCTAGAGGGAGGGGGTCTTTCGTCAAATGTTATGTTCAACGATTCCTCGACACACATGGTTTGTTTATTAAGTACGATGTAAGCTTTGCTATTTTGAGAATATACAAGAAATACTCCTTCGTATGTGTAAAATCCATGATTTTATCATTATAAAATATAATAATTTTGTACCCAATAATGCTAGAACATTTTCTCATGTATTACATTTCTATAAATATGTGAACATGTCCATTGTGTACTTATACACTTGCATTTTATTTTGTTGTAAATAAGTACATAACATTTACCTTGTAATTATACATGGATAAATAATAAAAATGCATACACTTGTGATTATACATAACACTTAACAAAATTTAAAAACATTACTACCCTATGTGTTCTAGCCATGTATGCCCATCATACATGCATACAGATTCCATGAAAACATACAAGTATACTCATTTCCTTTTTGTTTATCCACACAACACTTGGCAAACATTCTTTTTTTGGTAAAAGGGTAACAATGACCCCGG
Source organism: Glebionis coronaria (assembly GCA_025667525.1). NCBI lineage: Eukaryota > Viridiplantae > Streptophyta > Magnoliopsida > Asterales > Asteraceae > Glebionis > Glebionis coronaria. Next base: position 335,007,962 of record CM046878.1, on the reverse strand, counting down.
TAAATAGAACCAAAAAAAACGTTGAAGTACAAGGAATGTGGCTGAAATGCCACATTAACCGCAAGCTACAGGCAGCTTGTTAAACAAAATGTTTATGACAGGCCATAAACATTAACTAGTCTAGAATACTGGAAATAAATAAACTAGACAAGAACCAAGATGATAACATAAAGTTACGAGAAACATAATAAAATATCAACATGGGATCAGCCAGTAGGAGTGCTTGCCCCAAAATTAGTGTTGAGAAGATTCACCGATTCATCAAATACAACCTCGACTCCCTCCTCATTATCTTCCTCGCTTAGTTGAACCCCTTCATCAATACCAGGCATGGACAAAGACGAAAATTTATTAGATGTAGAAACACTGCTCATTTGAGCTGTACCCTTGTTCGGACCATTAGGATTACTAGTCTGCTGCAATTGACCAGATGTAGTATTCAACTTTCTACTATTATCACCACTCGTACTTGTAGTATCCAAGCGAGTTTTTGGACGAAAAACAACTGTCTTTCCTATTTGGGAACCCTTACTCAATGGAACACCTCTCAGAACTTGATTCCCTAAATTACCTTTGTACTTCTTCCTCTTACTTTGCACTTGTTGGAATCCATCATTATCAACATGAGTTGTCACATTTTCAACCATTGTAGGTTTAACATTTTTCGGACAAGAATCAAAGGAATGACCAAAAATATTACAAGTATGACATCTAGGCGGTTTCCATTCGTAATCAACACGAATTAGTTCCTTAGTACAACCAGAGCCTTCAAGATCAGGGACACCAATAGTAACGTTATCTATAAACTCCGAATTAGCGTTCATCTCAATAAGACAACGAGCAAAACTACACCGACCCCAAGACTCTTTGCACATCTTATCAGTATAATTATCCATCATAATAAGCTTACCAAGAAACGAAGCAATTAAACTAATACCTTCCTCTTCAAATACCTGTAGCGGGACATCATGAAACTTGACCCATACCGGAATACAAGTTAATTCCTCCTTTAGAAGATTCGTTTTCATAGTCCATTTCTTAAGAAAAATTGGTGAATTACGAACCATCCACGGACCACCTTCCAGAACCGCATTAAGACCCTCACTAGACCCAAATTGAAAAAAGAAAAAACCTTTCTCATTCATCATGATACGCTTAAGACCATGTTTTGCCCAGTTATTCTTAGCAAAATACTCAACCACAGGAAATGCAATCCTCTTACCAAGAAAGTAACCATATAAAGTGTTTTGGTAGCGAGTATTTACTTTTTCAACAACCTTCTTCGGAATAGAAATATTAACCCCTTCACAGACATTATCAGAATTAAACGAAGAAGAGACTGCATTAATACCTCCATTAGTAGACGTAACCATATCAGCTTCAAATTTGCAAAGCAATTCCAGAATTTCTTTAGCACGGTCATGTGAGATCAATCCCCACAAAGGATGTTTCTTCATTCTTAAGTCATGCATAAATTCACCCGCATCACCATCCGTGCAAATCGTTACACCAAATAATTTCAAAACCTCATGTAGATTACACGGTTGCATACCATTAATTGTTGCAGCCTTAGCTGCAAGGTCCAAAGATACATCACAAGAAGAGGAAACATTCGGAATAGAGTCACCTGTTTCCTTAGCCATTTGTGCTGAGTGCACACTCGAACCACCTGAACTGAGTGAAGATGTTTTGCTAGTAAGATTCAAATGGCGTTCACACAAAACTTCATAATAAAGCGTAGTGGTCTCCTTAGGTAAGGTAGACCATTTAGGAAATTTGTTTGCCTTAACACCATTTGCAAACACTTCAATGTCACGCACAGTATTCAAAGGAGTAGAAAACAAATTAGATATCTCCTCTAACGTTACTAAAACCTTAAGATTAGACACCATATCCCTATCATTCCAACCTGTGAACAATGGCTTATCACTTTCATTGCTCGAATCCATGTTCAATCAAACACAGCCCTAACCACGGAAAATAAACCCTAAACAAACAGTAACTATTTTTTTTTTTTTCTTTTTTATCGTAAAACCGAAACCCAGATTAAAAGATACCTAGGAAATTAATAGCTAAAGGCAACCGACCAATACAATTCCAATAGCAGCAAACTTAAATGCAGGGAAAAGACAAGGACGAATTAATGCAGCCGCCACAACATAATACTGAAGAATAATTGCACCACTTAAATTGCACCAACGAATTGCGTAATCAATTAATTCCAGTTAGCCGCCAAAAAAGGTCAGCCCCACAAGAGGTCAGCCAACACTGGGTAACCGACAATAAGACAGCGAATGATTATAGGACGAATTAAAATGAATATAATAGCTTCGATGAATATAGGGGTCAGCCGACCTATAATGATTGCTGCAATGATAATGCTACCTCACCCCAAGCACACCGAAACCCTAACCAAAACAATAAATGCGAATACTACTTAACCAAATCAAAAACGACCTGCTTGTCCAGTTAGCACCCGAAAACAGACAAGTAACCACCAATGAGATAGATAAAACAATCGCACAATCAATGACGGCAAAAAAAAGAATTAAAACTAATTTAATTTACCCTAAAATCAATCAATCAAATAAAGACTTTGTTAACTCAAGAATAATCAGTGATTATTCGAGAAAACATTATCATTATAAGGTATTTGGATTAAAGGAAAAAGAAAATTAGGTTTATGAGAAGAAGGGATTTTTTGGCTGCCATTGATGTTTTGGTTTTTTTTAGATCTTTAATTGGCCCCCACTTGGCAAACATTCTTTGCCTCCTTTTTGATCACCATCACACGGCAAAGATAGAGAAGGGGAAATGGTGTTTTGTTCTTGGTGAAGACATTACACTTGGCAAGGTTTGTCTTACCAAGGAGATATTATTCTCCTTCTCTCTTCTTTAAACCGAAACACACACACATCACACATACATTCTCATGCAAAACAAATCTCAAACTCTCTCCATCTCTTTCACCCTCAATCATACGGATTGAGGCCTAGATACATCCAAAAACACATTAACTTCACCATATTGTCTTCATCCTCTTTACTCCTAATCATTTGGTAAGATTTTTACCAACTTGAACCTCATAAACAACCAAGTAAACCCTAGCCGAACCAATATACGTCATGGCACGGATTGTTTTTAGGGTTTCATCATCATCAAGATTGGAACACTAATCTCCATTGTTTTTTTTTATCTTTCCTTTGTAACATTAACTAGAAGGTATCACTTATTTTTACTTTCTTCATTTACTTACTTGCATGCATAATTATCCACTTGACAAACATATGATAAACTTGTTGAAAAATCAAGATTGGTGAAACCATGACCATATAGGTCACAACATATTTTTGATATGTTATAAGACATGCCTAAAAATTATTTGGTAAGAAACCTATGATTATTTACCTATATTAAACTTGGTAAAAATCATAAAAACCATTCTATGGATTATTTATAGCCGTGAGCTATAGGTTTTTACTTTTAGATTTTTGGTTAACTTATAAACATAAATCTCATGAGCAATCTTGTATAACTCACAAACAAGAAAAACCATGACCTTAAAGGTCACGACTTATTTGTGTACACACCAATGATTTGTGTAACAAGTTTTGAATAACGGAATATGTAATCATCTATGTATAATGACCTACTAAAAATCATAAAAACGTTTCATGTATTTAATTATAGCCGTAAGCTATAATCCTCATGGTTGGATTTTTAATTAACATGCAAGCTTATGATAAACCTAGATCTTATGTATAGACTTTAACTTAACTTATAATCATGTAATAAACATAGATCTTATAATGGAAACACATGGGAAATAAATATAGCCGTGGGCTATATGATTCATTTTTGAACTTGTGATGAACTTGTAAACATGTAATAAGCTTAGATCTTATTTTTGGACCTTGTTAAATTAATTGTAAACATATGACAAGCTTAAATCTCATCTTGGAATACCAAGATTTAATATAGCCGTGGGCTATATAGTTCTTTGTGGACTTATGATTGACTTTTAAACTTGTATATAGCTTAGATCTCATTGTGGAACTCCTATACTTACATGCAAACATAAAACAAGCTTGAACTTTATCTTGAAATGCTATAGATAATTATAGCCGTGAGTTATGAGCTTATATTAGGGCTTATGACTTACATGCAAACTTGTAACTAATTTAGATGTTATTTGAAACACCAAATAAAACATGCCGTGGGTTTTTACTCTTTATTTAGAGATAACGACTTAATTTTATAAACCAATAATAAGCTTGTAAGAAATCCTAGATTCTATACCCAGATAAATGGCTAAGTATTATTACTGGACTAATCAATCCCATGCAACATTAGCCCAAAAACTTAAATAGGCCCAATACAATATAGCCGTGTAAATGCAAGAGCCCATTAGGCCCAGTTAATGTTTTGAAAGCCCAATTAACTAATCTTAGTTTATTAGTGGACTTAAAATATGTTTAGACCCATTAGATAGTCCATTAGATCTCTTGGTCCATTTAATAAGCCCATTTAATATTGTAAATACTCAAATAAAGTTTTTAAGACAAAAATGTAACTTATAATAACTTTTGGACTAAAAATGTCAATTTATAAAACTTAGGGACTAAAACCGTGGCATTTGAAACTTGTTTTGATAAACCATTAATTACAAGGACTAATATTGTAAAAATCTAAAAGTCTAGGGCTTAATAAATGTCATCCGTGACATATTAAATTCTAAGGACCATTTTGGAAGTTTCCTAAAGTTATTTTGTCATTTTATAACCCTGATGACCATTTTTGTAATAAGCCGAAACATTTAGAAGCCCTAGGGACTTATTTTGTTACTTAATGAAAGTTATAAAACCTAATTATAACTAGAAGAACTAATCTTGCCATAAACCGAAAGTATTACAAGCCCTAGGTACTAAGTGCTAATATTCGAAAGTTTTACTTTGATAAAATATGGAGGGACTAGTTTTGCACATATCCGCAACTTAAACAAACCCTAAAACCGTTATTCCATCTAAATTAATAAAACTTGAATAAATCCTAAACTATAAGGACTAAAACCATAATTTCTTAAACTTGTAACTTAAAGACTATTTAGTAAATGTTGGAAACTTTTGGGGACTTTAAGTTAAATATTTTTACTTAAACAGGAAATTTGATAACAAATTTAATTGGAAATTATTAATACTTGTACTACAGTAAATTAAATAAACACTGTAGCATTAATAAACTGTCTAAAAATTGTATAAGCATGCACATACGTTTTCTGCATTATTTACTAAGATTGTACTATTTAATTAGGCAATTTACTGTGACGTGAGTATTACTTAGATTTCTTTTATTGCACAGCTATTACAAATCCTAAGGTGAGTTTACAGCCCCAAGCAAAATATTGATAAAATTTTCCTCTAAGGGGGAGAAAACATGCAACTTATTTTATGGACATAAACAGAACTGTATAAACTTTGATTACAATTGCCTATTGTAGAAACTGTTAAAATTATTGCAATTGCCCGAATGTTATAAATAGATCTATTTGGGAGCATCGGGTCCTCATCTGTTGAGAACTATGAAAGTTAAGCCTCAGTTTTGGGAAATAGGGAATGTGATTACCTTTTTAGAATAAATTATTTGTGCATTACTACTACTATGATCGTTTTTTCTCCAAACTTATTTTATTAAACCTGTAAATTCACCAACTTTATATTGACCTGCTAAGCATGTTTTTCTTAGGAAAATGAAGCTAGTACGTGGTGTGTGCATGGACTCAACCATCATAATAGTCTGCATTGTAGAACTCATCAGGGGTTTCTACTTGAGAAAAACAAACAATTTATTTTGTTTTATAATGTTAAGACAAATTTTATAAATTCGTACACTGTTCATGTAATATATGTTGGATAATCTTTTATCCTATGCTCTATGTACTATTTGCTATCGATCCACCCTTGTGTCATCCAAACATTATTTTCGCTGCAATTGACCCGACCCGAGGTGTCACAGTATGATTTTGGGTCGAACTTAGTGAGATAATCCTTTGTGTTAAGAATAAAACACTTACTTCCAAATACTGTGAAATATCTTATGGTTGGTTTTCTTCCCTTTAGTATTTCGTATGGAGTTTTGTCTAGTAGTGGTCTAATTAAGACACGATTTAGAATATAAGTAGAGGTGTCGACCGCATAACACCAAAACTTTTGAGGTATGTTAGATTCATTTAACATGGTTCTACTCATTTCTTGAAGAGTTCTATTTTTACGTTCAAATACCCCGTTTGATTGAGGTGTTCTTGGAGCCGAAAAATTATGAGTGATGCCTTTGGCGTCAGAAAAGGTTCCAAATTGCATTTCATTGTCAAACTCCCGACCATGATCCGTTTGAATTGACACAATTTTATAGTTTAATTGATTTTCGATTTTCTTACATAAAATTTCAAAGTGATCAAATGCTTCACTTTTGGTTTTAAAATTTTTTGTCCAAGTGAATCTTGAATAGTCATCTACAATAACCACAGTATAGAGATTTCCTCCAAAGGTTTGTACCGCGGATGGACCAAACAAATCCATATGCAAAAGTTCTAGATATTTTGTTGAAGTAACAATGTTTTTGGCCTTATGGCTTGCGTGTGTTTGTTTACCAATTCTACATGCATCACACAAATGTTGGTCATATCTTACCTTTGATAAATTCTCACAAGATCCTTACTAGCCAAGTTTTGTAAAAGTCCCATATTTATGTGACCCAGAGGCCTATGCCAAAGGGTAGAGGTGTCGTCTATGGTGGTCAAGCTGTAACACCAGAGAATTTTCCCTACTTTAAATAATAATAAATTATATTAATTATTAGGGATGAGTACACTACCGGTACCGTACCGATCCCATACCGAATTAGTGGTACCGTTTTTTTTCCTGAACATAAATTAATGGTACCGGTACCGTACCGAACGGGATTCGGATATCGGTACTGGTACCGGTATCGGGACCGATACCGGGAAATCGAGAATTTCACGTTTTTTCCGGGAATTTCCTAATTTGGTACCGGTCCCGTACCGAATTAGTGGTATCAAATTTTTTCACCTTATTTCATAGTAGCGGTACCGTATCGTACGGGATTCGGGTACCGGGAATCGGTACGGTTCTGGTACAGTTCTGGTTCGGTTTCGGAATTCGGGACGAAATGCTCATACCTATTAATTATTATTCGAAATTCATTTTTGAGCGCTACCAAACTTATTGGATAAAAAAACCAGAATATTTTGACAAAATCTGAAAATCGCGCAGTTTTCGTACCGACACGATAAAAAATTAAATCAATATTTAATTTTCACGAGATATTAAAGATTTATTAAATTAGTTTATGCTTTTGATTCGATAATGTTTGTTAAAAACGAGAAATATTTAAGTTGAACTCCACCTCTCTTTAAAACGAAGCTCGTCCGAGATACTTGATAAATAATCAACGTTTTTAAAAGAGTTTACAAACATTTGATGAAACAATGGTCAAGTGAATACTCATTTTCATAGGAAAAATTATTTGGAACGCAATGGATGTTGATCCCAAACTTAGATCGATTTAGCTTGTGTAAACGATATTAGATCAACTAATACACGTAGAGAAACTTTGTATATGTATGAAACAATTTAAGTGTTATGCGGAATTAACACTTAAACAAGAACACAAACAGATGTAAAACAAACTTTCACTTGATTGATGATAACGAACTTGCTTACAATGAAAGTGTTTAGCGTATGGAAACTTATTTGAAACATAACCTAAAGGTCTTCTTTTATAGACATAAGAAGCCTTGTACAAGAGTCTATGTATCAACTATTCTAGGTAAAGATAATTACAGAAAATACAATGTTGATCCTATCTTTACTAGAAACAAACTAGAAACATAATACGCGTAGACCATATCTTCCTATCAGTGCTTGTCTTCAACCTATCAACGCTTGACGTCTTCCTGTCAACGCTTGATCTGTCAGCGTTTGTTTTCTTCTTATCAACGCTTGTTTTCCTCTTGTCTGCGCTCAAGTGGACTGGCTACATTTTATTCCCAACAATCCTCCCCTAAACTTGATATCTACTCTAGTAATCAAGTTTATGAATAAAAATTAAGAACTAGGAGGAATCTTACAAATCTTATCATATTGGTAATAAACATGTCTGATCAAATCTTTGGCCACGTCACTTGGATAGTCAATCTCCCGCTGTGTTGTCTTCATCTTCTCCAAAACTTTTTTTGACATGGAATACTAACCATCTACAAGAAGATACTCAGCAAACATTGTAGAGCTCAAATAATACACACCAGCAGCTGAATACAAACGCCATTGAAGACCACTGAGATCATCCTCAAGATCCTTCCAAACAGCAGGATCTTCTTCTTTTGGTCCACACATTCTCTTGAATGTTGACCAAAGTTTTATTCCATTGACTGAAGTAGGAGCTTCAGTCTCATACTTGGCCTCCAACAACCTCCAAAGGTCTACCAAGTCTTCTCTATCCACACTTGCAAAGAGAGACACAAGAGTAGCAAATGTGTGTACCTCTTTCCTATACCTGCCAATCTTCCAAAACCCACTTGCATCTTCTTCATAGCTTATGATAGGGTTTCTGGCATCAAGAGGTAACACTTGTACAATATCTGAAGCTTCCATTGGTGAGAGCTTGATGCTCCTTCTTATAACAGCTTCACTGGGATTCAATTTATCCATATCTTTAGGAAACTCAAGAGGAACTCCCTTCTTCAAAGGCCTTGGAACAATCATTGCCTTCTTAAGCTCCATCTCTTCTACAAGTTCTTATTTCCTTTCATCTGAAAGAAGTCTGATATCATTTCCTGCACTTTTGCCCAAATGGGATAAGCCTTATACTCCAATTCTTCAAAGGATAATCCCAACAATTTCTTATAGGTCCATCCTGTTCCATGACATCTGAGTAGCATGTACTAAAGCTCCCTTCTATCCCTCTTTAGCAGTGAGAGAACATTGCTAGCTTTATGTTTCAGAATTACCTTGCAGTCTTTTTGAACTCTTAGAAGAATCTCCAAACCCCAAATTTGGTCTGAAATAGTCAAATCTGGATTCTCTATACACCTATTCTCCCAAGCATGGTACATCTGAACAACTTCTGGCATATCAAAATCTACTTGCAATTTCAACTCTCTAAGCTTCTCTCTTGCCAAATCATCACCATATTCAAGTCTTTCTGGTTGTTCTATTATCATCACACTTGAATCTGAACTTGCTTCATCACTTCCTTTTTGTTCCTCTGAAGTGACAACAAATGGTGATTCACCAACCTTCTTCCTTTCTTGTTCCATAAGTTATGCAGCCAACCTTGAATCAAACTCTACTTGTGCTGCATTCTTAGGAACTTCTACCTCTACCATGATTCCTTTACCCTTATCTAATGGATCAATGATGGGTAAGGATGATGGTAATACCTGCGAAGATACTTCTTTGATGATAGCTGATGACTGGAATACATCAACCTCATCTGCAGGTCTGTCAACGCTCAAATTCCTTGTGTCAGCGCCCAATTTGCTCATGTCAGCACTTGGTGTGTCAGCGTTCAAATTTTGCTTGTCAACACCCAAATTACTTGTCTCAGCGCCTCTTGTAAATTTCTCCAACATAGCTGTAAAAGACAAGTTTAATTTGGTAGGAGTTACCAGAGATCTATCAAAACCTGGTTGCTTCTTCAATTCAGTTAGGGCCTCAGCAATACCCAAAGATTCTCCATCATGTGAGCCTTTATCACTCACATTAATCTGCTCATCCTTCCCTTTGGAAGATTCCTCCATCCCACGCCTTGTGCTAGCATTCTCCAAAATGACAATCCTCTCCCTCAATTGCTTGAGTTCAAGGCCTTGTGTACTGACAATTTGTACCAAGTCTGCATTTTGCTTTTGCAAGCTAATGCAAACAGCCGTCAATTCCATTAATGTGTATGGTTCCAATCTGCCCTCTTCTAAAATGGGTATTTGACCTCCCAAGTTAGATTCATGGGGCATGGATGAGGTCTTAAAGATTTTAGGTCTGTCTTGGCCTGCATCTAAGCCAGAACCAATAGTCCCGGCCTCATCCATAGCACCAACCACACTTGTGGTGGTGGTTCTCTCTGCTACATGGCTAGGACCACTAGAGGAGAACACTCCAGTAGTCCTTAGGCGTTTTTGCAACCTATATTGAGGTAGGGTAGAAGATGATGTGGATTGGGTGGATGTGGGAAGGTTAAGGGGTGTTTGGGTCTGTGAAGGATAGGTGTCAACGTCTGGATTACTTGTGTCAACACCAACATTTAAGGTGTCAGCGTTGAAGGGTTCTTGGTCAATTTCCATGCGTTGAGGTGAAGGTAAAGGTTCTGGTATTGGTTCAAGTTGTGGTTGTGGGTCTGGTTGGGGTTGTGCTGCTGCAATAACAGCAAGCATAGCTGGGATGAGGGGTAATTCACGGTGAGGGGGTGAGTTCATCTTGGTAAAAATAGCTTTCTTTTGCACAGGGATTCATAAAAGTCATCATGATCCCTTGTGCAGTAATTTTGCACATCAAAAACCATTTGTAAAAATATGGGATAAGCCAAAGTCATCTTATTCCCTTTGTTTTTACACATGCCATCAAAAATCATTTTTGAATAATTAAACTTTTGCCCATTTGCAATGCACACAATTGCACTAGCAATTGATCTATTAATTTCATTGTGTGCAGTACATTTGGGACTCAAACATTGTAGGATGACATGTATGAGGTACTTCCAGGCTGGGGAAAACTCTTGTTTATGATATTTGTTTAAAGTGACCTCATCAAGGAAATGATACCCCAAAGCCCTTAGTCCTTGTTCTATTTCATTAATGGGAAGTGTGGTTATGCCATCAACATCATCAAGATGCAAAGCCTGGCAAACCAAGGCTTCAGTAACCACCCATGCACGCTCATGAACAATAGCTGATACTGTAGTCACATTATTAACTGTTGAGGAACTAACAGTGTTCCAAAACTGTTTAATATACGTGACAGAGATGAGAGGAGCATGAGAAAGAGCATACCTAATAGGAGATGCATTCAAATACGCCACCATCTGGGTGTATTGTGGAAACAGAGTGTCATCAGCGTCCAAATATGCAATCATGTTGTGTTGACTCCTGAATCCCAATACCAAGTCACTTGGTTTAAATTTTGGTACCATTGTAGAAAAAAGCTGTTTGTGAATTATTGAGAAAGATGAATTATAGGAGAAAATTGTTAGACAAGAATATGAGGTACCCTGTTTAAAAATAGGAGCCAAATATATAGGAGAGATAGGTGCATGTGATTGGTCAAAAATGAGGCAACTATTTTCAAAATATAATGATGAAAATATTGAAACGAAAATAAGTTATCACATGCATTAATTAAAAGTTATCTGCTCCCAAAATTACGGCCCCAAAATTCGTCAAAAAGTAACAACTGGGTAGGTCCCAATGAGTGTCAACGGTAAAAAATAACCCATCAACGCCCAACGGCTATATTCTTGTCAACGTTTGCCAAAGCCATGTCAGCGTCTAAACTAGTCATAACAACGCTTGGAAAAATACTTGTCAGCGTCCAAAAATAAAAGTAATAAAAATGAAAAAGGACCTTAACAAAGTAATTTATCCTAATGAAGATAACCTATAAATTGATAATTATTATAGGGCGGCAAGCACTGTCCAGTTATGCACACTTGCTTATGCAAGATAGACATAACAATCCTCTAGTGTCCCTTGCTAACCAAAATTCTTAACAATTAAGTTATCTCATAAAATTCCTTGTAACTCCCAGGTAAACCCATGATAAAATCATTCCCAGGTCTCCCAACAGACCACAACCAATTCTAGGCCAAAAATGTCTTGGCAGCATGCATAGTATATCAACTTTGCATGCTACAGTGCCTCATGATTTAGTAAAACTAACTCATACTCACCTGTGGACACAATCTAGAATTGTGATAAGAGTATTATAAGAATACCCAAAAGTCCTAAAGGTTCCTAAAACCTCCCCTTAAACTGTGATACATATGTTGCCCAAAAATATGCATGAACATAAAAATTTATGTCAAGATAGGAATATAAATATTCCAACCATCATCCATAAATGAAAACATGCTCAAATGATTCTCCAAGGATCCATAAGCAACTCTGTATCCAATGGTACAATGCTAACAACACCTGCACACTTAGATCAAAAACCAGAAAACTAACATTGTTGCTGACAACGTCACGATAACACTTGTCAGCGTTAAAGTAACCTTTCTCAGCGTTAGACAAATATAGTGGAAAATCTAACTCCTCAAAAAGACCAATAACAATGCATTATCATGTACATACTTTTACAATAAGATCCCAAAACACATATTAAGTAAGATTGATCATTCCAATACTTGTTACCAAGGGTATGAACAAAAAGGAATGAAAGCATATAAGGCATATAAAGCGTGAATTGCAGCGGAAATGAATAAGTCCTGGGAAAACCTAAGGGTATGACATGTTTACTGGTTTTAGTTCTGAAAACATAGCTTATGTTACTTATGAAAATCTGTATTAGTCTAATATACCAAAAGCCAATATAGGTCATGAGGTCAACAACGTGCATGAATACTTGGAGGGGTGACCTCGTCATGCAAATTAGAGGGGATGCCTCTAACTAATTGGTAATTGGTAGGAGGGATCACCTCATTGTAAAGGATGCAAGGCACACACCACATTCACCATGAAATCCTGACTGAAACTGAACCTAGGATGCACCTATACGCCCCACATGATAATAATAATATAATAATGGCCAAATAACTGAAAGGGACTCCACGAGCTATTACTCCGCCGTGGTGAAGTCATAACACTAGTGCCTCTAGTGTTATGGTTATGGTACCTCCATAACTAGGTGAAACTGGTCATTCATGTATATGGCTAAGGTAACTAATAAAACATAAGCATTTAATCTGTAACTACTGGGGAAAACAGTTGGCTGCATACGCGAAATCCTAATAAAGGAAGAGGTTGTCCTTACTGAAGGACGGAAAATCCGTACCTTATGTCCAGTAGAAGCTAAAGGAAACGTTGAAGAAACTACTCCGCCTTGACGGATAATACTACATAAGAATGGGCACGTGTATGAGATGTCTGAATTACATGTGTTTTACAGGTTCTGTGTGTTATTAGCTTGTTATAGTTGTTCTGTCATGTTTTAGTGTGTTATCGTGTTACCTGTAGTTATACTGATGTTCTTTTGTGTATTATTCATGTAATAGTGTATTATAATACTTGTATTGTATTACAAAGTAACTTTCTAAAAATAGCAGGTTTCCATAAATAGTAAGTTTCTAAAAATAGAAAGTTTCCAAAAATAGTAAGTTTCCATAATTAGAAATAAGCTGGATTATTAATAATAAGTAAAGTTTAATTAGTATAATACTATTCATGGTTATAGCTTATTAATTAATAACTAGTTAATTAATTAAACTATACGTTCTAAGAATTTAATTAAAATACATGTTTTAGTTAAATTAAGCTAAGCAAAATACTTTAGGTTATACATGAAATATTAATTTTAATATTTAACCTAAGTCATGAATTAAATTAAATTAAAAATTCTAGTAATTAATTTAATTAAACATATTTCTGATTTTAATATTATCCCGAAACTCGAACCCGTGTTTTAAAAATTAACCCGAGCCCGAAACCCGGGGTCACATATAAGCCGAAACATATAGCCGAGCCAAACAGCCCTACCAGTGGCTAGACCGGCTAGCCGGTTGCCACTGGTGGCTCACGGTTCACACCGGTTCACGCTGGTTCCCACCGGTTTGTGATCGGTTCCCCCTGTTGTTGTTCGGTACCCACTGTTAGCATCAATAAGCCCCACCGAGACCCTATAGGTCTCGGTTGGCACTCGGTCCAAAGCAAAACCTCACCCCGACACGCGGTCGGGGGTCCCCTTGCTGCGTTCGACCCACACGAACCCCACACCGAGACCATGAGGTCTCGGTTGGGCAAAACAAACATCACCAAGAGCTTTGAGGCTCTCGGGTTGGGTCTCAGCCGAACCAAAGCAACACCAATAAACCCTTAAACCGTGATTTAATTAATCCCACATATTTTATTTACTTGTTTATAAGATTATTTAAATAAAAACATGAATTTAAAAAGAATTAAAAGAAAAGAAAAGGTGTTTGATTACACCGAACTCGTGGAAGAAAAGGATTAAGATCACGATCACGTACACACAATAATCAACAATCAAAATCGTCCGGTTTGTCCTTGTGGTTGATGTATGGCCGACGGCTAGAAGGGAAAAAGGAGACAGGGAGAACTTTTTCTGTAAACCTAAATTATGATTAAGTTTTCCCTGGAGTTTAGTTTAACATAGATTTTAAGTTGGGTCATGGGCCAAGCCCACCCTGTCCCTTTCTTTCCTGTTTGGTCGCGGCACATGGGGAGCCCACGGGGAAACCCGTAGTTTTCCAGAGTTCAATTATTTACGTGTAAGTTCATGTTTAATTATCGTGATTTTTATATATCGTGTACTTAACACATTTATAATATATACGTAATTACATGTTATTAAATATCGTGTTACGTGAATTATATTATAAATGAAAAGTTTTAATTTTACCGTATTTTTGGATGTTCACTGTTCATGTTCACTGTTCATGGTATTTTAATGTGGGTTTTACAGAATTAGTCAAAAGTCTCAGACAGACGGACCCTTCGACGGACCCATGGGGAAAAGGGTTCGACGGGGTCCGCCGGGTCTGATGGCAAAAATTCTTTTGTTTTAACTAGAAATTTCCACGAGTCCTAATCCTAGTCTTAATAGGTTGAAGGGCTCTCGTTTGAGTGGTTTAGTTAGAATATCGGCTATGTTATCTTTCGAGGACACTTTTTCAATGGATATGTTACCTCTTTTACGTTGTCACGAAGAAAATGATGCCGAACTTCGATGTGTTTGGTTCGAGAGTGCAACACGAGATTTTACTGAGATCAATAACTCCTTTGTTGTCACACAAGATTCTGATGTCTTCCAACTTAATGCCGTAACCGACAAGTGCTTGTTTCATCCATAATGCTTGTTGACACGCTTTGTCTGTCGATACATATTCAGCTTTGGTAGTAGAAATGGCTAGTGCGGTTTGCTTCTTTGAAAACCACGAAGTAAGACAACATCCTATGAATGTGAAAATACCACTTGTGCTTTTCCTATCGACATAGTCACCGGTATGGTCTAAGTCAGCATAGACAATGGTTTCCATTCCTGTCCCTTTAGGATACCATAGTCCGAGATGAGTTGTGCCCTTGATGTATCTAAAAATCCGCTTGACCACTTCGAGATGTGTAACATTTTGATTATCTTGGAAACGTGCACACATACAAACACTAAACATAATATCTGACCTACTTGCCATTAGATAAAGTAATCTACCAATCATACCACGGTATTTTGTACTATCCACATAATCATTAACACCATCTTTGGTTAACTTAGTTTCGGTTGAAATTAGGGTGTTTGTTGGTTTGGATTCTTCTAAGCCAAATTTCTTAAGCATCTCCTTTATATATTTGGATTGGTTAAAGAAGATACCATCTTCCATTTGTTTTATTTGTAGACCCAAGAAAAAATTAAGTTCTCCCATCATTCTCATTTCAAATTCGTCGTGCATAATTTTGGAAAATTCATCACATAGTTCTTGACATGTAGATCCGAAAACAATATCATCGACATATATTTGTACAATGATTATGTGTGACTCCTTTTTCTTGGTGAACAATATGTTGTCCACGAGACCTATTGAGTATTTATGTTCAATTAAAAATGATTTAAGTCTATCATACCATGCCTTGGGTGCTTGCTTGAGACCATAAAGAACTGTTTTAAGTTTGTAAACGTGGTTAGGCTTTTCAAAATCTTCAAAACCTGGTGGTTGTGCTACGGATACCTCTTTGTTTATAAAACCATTTAGAGAAGCACTTTTAACGTCCATTTGATAAAGTTTGAAATCATGAGCACACACATAAGCTAGTAAAATTCTTATGGACTCAAGTAAAGCAACCGGGGCATAGGTTTCGTCGTAATCTATACCTTCTTGTTGATTATATCCTTGAGAAACAAGTCTAGCCTTGTTTCTTGATACTACATCATTTTTATCTAATTTGTTACGAAAGACCCATTTTGTTCCAATTACCGTTTGATTTTTGGGTCTTGGTACTAAAAACCATACATCGTTAATGACAAATTGGTTTAATTCTTCTTGCATTGCAAGGACCCAACTTTCATCGATAATGGCTTCATCAATATTTTTAGGTTAGATTTGAGACATGAAACAAAAGAACTTACTTTCATTTTGGACTTGTGATCTTAGTGTCCGTTCATTAGTTTTACCAATGACATTATCTAATGAATGTCCCTTTGTTACCTTAATGTTTATGGGTTCAATTTTTAATGGTTCATTTCCATTGTCTTTTACAATATCAACTTGTTGACTATTAATTTGTCCTTCAACTAGATCATCATCTACCAAAGGTGATGTTCTAGAGGGAGGGGGTCTTTCGTCAAATGTTATGTTCAACGATTCCTCGACACACATGGTTTGTTTATTAAGTACGATGTAAGCTTTGCTATTTTGATAATATACAAGAAATACTCCTTCGTATGTGTAAAATCCATGATTTTATCATTATAAAATATAATAATTTTGTACCCAATAATGCTAGAACATTTTCTCATGTATTACATTTCTATAAATATGTGAACATGTCCATTGTGTACTTATACACTTGCATTTTATTTTGTTGTAAATAAGTACATAACATTTACCTTGTAATTATACATGGATAAATAATAAAAATGCATACACTTGTGATTAAACATAACACTTAACAAAATTTAAAAACATTACTACCCTATGTGTTCTAGCCATGTATGCCCATCGTACATGCATACAGATTCCTTGAAAACATACAAGTATACTCATTGCATTTTTGTTTATCCACACAACACTTGGCAAACATTCTTTGCCTCCCTTTTGATCACCATCACACGGCAAATATAGAGAAGGGGAAAGGGTGTTTTGTTCTTGGTGAAGACATTACACTTGGCAAGGTTTGTCTTACCAAGGAGATATTATTCTCCTTCTCTCTTCTTTAAACCGAAACACACACACATCACACATACATTCTCATGCAAAACAAATCTCAAACTCTCTCCATCTCTTTCACCCTCAATCATACGGATTGAGGCCTAGATACATCCAAAAACACATTAACTTCACCATATTGTCTTCATCCTCTTTACTCCTAATCAATTGGTAAGATCTTTACCAACTTGAACCTCATAAACAACCAAGTAAACCCTAGCCGAACCAATATACGTCATGGCTCGGATTGTTTTTAGGGTTTCATCATCATCAAGATTGGAACACTAATCTCCATTGTTTTTTTATCTTTCCTTTGTAACATTAACTAGAAGGTATCACTTATTTTTACTTTCTTCATTTACTTACTTACATGCATAATTATCCACTTGACAAACACATATGATAAACTTGTTGAAAAATCAAGATTTGGTGAAACCATGACCATATAGGTCACGACATATTTTTGATATGTTATACGACATGCCTAAAAATTATTTGGTAAGAAACCTATGATTATTTACCTATAGTAAACTTGGTAAATATCATAAAAACCATTCTATGGATTATTTATAGCCGTGAGCTATAGGTTTTTACTTTTAGATTTTTGGTTAACTTATAAACATAAATCTCATGAGCAATCTTGTATAACTCACAAACAAGAAAAACCATGACCTTAAAGGTCACGACTTATTTGTGTACACACCAATGATTTGTGTAACAAGTTTTGAATAACGTAATATGTAATCATCTATGTATAATGACCTACTAAAAATCATAAAAACGTTTCATGTATTTAATTATAGCCGTAAGCTATAATCCTCATGGTTGGATTTTTAATTAACATGCAAGCTTATGATAAACCTAGATCTTATGTATAGACATTAACTTAACTTATAATCATGTAATAAACATAGATCTTATAATGGAAACACATGGGAAATAAATATATCCGTGGGCTATATGATTCATTTTTGAACTTGTGATGAACTTGTAAACATGTAATAAGCTTAGATCTTATTTTTGGACCTTGTTAAATTAATTGTAAACATATGACAAGCTTAAATCTCATCTTAGAATACCAAGATTTAATATAGCCGTGGGCTATATAGTTCTTTGTGGACTTATGGTTGACTTTTAAACTTGTATATAGCTTAGATCTCATTGTGGAACTTCTATACTTACATGCGAACATAAAACAAGCTTGAACTTTATCTTGAAATGCTATAGATAATTATAGCTGTGAGTTATGAGCTTATATTAGGGCTTATGACTTACATGCAAACTTGTAACTAATTTAGATGTTATTTGAAACACCAAATAAAACATGCCATGGGTTTTTACTCTTTATTTAGAGATAACGACTTAATTTTATAAACCAATAATAAGCTTGTAAGAAATCCTAGATTCTATACCTAGATAAATGGCTAAGTATTATTAATGGACTAATCAATCCCATGCAACATTAGCCCAAAAACTTAAATAGGCCCAATACAATATAGCCGTGTAAATGCAAGAGCCCATTAGGCCCAGTTAATGTTTTGAAAGCCCAATTAACTAATCTTAGTTTATTAGTGGACTTAAAATATGTTTAGACCCATTAGATAGTCCATTAGCTCTCTTGGTCCATTTAATAAGCCCATTTAATATTATAAATACTCAAATAAAGTTTTTAAGATAAAAATGTAACTTATAAAAACTTTTGGACTAAAAATGTCAATTTATAAAACTTAGGGACTAAAACCGTGGCATTTGAAACTTGTTTTGATAAACCATTAATTACAAGGACTAATATTGTAAAAATCCAAAAGTATAGGGCTTAATAAATGTCATCCGTGACATATTAAATTCTAAGGACCATTTTTGGAAGTTTCCTAAAGTTATTTTGTCATTTTATAACCCTAAGGACCATTTTTGTAATAAGCCGAAACATTTAGAAGCCCTAGGGACTATTTTTGTTACTTAATGAAAGTTATAAAACCTAATTATAACTAGAAGAACTAATCTTGCCATAAACCGAAAGTATTACAAGCCCTAGGTACTAAGTGCTAATATCCGAAAGTTTTACTTTGATAAAATATGGAGGGACTAGTTTTGCACATATCCGCAACTTAAACAAACCGTAAAACCGTTATTCAATCTAAATTAATAAAACTTGAATAAATCCTAAACTATAAGGACTAAAACCATAATTTCTTAAACTTGTAACTTAAAGACTATTTAGTGAATGTTGGAAACTTTTGGGGACTTTAAGTTAAATATTTTTACTTAAACAGGAAATTTGATAACAAATTTAATTGGAAATTATTAATACTTGTACTACAATAAATTAAATAAACACTGTAGCATTAATAAACTGTCTAAAAATTGTATAAGCATGCACATACGTTTTCTACATTATTTACTAAGATTGTACTATTTAATTAGGCAGTTGACTGTGACGTGAGTATTACTTAGATTTCTTTTATTGCACAGCTATTACAAATCCTAAGGTGAGTTTACAGCCCACGCAAAATATTGATAAAATTTTCCTCTTAGGGGGAGAAAACATGCAACTTATTTTATGGACATAAACAGAACTGTATAAACTTTGATTACAATTGCCTATTGTAGAAACTGTTAAAATTATTACAATTGCCCGAATGTTATAAATAGATCTATTTGGGATTGACGATCCCCATCTAGGTGAGTAGCGCTCACTGTGCCTTGGTTTGGACAACAGATGTATACCATGTTGGAACTGGAATCGGGAGCCTTTTTGTAAGGCATCGGGTCCTCATCTGTTGAGAACTATGAAAGTTAAGCCTCGGTTTTGGGAAATAGGGAATGTGATTACCTTTTTAGAATAAATTATTTGTGCATTACTACTACTATGATCGTTTATTCTCCAAACTTATTTTATTAAACCTGTAAATTCACCAACTTTATATTGACCCTCTAAGCATGTTTTTCTTAGGAAAATGAAGCTAGTACGTGGTGTGTGCATGGACTCAAGCATCATAATAGTCTGCATTGTAGGACTCATCAGGGGTTTCTACTTGAGAAAAACAAACAATTTATTTTGTTTTATAATGTTAAGACAATTTTTATAAATTCGTACACTGTTCATGTAATATATGTTGGATAATCTTTTATCCTATGCTCTATGTACTATTTGCTATCGATCCACCCCTGTGACATCCAAACATTATTTCCGCTGCAATTGACCCGACCCGAGGTGTCACAGTATGATTTTGGGTCGAACTTAGTGAGATAATCCTTTGTGTTAAGAATAAAACACTTACTTCCAAATACTGTGAAATATCTTATGGTTGGTTTTCTTCCCTTTAGTATTTTGTATGGAGTTTTGTCTAGTAGTGGTCTAATTAAGACACAATTTAGAATATAAGTAGAGGTGTCGACCGCATAACACCAAAACTTTTGAGGTATGTTAGATTCATTTAACATGGTTCTACTCATTTCTTGAAGAGTTCTATTTTTACGTTCAACTACCCCGTTTGATTGAGGTGTTCTTGGAGCCGAAAAATTATGAGTGATGCCTTTGGCGTCACAAAAGGTTCCAAATTGCATTTCATTGTCAAACTCCCGACCATGATCCGTTTGAATTGACAAAATTTTATAGTTTAACTGATTTTCGATTTTCTTACATAAAATTTCAAAGTGATCAAATGCTTCACTTTTGGTTTTAAAAAATTTTGTCCAAGTGAATCTTGAATAGTCATCTACAATAACCAGAGTATAGAGATTTCCTCCAAAGGTTTGTACCGCGGATGGACCAAAAAAATCTATATGCAAAAGTTCTAGATATTTTGTTGAAGTAACAATATTTTTGGCCTTATGGCTTGCGTGTGTTTGTTTACCAATTTTACATGCATCGCACAAATGTTGGTCATATCTTACCTTTGATAAATTCTCACAAGATCCTTACTAGCCAAGTTTTGTAAAAGTCCCATATTTATGTGACCCATACGCCTATGCCAAAGGGTAGAGGTGTCGTCTATGGTGGTCAAGCTGTAACACCAGAGAATTTTCCCTACTTTAAATAATAATAAATTATATTAATTATTAGGGATGAGTATACTACCGGTACCGTACCGATCCCATACCGAATTAGTGGTACCGTTTTTTTCCAGAACATTAATTAATGGTACCGGTACCGTACCGAACGGGATTCGGATATCGGTACTGGTACCGGTATCGGGACCGATACCGGGAAATCGAGAATTTCACGTTTTTTCCGGGAATTTCCTAATTTGGTACCGGTCCCGTACCGAATTAGTGGTATCGAATTTTTTCACCTTATTTCATAGTAGCGGTACCGTATCGTACGGGATTCGGGTACCGGGAATCGGCACGGTTCTGGTACAGTTCCGGTTCGGTTTCGGAATTCGGGACGAAATGCTCATACCTATTAATTATTATTCGAAATTCATTTTTGAGCGCTACCAAACTTATTGGATAAAAAACCAGAATATTTTGACAAAATCTGAAAAACGCGCAGTTTACGTACCGACACGATAAAAAATTAAATCAGTATTTAATTTTCACGAGATATTAAAGATTTATTAAATTATTTTATGCTTTTGATTCGATAATGTTTGTTAAAAAACGAGAAATATTTAAGTTGAACTCCACCTCTCTTTAAAACGAAGCTCGTCCGAGATACTTGATAAATAATCAACGTTTTTAAAAGAGTTTACAAACATTTGATGAAACAATGGTCAAGTGAATACTCATTTTCATAGGAAAAATTATTTGGAACGCAATGGATGTTGATCCCAAACTTAGATCGATTTAGCTTGTGTAAACGAGATTAGATCAAGTAATACACGTAGAGAAACTTTGTATATGTATGAAACAATAGAAGTGTTATGCGGAATTAACACTTAAACAAGAACACAAACAGATGTAAAACAAACTTTCACTTGATTGATAATAACGAACTTGCTTACAATGAAAGTGTTTAACGTATGAAAACTTATTTGAAACATAACCTAAAGGTCTTCTTTTATAGACATAAGAAGCCTTGTACAAGAGTCTATGTATCAACTATTCTAGGTAAAGATAATTATAGAAAATACAATGTTGATCCTATCTTTACTAGAAACAAACTAGAAACATAATACGCGTAGACCATATCTTCCTATCAGTGCTTGTCTTCAACCTATCAACGCTTGACGTCTTCCTGTCAACGCTTGATTTGTCAGCGTTTGTTTTCTTCTTATCAACGCTTGTTTTCCTCTTGTCAGCGCTCAAGGGACTGGCTACATTTTATTCCCAACAATCCTCCCCTAAACTTGATATCTACTCTAGTAATCAAGTTTCTGAATAAAAATTAAGAACTAGGAGGAATCTTACAAATAATATCATATTGGTAATAAACATGTCTGATCAAATCTTTGGCCACGTCACTTGAATAGTCAATCTCCAGCTGTGTTGTCTTCATCTTCTCCAAAACTTCTTTGGACATGGAATACTGACCATCTACAAGAAGATACTCAGCAAACTTTGTAGAGCTCAAATAATACACACCAGCAGCTGAATACAAACGCCATTGAAGACCACTGAGATCATCCTCAAGATCCTTCCAAACAGCAGGATCTTCTTCTTTTGGTCCACACATTCTCTTGAATATTGAACAAAGTTTTATTCCATTGACTGAAGTAGGAGCTTTAGTCTCATACTTGGCCTCCAACAACCTCCAAAGGTCTACCAAGTCTTCTCTATCCACACTTGTAAAGAGAGACACAAGAGTAGTAAATGTGTGTACCTCTTTCCCATACCTGCCAATCTTCCAAAACCCACTTGCATCTTCTTCATAGCTTATGATAGGGTTTCTGGCATCAAGAGGTAACACTTGTACCATATCTGAAGCTTCCATTGGTGAGAGCTTGATGCTCCTTCTTATAACAATTTCACTGGGATTCAATTTATCCATATCTTTAGGAAACTCAAGAGCAACTCCCTTCTTCAAAGGTCTTGGAACAATCATTGCCTTCTTAAGCTCCATCTCTTCGGCAAGTTCTTATTTCCTTTCATCTGAAAGAAGTCTGATAGTATTCATTTCCTGCACTTTTGCCTAAATGGGATAAGTCTTATACTCCAATTCTTCAAAGGATAATCCCAACAATTTCTTATAGGTCCATCCTGTTCCATGACATCTGAGTAGCATGTAGTAAAGCTCCCTTCTATCCCTCTTTAGCAGTGAGAGAACATTGCTAGCTTTGTGTTTCAGAATTACCTTGCAGTCTTTTTGAACTCTTAGAAGAATCTCCAAACCCAAAATTTGGTCTAAAATAGTCAAATCTGGATTCTCTATACACCTATTCTCCCAAGCATGGTACATCTGAACAACTTCTGGCATATCAAAATCTACTTGCAATTTCAACTCTCTAAGCTTCTCTCTTGCCAAATCATCACCATAATCAAGTCTTTTTGGTTGTTCTATTATCATCACACTTGAATCTGAACTTGCTTCATCACTTCCTTTTTGTTCCTCTGAAGTGACAACAAATGGTGATTCACCAACCTTCTTCCTTTCTTGTTCCATAAGTTATGCAGCCAACCTTGAATCAAACTCTACTTGTGCTGCATTCTTAGGAACTTCTACTTCTACCATGATTCCTTTACCCTTATCTAATGGATCAATGATGGGTAAGGATGATGGTAATACCTGCGAAGATACTTCTTTGATGATAGCTGATGACTGGAATACATCAACCTCATCTGCAGGTCTGTCAACGCTCAAATTCCTTGTGTCAGCGCCCAATTTGCTCATGTCAGCACTTGGTGTGTCAGCGTTCAAATTTTGCTTGTCAACACCCAAATTACTTGTCTCAGCGCCTCTTGTAAATTTCTCCAACATAGCTGTAAAAGACAAGTTTAATTTGGTAGGAGTTACCAGAGATCTATCAAAACCTGGTTGCTTCTTCAATTCAGTTAGGGCCTCAGCAATACCCAAAGATTCTCCATCATGTGAGCCTTTATCACTCACATTAATCTGCTCATCCTTCCCTTTGGAAGATTCCTCCATCCCATGCCTTGTGCTAGCATTCTCCAAAATGACAATCCTCTCCCTCAATTGCTTGAGTTCAAGGCCTTGTGTACTGACAATTTGTACCAAGTCTGCATTTTGCTTTTGCAAGCTAATGCAGACAGCCGTCAATTCCATTAATGTGTATGGTTCCAATCTGCCCTCTTCTAAAATGGGTATTTGACCTCCCAAGTTAGATTCATGGGGCATGGATGAGGTCTTAAAGATGTTAGGACTGTCTTGGCCTGCATTTAAGCCAGAATCAATAGTCCCAGCCTCATCCATAGCACCAACCACACTTGTGGTGGTGGTTCTCTCTGCTACATGGCTAGGACCACTAGAGGAGAACACTCCAGTAGTCCTTTGGCGTTTTTGCAACCTATATTGAGGTGGGGTAGAAGATGATGTGGATTGGGTGGATGCGGGAAGGTTAAGGGGTGTTTGGGTCTGTGAAGGAAAGGTGTCAACGTCTGGATTACTTGTGTCAACACCAACATTTAAGGTGTCAGCGTTGAAGGGTTCTTGGTCAATTTCCATGCGTTGAGGTGAAGGTAAAGGTTCTGGTATTGGTTCAAGTTGTGGTTGTGGGTCTGGTTGGGGTTGTGCTGCTGCAATAACAGCAAGCATAGCTGGGGTGAGGGATAATTCACAGTGAGGGGGTGAGTTCATCTTGATAAAATAGCTTTCTTTTGCACAGGGATTCATAAAAGTCATCATGATCCCTTGTGCAGTAATTTTGCACATCAAAAACCATTTGTAAAAATCTAGGATAAGCCAAAGTCATCTTATTCCCTTTGTTTTTACACATGCCATCAAAAATCATTTTTGAATAATTAAACTTTTGCCCATTTGCAATGCACACAATTGCACTAGCAATTGATCTATTAATTTCATTGTGTGCAGTACATTTGGGACTCAAACATTGTAGGATGACATGTATGAGGTACTTCCAGGCTGGGGAAAACTCTTGTTTATGATATTTGTTTAAAGTGACCTCATCAAGGAAATGATACCCCAAAGCCATTAGTCCTTGTTCTATTTCATTAATGGGAAGTGTGGTTATACCATCAGCATCATCAAGATGCAAAGCCTGGCGAACCAAGGCTTCAGTAACCAACCATGTACGCTCATGAACAATAGCTGATAATGTAGTCACATTATTAACTGTTGAGGAACTAACAGTGTTCCAAAACTGTTTAATATACGTGACAGAGATGAGAGGAGCATGAGAAAGAGCATACCTAATAGGAGATGCATTCAAATACGCCACCATCTGGGTGTATTGTGGAAACAGAGTGTCATCAACGTCCAAATATGCAATCATGTTGTGTTGACTCCTGAATCCCAATACCAAGTCACTTGGTTTAAATTTTGGTACCATTGTAGAAAAAAGCTGTTTGTGAATTATTGAGAAAGATGAATTATAGGAGAAAATTGTTAGACAAGAATATGAGGTACCCTGTTTAAAAATAGGAGCCAAATATATAGGAGAGATACGTGCATGTGATTGGTCAAAAATGAGGCAACTATTTTCAACATATAATGATGAAAATATTGAAAAGAAAATAAGTTATCTCATGCATTAATTAAAAGTTATCTGCTCCCAAAATTACGGCCTCAAAATTCGTCAAAAAGTAACAACTGGGTAGGTCCCAATGAGTGTCAACGGTAAAAAATAACCCATCAACGCCCAACGGCTATATTTTTGTCAACGTTTGCCAAAGCCATGTCAGCGTCTAAACTGGTCATAACAACGCTTGGAAAAATACTTGTCAGCGTCCAAAAATAAAAGTAATAAAAATGAAAAAGGACCTTAACAAAGTAATTTATCCTAATGAAGATAACCTATAAATTGATAATTATTATAGGGCGGCAAGCACTGTCCAGTTATGCACACTTGCTTATGCAAGATAGACATAACAATCCTCTAGTGTCCCTTGCTAACCAAAATTCTTAACAATTAAGTTATCTCATAAAATTCCTTGTAACTCCCAGGTAAACCCATGATAAAATCATTCCCAAGTCTCCCAACAGACCACAACCAATTCTAGGCCAAAAATGTCTTGGCAACATGCATAGTATATCAACTTTGCATGCTATAGTGCCTCATGATTTAGTAAAACTAACTCAAACTCACCTGTGGACACAATCTAGAATTATGATAAGAGTATTATAAGAATACCCAAAAGTCCTAAAGGTTCCTAAAACCTCCCCTTAAATTGTGATACATATGTTGTCCAAAAATATGCATGAACATAAAAATTTATGTCAAGATAGGAATATAAATATTCCAACCATCATCCATAAATGAAAACATGCTCAAATGATTCTCCAAGGATCCATAAGCAACTCTGTATCCAATGGTACAATGCTAACATCACCTGCACACTTAGATCAAAACCCACAAAACTAACATTGTTGCTGACAACGTCACGATAACACTTGTCAGCGTTAAAGTAACCTTTCTCAACGTTAGACAAATATAGTGGAAAATCTAACTCCTCAAAAAGACCAATAACAATGCATTATCATGTACATACTTTTACAATAAGATCCCAAAACACATATTAAGTAAGATTGATCATTCCAATACTTGTTACCAAGTATTGGAACCTTCCAGCATCAAAAGGTTTAGTTAATAAATCATACACATTTTCTTCTGTGTCAACCCTATCTGGTTGTATTAAACCCTTTTCAAAACAATCCCTTATAAAATGATGTCTAATTTCTATGTGTTTTGTTTTAGAATGATGTACAAGATTTTTAATAATACATAAAGTGCTGTTATTGTCAACAAAAATCTTGGTATGCATGAAATTATACCCATAATCCAACATCTGGTTCTGAATCCATAAGACTTGTCCACAACAAGCAGCTGCAGCTACATACTCTGCTTCAGTTGTAGAATTGGCCACCACTGTTTGTTTCTTGCATTGCCAAGAGATCAACCTACTCCCAAGAAACTAACATCCACCAGTTGTGGATTTTCTATCAAATTTATCACCACCATAGTCACTGTCTGAATATGCAATAAGCTCCAATGGTGAATCTTTTGGGTACCACAAGCCATGATCTGGATAACATCTTAGGTACCTAAAGATTCTCTTGACAGCATAAAGGTGACATTCTTTGGGAGTCACTTGATGGCGTGCACTTGCACACGCAACAAACATAATGTCAGGTCTTGAGGCTGTGAGATACATCAATGAACCAATCATTGATCTATAGTGCTTGACATCCACATCTTTTCCATCTCCAACTTTTCCCCAAGGGTGTTCTCTATCCTTAGGAGTAGTAGCCCTCTTTTCATGTGGAGAAAAGCCAAACTTCTTCAAGATCTCTACTACATACTTATCTTGAGAGATGAAGATACCATATTCTTTCTATTGAACTTGTAACCCTAGAAAGAAGTTCATCTCCCCCATTGCACTCATCTTGAATTTGTCTTTCATAAGCTTGGAAAAGTCTTCACTCATCTTTGGATTTGTAGAACCAAAGATGATATCATCAACGTAAACCTGAACAAGTAAGACATCCTTACCAGCCTTCTTTGTAAATAATGTCTGGTCTATGGTGCCCCTTTTGAATCCATTTTCCACCAGATAAGTGGATAATGTGCCATACCATGCTCTTGGGGCTTGATGAAGTCTATACATAGCTTTCTTGACTCTATATACCTTGTCTGGATGTTCTGGATCTTCAAAACCAGGAGGCTGCATAACATATACCTCCTCAACAATTGTGCCATATAAGAAGCACTCTTCACATCCATTTGATAGAAAGTGAAGCCCATGTAGGAAGCATAGGCTAGAAATATCCTTATAGCCTCAATCCTTGCAACCGGTGCAAAGACCTCCTCATAGTCTATTCCTTCCTCTTGTGTATATCCCTGAGCCACTAAACGTGCCTTGTTTCTGACCACAATGCCTCTTTCATCTTTCTTGTTTCTTAGAACCCATCTTGTCCCAATAGGTCTGACATATCTGGGATAATCAATCACTCCCAAACATCCTGAATAGCAAATTGGTGAAGCTCATCCTGCATTGCTTCCACCCAACTTCGTTCTTTGAGAGCATCAAAAATCTTCTTGGGTTCCTGTTGTGACAGAAAACAGGCAAACAAACATGCTTGAACAAGAGGGGTATCAACCTTCTTGTGTATATTGGCAATAAATCCACCAAGACTCTGATGAGATCTTCTAGTCTGAACAGGAGACATGACATCCCCAATAATTTGAGAAGTAGGGTGATTCTTCATAGTAGACGTGAGAACTCCTCCCTCAAAAAGTCTGTTGTCTTCAATCTCATCATCCAAGTTGCCAATATCTTCTTCAGACTATCTTTCATCAATATTTGTATGAACCTCTTCATGTCTTCTTGAAGGTTCACCTTGTTCAAAATTTGAAGAGAAAATATGCTCAAAAGAGTTTTCAACGCCTGAACCAAGGTTGTCAGCGTTTGATCCATCCACGCCTGAAATGGTGTTGTCAACGTTTGAGCCATCAACGCCTGAATTTGTCCTGTCAGCGCCAGATTTTCCTTTGTCAGCACCTGAAGGACCATGCATTTTGTTAACTGATGATACTTGGGGACCACCATTTTCCTTTTCAGCAGCAGCAAAAGCATCTGTCCATATGGGAATAGTGACATACTCTTGTATGGAAGATGACTTGTCTGCTTGTGATCCAACCTCTTCATTAACCTGTATACCTGAAACATCAACAACTGGTTCTTCCAAAACATTTGAAGTTACCTTCACAATGTCTGGATTAGTAACATGCATATAATTCAAAGTCCTAGATAGAGGTTCCAAGTCAAACAACCAATTTGGACCACTTTCAGGATCACTAGGTTTACTCTCTAGAAACCTAACATGTATTTTTTCAAGTATACGTTTTTCCTTCTTAAGGTAAACCCTATATCCTTTACTCTGCACTGAATAACCCATGAAATAGCCTTCATCACCTTTAGCACTGAATTTACCTAAGGCATCACTAGTATCTAATACAACTACATGACAGCCAAAAGGGTCAAGAAAACCAATATTAGGTTTCCTTCCCCAAAGTAACTCATAAGGTGTTTTGTTATGTATCTTGTTGACCAATGCTCTATTCTGAACATAACAAGCTGTATTCACAACCTCAGCCCAAAAAGCTATGAGAAAATGAGCATCAGCCAACATAGTCCTGGCTGCTTTAATTAGGGTTCTATTCTTTCTCTTAGCAACCCCATTTTGCTGTGGGGTTCTGACAATACTAAATTGCCTAGTAATCCCTTTCTTGGCACAAAAATCATCCAACAGTTTATTTCTAAACTCACCACCATTATCACTTCTAAGCATTTTAACTTCATTACCAGTTTTCTTTTCTATTTGGGTAATAAAGCTAATTAAAGTATCAGAAGTGTCACTTTTCATAGCTAAAAAGAAAGTCCAAGTAAACCTAGAAAAGTCATCTGTGATGACAAAGCAGTATGATTTACCATTCAAACTCTCTATATTAGTTGGACCAAACAGGTCCATATGCAGCAAGTGAAGTGGTTTAAAATTAGAGTGCACCTGTTTAGACTTAAATGAGACCTTGTGCTGCTTGCCTTTAAGGCATGCAACACAAGAGTGGTCATTGTGGAAAGCCTTTTCAGGCAAACCATCAACCAAGCCAAGTCTCAAAAGCCTGTTTATATTCTTAAAGTTAATGTGCCCTAGTCTCCTGTGCCATAGATTACTCTCACCAGCTGAAGCTTTAGCATAAAAACATGACATATTATTATTCATCCTAATACCATTAAGATTCACATTATAAATGTCCTTATGCCTAGGTGTTTTATAGTCAATAAATTTCTCATCTGGTATTTTAAAATCCTTGCTCAACACCAAACATTTAGTATTAGTGAAAAGAACCTTATTTTGGTTATCACAAACTTGTGATACACTAAAAAGATTATAATCAAGTTCTTTTACTAGAAACACATTTTCAAAACGTAAGTTCTTGGTGAGAAGAGTTCCTTTGCCTGTGATAGTTCCATATCCGCCTCCAAAGTAAACTTTATCACCATCCTTAATGGGAGTGAAGTTAGTCAGATAATCTTCCTTCCCTTTCATGTGCCTAGAGCATCCACTATCCCAATAGCCATCATCATTCACCTGTTTTTGAATGCCTGCACATAAAGAAAACAAGTTAGTTTTCTTTGGGAACCCAAGCCTGAGCAGACTTGGATTTATCTGGTTGTTCAACAAGAAAGACTTAGTTCTCATAACAACCCATTGTTCATCCCTTTTTGGATGAAACACTCAGTTAACCCTAATTGGTTTTGTGATGACCTTTGAAATATAATTAAATCTATTGCAGGTCATAGAAATCCCATTATAATTAGGGTTTTGATCTTGCTTAGGTCTCCATGTCAAGCTAGAAGTAGCTTTAGACCCCTTTCCCTGTGGTTGCAAATATTTAGGTCTGGCAACGTTTCTGTCAGCGTTAGATTTGGTCTTGTCAATGCTGAATTTACCCTTATCAACGTTGAACCTAGGGTTTGCTATAGGAACCCATTCCCTATTAGACCATGTATTGGTCTTCTGAAAAGGTCTTTATCCATGAGTGTTAGACCCTTTGGTGAAGAATGGGGCTGGTCTAACAACTTGTGGACTTTGCTCCACAAAAGTTTTGGGTCTGACAGTGTTTGACCTTTTAACAACGTTGACCTTGGAAGCGTTGACACACTTATATGCTAAATGTGAAAAGCTACCACAAGTGTAACAGGCTTTTCTAGACACAACTCTAGGTCTAGAAGAAA
This sequence comes from Glebionis coronaria, assembly GCA_025667525.1. Taxonomy (NCBI): domain Eukaryota; kingdom Viridiplantae; phylum Streptophyta; class Magnoliopsida; order Asterales; family Asteraceae; genus Glebionis; species Glebionis coronaria. The sequence goes on along the minus strand of CM046878.1, from coordinate 334,976,984 downwards.
AGAAACCTGTTCCATTATCACTAACTTGGCTTTTTGGTGACCTAGTATTCCTATACATTTCTGCATACTTAATGCTAGGTTTCTTAACAGTGTTTGAGCCAAGGTCAACAGTCTTGCCAGTGATTGGGTTTGTTACTTTGATAGGGGTCGACTCATTTGGACTATCACAAAGCATGCCACCCTTGAAAAATAAGGTAGGGTTGGCTTTCTTCCATTCATTCCAGTTAGTCAACTTTTGCCTATATTCCTCAACTGGGGTAAGGACTCTTGGTGGAGGAATAAATTCCTCTTCTTGGAGTTTTGGTAAACCAGTCCAAGATAAGTCCTTTCTTTGGACACCATAGAAGTCCCCAGCTGGTGGTGGAACACCAATATAGTCTTTCATCCCAATCCCAGTCATGTCCCTAGAATCCCTCTGTTTATTGACACATTCTCCTAGGGTTTGTGAGGCCTTATCAAATCTCTGAATTTTAAGGTCTACATTATCCTTATTCTTGATAGCCTCATCTAACTTAGCCTATAATTCAGCATTGACCCTTTCCATGATGTTTCTAACATCATTACTAGCATTTAAATCATGTTTTAAGATATTTATTTTATCTTTTAGGTCAAGCTCCATTTTCTTATACTCAGAAACTGTCTTCTCAGTTTGAGTGAGAGCAATTTGATAGTTAGACAACTTGCATCTCTCAGTACTCACATCTCCTAACAATCTTAAAACCTCTTTGTTAAGTTTTTCAGTATTTAAACGACAACCCTTACTACAAAAAGCGTCATCATATACCTCATTGTCTGATGAAGATGAGGAGTGTGCCATGAGAGCATATTGAACATGCTCTTCTTCTTCTATCTCAGCAACCAAAGCTTTATCCTCTTCCTCATCCTTAGCCAAATAGCTCTAGTCCCATCCAATAACATCAATTTCTTGCACTGCCACCATGGCCTTAGGATCCTGAGCCTTAACAATTTGGCTTGAGGGTTTTCCAGCATCAGATCTTCTTGGAGATCTGCATTCCCTCATAAAGTGCACCATACGATGAAAATTGTAGCACTAAACCTTGGATTTATCAAATCTAGCAGTGTCCTTTGCATTAAAGGTCATCTTCTTCTTAAACCTTCTATTCCATCTGTTTACTCTTATACTTGCAAGAGCTATGTTCCACTTTATATCCATCTCCTCCAAGTGCTCATCACTTATTTGCTCAAGGTCCTCATATGTAATCACTGAACCATTGGGCAATGAAGCAATGTATGCACACACAGTATCCAGATCCAAACCAGCAGGCTTAACTCTTGGTGAGTCAATTTTGTATGTGTCAGCGTCTAAATGTGAGGCGTTGACAGGATATGATCCAGCGTTGATACATGTTGATCCAGTAACTGGGTGCATGTATAAATCCTTCTGATCAAATTGACCTTCACTATGTGAGAAGAAGGCCATGTTACTATTGATAGACTTACTTCCATGCTCCAAAAGAGTTTCATTCTCCAACAGCCTCAGTTTGTTGAAGATATCATCAAAAGTAGAACTTGTGTGAGTGTTATTGGCAATTATAGATCTTGCCTCAATCTTCCATGCATCACCAAGGCTTTTAAGAAAAGTGGCAATAATGTCAACATCACCAATTACTGTCCCCATGAAGGACAGCTTGTAATAAGTGTGAAAACACTTATCCTTTTACCACTTATTTCCAATAATAACAAGACCAAAACGTGTGATTTATGTCATAAAAGTCGGAATTATGCGTGGTTTGTGTTTTTATTGTGTTTTAGGACCAAAATATGAAAAAGGAAGAAAACACGGGCTTTCACGGGCTTTTGTCGAAGAAAACAGGAAAAGACGAAGTCAAAAGATCAAGAGTGCAAAAAGAACGGAAGTCCAAGGCCTATTCTGAAGATTTATCGAAGGAAAAGTCTAAAGACGGAAGTTTACCGAAGTCGAAGAACTTAAGTCTAATAGAAGAAGAAAATTAAAAGACAAGTTCAAATCCCGAGACGACAAAGACAAAGAATTAAAGTCGAGTCGAGAAAACGTGAAGAAAGCAAGAAAGAAGATGCAACACATGCACTCCTTCCACCTTCCCTATAAATACCCTCCTAATAGTCATTAGGAGGGTGGTTAGTTAGTTTTTAGCTAGTTTTCACTTTTTCTTAGTTTTCTCTAGTTTTATAGAGAGAAAGTCTTAAACTTTCTCTCACTACATTTCATCTTCCTTCTTAATCTTTCAAGATTAAACACTTTGTATTGCTTATTTTCATTAATCAAGTTCCATTTTTAGCTTTTATACCTTAATCTCATTCTACTTTTCTTTGATTTAAGATTGATTTTGGTACGATTATCAATAGATCCGTGTTGTTCTTAATGATTTCGTGCTTAAAAAGGTAATCTTTTGATCATTTCATAAGTTTTCATTTGATTAAGCTTTAAGACTTTTGTGCTTATTGGCTTATTTTTATGATTAGCTTATTTTCTTATTAAAAGTTTTCTTAAAAAGTTCATGTTTTTATCGTTTGATCCAAAAGTTTGTTGATTTTCGAGTTAGATAAGTTGAAGAGTGCTTATTTGATTCGGTTTTGTTGATTCGTTTTAGTTTTGGGAATAAGCTCAATCTAATAGCTTATTTCATTGGCTTTTTACCCGAATCCCATAATTTTCGGAAAGGGTACAACTCCCTTTTCCGATTGCTACACATTCCGACCGGCCCTCCCCTCTTTCCGATTGAGTCCAATCGGAAAAGGGTTTTCATTTTCCGACTGGCACCCATGAGTATTCCGATCTAGCCACTGTTTCATATTCCGACGGTGGTTGTTTAGCTTATATTCCGATTGTCCCTTTTCATTTATTCCGATTGGCAGTTTTGCTCAGTATTCCGATTTGGTCAAGTTTGCATATTCCGATTGTGGGCTTTATCCCACATTCCGATCACAGGTTCTACCAACATTCCGATCAACCGATCGGAATACATTCCGATCGGGACACCTTTGTGGGGCTTATTCCGATTGTTTGCATTTGTTTGATATTCCGTTCTTACTTTCTTTTAGTACTTTTCAATTAAGCCCTTATTTTTAGAGAATTTTCTAAGTGTAAGTTTTATTTAGTGTACTCATTTTATCTTTAAGTTTACAAGCATTTATCTTTACTCCTCATTTTAATATTAATCTTTATTCTTCCCTTTTACTTAACGACACTTTAATTACTTGCTAATAGTTTAAAACAAACAAACCAAACCATTCTCTTGATTCTCCAAAAGACGATTGAGTCGCACTTAAGACCGGTTTTCAATTCGAAAAGACTTGGGACTACTATATTTTATACCTAGCCAAAAGCGAAGTATTAAATGGCGCCGCTGCCGGCTCTTTTCGTTACGATAAACGGTTTCTAGTAAGAGACGCATTGAATTTTGGTATCCGTTCTTTGAACGTTATTTTTCCTTGCTTCAAAAATTTTCAAAAATCCTAAAAAATATAAAACTCTTCAAAAATACAAAAACATTGAATAATCATTAAAAGCAATTCTTTTCAAAAGGTTTTGCACCAAAAAGATTATATAGATATTTTCTGTGTATATTTTTCTTCTGCAGGTGTATGCGTACTAGATCTTCGAACTATTCTGAGCCCGAGACTCTTGAAGATTTAGATATGGCTGGTGTTAATAACAACAATAATCACCTACCTCAACACAATTTGAATAACAACAACAACAACAACAACAATGTCCTCTTACCTGATTTACGAACAATGTAGGAATTGTGCCAACCCACCATGAACGGACGCGGAGGCCCGATTGCGCCAATGCACGTCACGGCTCAGGAGTTTTCGTTGAAACATCACATGATCCAACAAGTGCAAACGAACCCATTTCGTGGAATTCCGGATGATGATGCCAACAAACACCTCGACAAATTCATTACCATGACCCAAAGCATGAAGTGCTCCGGTGTTTCTATGGATGACCTTCGCCTTCAACTTTTTCCCCACTCGCTTTCTCACCATGCCGAAAAATGGTTTGACCGTCTTCCTAAGAATTCTATTCATACGTGGAATGACATGACTCAACGCTTTTTATCGCGCTACTTTCCCCCATCCATGGTCACTAGCCTTCGTAACCAAATCAGTGGATTCATGCAAGAGAATGATGAATCACTTTTCGATGCTTGGGAACGCTACAATGATTTGATCGACCGCTGTCCTAATCACAATATGCTCCCCGTCACTCTCATTGACACCTTCTACAATGGTCTCACTTTTCGTGATCGTGACACGATCAATGCCGCCGCCGGTGGTACTTTTATGAAAAGGAGACCGGAGGAGTGTCGAGAGTTGATCGAAAACATGACTACTCACCACAAGAATTGGGATTCATCCGCATCCTCAAGATCTAACTCGAGAGTCAATGTTTCTTCTACTACTTCCAATCCTGAGATGACTGAAATCTCTCGACAACTCGCTGAAATGAACAAGAATTTCATGGCCATGGCCACAAACCACTTTCAACAAGCTAAATCCGTTGCTATTTCTTGTGACACATGTGGTGGCCCTCATTCTTATAATGATTGTCCTTCTACCCAAGGCAATTATTCTGAAAACGTTAACGCAGCTTACGGCACTTATCCCACGGGAGGCTATCAAGCCCGCCCTCAAGGAGACCGTGGCTTGCTAAGTTATCGTTCCAACAATTATCTTGCTCCTCCCGGTTTCCCTCCTGCAAACCAAAACCAACAACAAAGCTATAACCGAAACAACCAATCCCAACCTCGTGCTCAAAACCAATATCAATCCCAAAGAAACCCATACCCAACTCAAGGAAATTCTCAAGCTTACCAAGCTCCACCTCTCAATCAACCGATGGCAGTAAACCAAGACGTCGAGACGTTCATGAAGACTAATCGTGAGATGGTGACGAATCTTCAGAGTCAATTTGTCAACTTGAAGAATGACATGGTGAAACAAGGGAGCGATATTCGAGCTGAGCTAAGGAATTACATGGCCAAACACAGCAATGACATTAATGCCAACATGCAAAACTCTTTTAATAATCAAGCGGTTCATCTTCGTGATATGATTGGTTCTCTCATCCAAGGTAATCAATCCTCTTCTTCGGGTACTCTTCCGAGTAATACCGTTGCAAATCCAAGAGGGGAGATGAAAGCAATCACTACTCGTAGTGGAAAAGGTTATATGGAACCCGAGCTTCCTACACCTCCACCCGTGATTGTGAACAAGGAAAAAGAGCAACTTTCTTCACCTCCTTCACCTTCTATCCCCATTTCCCCACCACCCGTGGTTGTGAGTGATCCTATTCCCTTAAAGCCTTCTTCTTCATCCAATATACCTTATCCTTCAAGGTTGAGGAAAGAGAAGAAAAAGAGCAAGGATGATATTCAGGTTTCAAACTTTCTAAAAATGTTTAAACAATTGAATTTTAACATCTTCTTTGCCGAGGCTCTCGCTCACATGCCCAAATACGCTAAGATGTTTAAAGATCTTCTAAGTGATAAGGAAAAGCTTCTTGACATCGCTCAGACCCAACTTAACGAGAACTGCTCCGCAGTGCTCTTAAGGAAATTGCCCACCAAACTTGGTGATCCGGGTCACTTCTTGATTCCTTGCAACTTCCCGGGAGTAGAGAATTGCATGGCCCTAGCCGATCTAGGTGCCAGTATAAACTTAATGCCTTTAAGTGTTTGGAAGCAATTATCTCTCCCCGAGCTAGTCCCCACCAAAATGACTTTGGAATTAGCCAACCGTACGGTTGCTTATCTAGTGGGGATAGCCGAAGATGTCTTTGTTGGCGTCGACAAATTCACCTTCCCGGCGGATTTTGTTGTCGTTGATTACGAGATGGACCCTCATGTTCCATTAATCGTCGGACGTCCATTCCTGAGGACCGGTCGCACTCTCATTGATGTAACCGCGGGCGAAATAATCATGAGAGTTGGTGACGATAAATTGTCTTCAACATGGGTAAGATTTCTAAGCAACCTTATTCATATGAGAGTGTTAATGCTATTGATGTTCTCGATGAGGCTTGTGAAGAACATTTTCATGATGCTTGCAAAAGTACTCTTTCTTCTCTACCTAATGTTGAGACCGTTGCCTCAATTGCTCCAGCATTGACTCCTTTTGGAGAAAGTGACTTGGATGATTTCGAAGCTAGCTTGGGTCCTCTCGATATTAAGTATGATAATTTGTCCACCAATTGGGATGAAGACATTAATACTATTGAGAGACTTCTCAATGAGGACCCGTTTTCTCCTCCTGCTCCTAAAGAGGTGACTTATGATGATCCATCGTTAGTTTCACCATCTATTGAGGATCCTCCTACTCTCGAGCTTAAGGACCTACCGCCTCATCTTGAGTATGTTTTCCTGGAAGACAACGAGAAGCTACCGGTCATCATCGCAAAGGATCTGAAAGAAGACGAAAAAGCCCGACTTGTCGCTGTGTTGAAGAAGCATAAAAGAGCTATCGCTTGGAAAATCTCCGACATCCGTGGAATTGATCCTCACTTCTGCACACATAAAATTCTCATGGAGGACGACTTTAAGCCCACAATTCAAAGCCAACGAAGGGTGAATCCTAAAATCCATGAAGTCATCAAAAAAGAGGTTATCAAACTTCTTGATGCGGGTATGATTTATCCTATTTCGGATTCACCATGGGTTAGTCCAGTCCATTGTGTGCCTAAGAAAGGCGGAATCACCGTTGTGCCCAATGCAAACAACGAGTTGATTCCTACCCGTCTCGTTACTGGGTGGAGAGTTTGTATAGACTACCGCAAACTCAATGATGCCACGAGAAAGGATCATTTCCCTCTACCTTTTATGGACCAAATGCTTGAACGTTTAGCGGGTAATGAATATTACTGCTTTCTTGATGGTTTCTCGGGTTATTTCCAAATACCCATCGATCCCCAAGATCAAGAGAAGACAACATTCACCTGTCCCTATGGCACCTTTGCTTATAAAAGAATGCCTTTTGGCTTATGCAATGCCCCCGGGGCTTTCCAAAGATGCATGTTAGCTATCTTCCATGACATGGTTGAGCAAACCATGGAAGTCTTCATGGATGATTTCTCGGTCTTTGGGGATTCCTTCTCTTCTTGCCTTGCCAATTTGGAACGTATGCTTAAGCGGTGCGAAGACACTCGCCTTGTTCTGAATTGGGAAAAATGCCATTTTATGGTAAAAGAAGGCATTGTGCTAGGACACAAAATCTCTAAAGCCGGTCTTGAAGTCGACCGTGCTAAAGTAGATGTCATAGCCAAATTACCTCCACCTTCAACCGTGAAGGGTGTGAGAAGTTTTCTGGGTCATGCGGGCTTCTATCGTCGATTCATTCAGGATTTCTCTAAAATCGCTCGCCCGATGACCCACCTCTTGGAAAAAGATACTCCTTTTATCTTTTCTAAAGAGTGTCTCCAAGCCTTCAATCTTCTTAAGGATAAGCTAACTAAGGCACCGGTCTTGGTTACCCCTAAATGGGAGCTGCCTTTTGAATTGATGTGCGATGCTAGCGACTTTGCTATTGGTGCGGTTTTGGGCCAACGAGTGAATAAACACTTCCAACCAATCCACTATGCTAGCAAAACAATGACGGGGGCTCAATTGCATTATACGACAACCAAAAAAGAGCTTTTAGCTGTTGTCTATGCTTTTGAGAAATTTCGCCCCTATCTTGTTTTATCCCCCACCATCGTATACACGGACCATTCCGCGTTGAAGTACTTGATGACAAAGCATGACGCTAAGCCAAGACTTCTTCGCTGGGTTTTACTCCTTCAAGAATTCAACATTGAAATTCGTGACAAGAATGGAGCAGAAAACCTAGCCGCGGATCATCTGAGTCGACTTGAGGATCCATATCAGGGGGATCATCCGAACAAAGAGATCAATGACTCTTTTCCCCTTGAGACCTTAATGTCTATAAACCTCAATCTTGATGACACCCCGTGGTTTGCGGACATTGCAAACTACTTAGCGGGTGGTATTCTCATCAAAGGGTTAACATCCCAACAAAAGAAGAAGTTCTTGAATGATGTCAAGACTTACTTTTGGGATGACCCTTTTCTATTCAAACAATGTGCTGATCTGATCATTCGTCGATGTGTTGACGGACCGGCAGCTTTTGACATCCTCCAAGCTTGCCACAAAGGACCCACCGGTGGTCACTTTGGTCCCAACTACACCGCCAGGAAAGTGTTTGATTCTGGATTCTATTGGCCCACCATTTATCGTGACGCTCACGAAATGGTTAAGCATTGTGATGCTTGCCAACGTCAAGGCAAGATCACACATAAGGATGAGATGCCTCAAATTTTCATACAGGAATGTGAAATCTTTGATGTATGGGGCATCGACTTTATGAGGCCATTTCCATCCTCCAAAGGAAACAAGTACATCCTCGTCGCCGTCGACTACGTTTCTAAATGGGTCGAAGCTAAGGCTCTTCCTACGAATGATGCGAGGGTGGTTGTGAACTTTTTGAAGCAGCTTTTCGCTCGATTTGGCGTTCCTCGTGCTATCATCAGTGACCGCGGGACTCATTTTTGCAACGACCAATTTGCAAGAGTCATGGCTAAGTATGGTGTCAATCACCGTCTTTCCACCGCCTATCATCCCCAAACCAATGGGCAAGCCGAAATTTCCAATCGTGGCTTGAAGAGAATTTTGGAGCGTACTGTGGGAGAGCATCGTGCCGCGTGGGCCGATAAGTTAGATGATGCTCTGTGGGCTTTCCGTACTGCTTACAAGACCCCGATCGGTTGTACACCTTATCGTCTTGTGTACGGGAAAGCCTGCCACCTCCCCATCGAGCTGGAACATAAGGCGCACTGGGCCTTGAAGTGGGCTAACTTCGACATCAACAAAGCCGGTGATAATCGCAAGATTCAACTCAACGAGCTAAATGAATTGAGGAATGAAGCTTATGAGAACTCGCTGATCTACAAGGAGAAGACGAAGATTATCCACGACGCTAAAATCAAGAACCGAGAGTTCCACGTTGGTGATCAAGTCTTACTCTTTAACTCTCGGTTGAAGATCTTCTCTGGCAAGTTGAAGAGCCGCTGGTCTGGTCCATTCACCGTCGCCAAAGTTTTTCCGTATGGGACCATTGAGCTTTCTCAGCCGAATGGGCCCAATTTCAAGGTGAATGGCCAGCGTCTGAAGCTGTACTTTGGTGAGGACATCTCTCACGAGATGATTCCATCCCTCACCACGTTCCCCATGAACTAAATTGGGCCGAGTCAGGCTCGTGACTCGGTGAACAAAAACAAGCGCTTCTCGGGAGGCAACCCGTGTTCTATCCTTTACTGCTTTCACAATAAGTGTAGGGGGAGCCCCCGCATATGTTTGTTGTCTTGTTTCTTGTGCTATGCAGGGATTAAAGCTTCAGAGAGCATCTTGATGACTTTTGACGAACCGTGATACCGTGTTTCCCATCTTCCCGGTTCTATCCTAAACTCTTGTGATTCAATATTTCATATTTTATATATGTTCACATTGAATTCACTTTAGTTGTCCTTTCCTTAGCAAGATTTAAACAAAGTGCACAATGTCCTAAGTGTAGGGGAGTTTCCTCCCACATGCTTAAACATTGAGGACAATGTTTATCTCAAGTGTAGGGGGGACTTCTATCGAAGTAAGTGGTCTTTTCCATGAATTTGCCCTCATTTTAACCGGAAAAATTGATTTTTCGACATTTTTCAAAATTTTTAATCTATTTTGGCCTAGTTGTATAGTTGTATTTTCCTTTATCCTTTTTAGTTTCTTTCCATTGTTAGATTAGTTTTTCAATAAAGTGGTTTTAGATTTTTCTTAGTCATGAACATCTTGACTCAACCCGAGTTTACTTACCTAAGTTTACTCTAGCTAGTATCCTTAACGTGTTTAAGTCAAGTTTTGCTAGGCTTTTATTTAGGGAGCTATAAAACGCAAAAGTCTTAACTCTCACGGGTTAAGAACAAGAACTTTTCGCAAGTTCCTATAATTGATCCTAGAGAGTCGTTTATCAAGGGAGCTTTAAAACGCGATTTCTAAACTTGAAAAAGTCTAAGAATTTGCAAGATCCTATAGGCGACTCGAAAACCCAAAACTTTGATTTAATAGGCTAAGCATCCACGAGTCTCATTCCTTGAGATTTTAAACTGTGGAGAACGAGAGATGATAGAGCCAATTATAAGTTCGGTATTCTTTCGTGAATTTATGTAAGTTAATTATAAGCCTATTCTCCCTCCACTTGTTAATAAATTTATCTGCAATAAATAAGGTTGTACGATTTAAAAGGTTACTTAGCTTCTAGCCCCAGATCGTTTAAAAGTTGCTCGGTACGGTTTAGAGTTCATAGCCAAGGCATAACTTATTGAAGCGGGATGCGAAGATTGGCGAGTCCGAAAAGGCCCTAACAAGGCATGAGGGCTACATTTTGTTGCTAAAGATCCAAAAGTGATGTGAAGAATCATTTATCAAAAATCAATATGAAGGATCGAGACACACGACGAAAAGCAAGAACTCCCCAAAAGTCATGGAGAAGTCTATCCGAAAAGACCCTAACAAGGTATGAGGATAAATAGATCCAAGTCCTAAAAGGAGGCGGATCGTTGTATATCATAGTCCAAAATAAAGATTGGATCAAAATGAAGAAGTCGTGGTCCAAAGATGAAGACTCTCTTAAAACTTCAAAGCGAAGAAATTCCTATTATGAAGAGAAGACCATTATTTCAAGAACGTCTCTCAAAGATTCGAAGTATGAAGTCGCTGCCAAATATCGGTCTGAGAAAGGTCTCAAATCGTGAAGCGAGTTATGCCAAGATATGAACTTTATGAGGTCCCGAGAAGCAGTTTTAAAAGATCTGGTCCTTTAGCTAACTATTGATTAAATCGTTCACTTTATTTTCGGCCTAAGTAACTATCGAAATAAGTCAAACAATGCATCCTCGTGATCATTCAAGACAAAAATAAAATATAAGAGGTACACCTAGTATAAGGGAGTCTAAGTGAGTAATTGGCCCACATGAGTTTGTGATAGTTTGCTAACTTATAATAACAATGATCTCGTTTTTAAGCTTGGTATGGGGAACGTGAAACTTGAGGATGATAAACGTTCATGGCTGCCAAAACCAAGGTAAGTGTTTGATTTCTCTACTTGTTCTATCTTTTTATGCTTAGTATTTAATAAAGGCCAAGGTGGATTATTTATGATGGAAAATGTAAACCGTGCTTTAAAATTAATGCATTGCATGAGGGCATTGCAATGGTCAAGTGTAGGGGATTTAATAAGTGTGAAAACACTTATCCTTTTACCACTTATTTCCAATAATAACAAGACCAAAACGTGTGATTTATGTCGTAAAAGTCGGAATTATGCGTGGTTTGTGTTTTTATTGTGTTTTAGGACCAAAATATGAAAAAGGAAGAAAACACGGGCTTTCACGGGCTTTTGTCGAAGAAAACGGGAAAAGACGAAGTCAAAAGATCAAGAGTGCAAAAAGAACGGAAGTCCAAGGCCTATTCTGAAGATTTATCGAAGAAAAAGTCTAAAGACGGAAGTTTACCGAAGTCGAAGAACTTAAGTCTAATAGAAGAAGAAAATTAAAAGACAAGTTCAAATCCCGAGACGACAAAGACAAAGAATTAAAGTCGAGTCGAGAAAACGTGAAGAAAGCAAGAAAGAAGATGCAACACATGCACTCCTTTCACCTTCCCTATAAATACCCTCCTAATAGTCATTAGGAGGGTGGTTAGTTAGTTTTTAGCTAGTTTTTACTTTTTCTTAGTTTTCTCTAGTTTTAGAGAGAGAAAGTCTTAAACTTTCTCTCACTACATTTCATCTTCCTTCTTAATCTTTCAAGATTAAACACTTTGTATTGCTTATTTTCATTAATCAAGTTCCATTTTTAGCTTTTATACCTTAATCTCATTCTACTTTTCTTTGATTTAAGATTGATTTTGGTACGATTATCAATAGATCCGTGTTGTTCTTAATGATTTCGTGCTTAAAAAGTTAATCTTTTGATCATTTCATAAGTTTTCATTTGATTAAGCTTTAAGACTTTGTGCTTATTGGCTTATTTTTATGATTAGCTTATTTTCTTATTAAAAGTTTTCTTAAAAAGTTCATGTTTTTATCGTTTGATCCAAAAGTTTGTTGATTTTCGAGTTAGATAAGTTGATTAGAGTGCTTATTTGATTTGGTTTTGTTGATTCGTTTTAGTTTTGGGAATAAGCTCAATCTAATAGCTTATTTCATTGGCTTTTTACCCGAATCCCATAATTTTCGGAAAGGGTACAACTCCCTTTTCCGATTGCTACACATTCCGACCGGCCCTCCCCTCTTTCCGATTGAGTCCAATCGGAAAAGGGTTTTCATTTTCCGACTGGCACCCATGAGTATTCCGATCTAGCCACTGTTTCATATTCCGACGGTGGTTGTTTAGCTTATATTCCGATTGTCCCTTTTCATTTATTCCGATTGGCAGTTTTGCTCAGTATTCCGATTTGGTCAAGTTTGCATATTCCGATTGTGGGCATTATCCCACATTTCGATCACAGGTTCTACCAACTTTCCGATCAACCGATCGGAATACATTCCGATCGGGACACCTTTGTGGGGCTTATTCCGATTGTTTGCATTTGTTTGATATTCCGTTCTTACTTTCTTTTAGTACTTTTCAATTAAGCCCTTATTTTTAGAGAATTTTCTAAGTGTAGGTTTTATTTAGTGTACTCATTTTATCTTTAAGTTTACAAGCATTTATCTTTACTCGTCATTTTAATATTAATCTTTATTCTTCCCTTTTACTCAACGACACTTTAATTACTTGCTAATAGTTTAAAATAAACAAACCAAACCATTCTCTTGATTCACCAAAAGACGATTGAGTCGCACTTAAGACCGGTTTTCAATTCGAAAAGACTTGGGACTACTATATTTTATACCTAGCCAAAAGCGAAGTATTCACTTGCTTGTAATATCAAGCAGTCTGCTTCTCACACTGTTAAGCTTCTCATTAGGTTGAGCCTTAAAAACAGCATACTCATGCAAGAGTTGCTTCTTCTTCTCTTCCTTAGTATCAGCATTACCACCATAGGCAACTTTAAGGGCTGCCCAAAGGTCTTTTGCAGACTCATAACCTCTGTATTTGTGCTGATTTTCTTGTCCCAAAGAAAGTTTCGGAATGCTTAGGGTTTTCATATCAACCCTTTTCTTTGCTATGTCATCAGCAGACACAACTCTACCATCGTCATGTTTTTCTTTCTTATCTTCTTCAGAACATCCTTGAACAACTGATCTTGTAGCAATGGCATCTGCAATCTTTTGAGCTTTATTTAATATGTATCCATATTCAATAATCTCCCAAAGAGTGTAGTCATGGATTTGCAGATATTGCTCAAAGTTGAACTTCCACAGCTCAAAATTGTTTGCATCTAGCATGGGAATCTTGATGTTGTGGTTTGAGGAGGAGGAGGTTACTTCTGGAGTGGACATGATGTTTTTGGGGTTTTGTGAAAAATTAGGGTTTTGGTGATTTTAGGGTTCTTGTGTTCTTTTAGATCAAAGTTTCTCAACAAGCTCTAATACCACTTGTTGATCCCAATAGATCGATTTAGCTTGTGTAAACGAGATTAGATCAAGTAATACACGTAGAGAAACATTGTTTATGTATGAAACAATTTAAGTGTTATGCGGAATTAACACTTAAACAAGAACACAAACAGATGTAAAACAAACTTTCACTTGATTGATAATAACGAACTTGCTTACAATGAAAGTGTTTAACGTATGAAAACTTATTTGAAACATAACCTAAAGGTCTTCTTTTATAGACATAAGAAGCCTTGTACAAGAGTCTACGTATCAACTATTCTAGGTAAAGATAATTATAGAAAATACAATGTTGATCCTATCTTTACTAGAAACAAACTAGAAACATAATACGCGTAGACCTTATCTTCCTATCAGTGCTTGTCTTCAACCTATCAACGCTTGACGTCTTCCGGTCAATGCTTGATCTGTCAGCGTTTGTTTTCTTCTTATCAACGCTTGTTTTCCTCTTGTCAACGCTCAAGTGGACTGGCTACATTTTATTCCCAACAATGGAGAAAGTTTCGTGTCTTGAATCATCCGTTAACTATCATGAACAAGCCCCAGACCATTAATTAACGAAAGTTATAAGAAAAGTTAAAGTTTTAACCTTGAACTAATTGAACCTTACACACATGTTTAATTATAAATAAACAATTTATATACTCCATTTCGTTTTCTATATATCCTAACCCTAATATACAAAACACACACACAAACCCTAACTTCATAAACTTTCTCCCAGCCTCCATATTATCCGGCCACCGTCGCCATTATTTCTGGCCAAGTTCCAATATACTCTCTGTCACCCGATATATTCGATCCATCCCCCGATCTATTGTATCCATCATCTCCGACGACTCCCTTTTATTTTCCGGCGACCCCACCGACAACCATCACACCACCAGCCGCCGTTAATATCACCACCATGAACACAAATAGCAGCCACCCGAAACACCATCATCACAGACCTCTTGTCCTCATCACCATTGACGACCACCATTGTTCGACCATTAGATCTGCCACCAGCCATCGTGGTGCTCCACCATGCGCCGACCACTAGTCATCTACGAACCACACCACCCCCATCGCCACAGATCCGCCCCATCCCTTTCGATCTACCATAGCCGTCACCTTTCCCTAGCCTCACCACCACAGATCTACGTCACCACCATCCACGAACCACCATAAACACCACCACGAAAATCATCAGCCACCCGTGGCTCAGTTTTAGCAGCCACCGGGGGTGTTTGTTTGTCTTTGTTTAACTCCTAAGGGTGTTTATTGTTTGTTTCGATTTACATCAGCCCAAAAAGGGTGTTCGTATGTTGTTTGTGTGTCACCGAGACCACCACAGAGTGGTGCTCGTGTGTACGTCCTCCCAACCACCACAACCGTACTGATGGCGGTGTCGACTTGTGGTTATGATTATTGGTTATTATGATTGGTTATTATTATTCTTAATTCATTGTACATAAATAAATAAATATGATTATGTTGATTTTGTGATTTAACGACCGTTAGCGTCGTTGGTTATGTTTAACAGCCGTTAAGAGGCTTTTGATGAGGTTAAAATTAGTTTATAGGGCGTTTGGCAACGGGTTTAACAGCCCAATAGGGGGCGTTTGGATATGAGTTTTGTGACAGTTTTAGGGGTGTTTAGGTTTATGGATTATTAAAAAGGTAAAAGCATTTGGTTGAAAGTGTTGATTTATTTTCGACTTGATTATCGGTAAATTCATTTTATTTATTGTTTACAATTCGAAAACTATAAATTTGATACAATAGAAATGTAGACGATTGAAACACTGGTTGATTGTGAAAGTGAAAAATATCATATTTTGTGATTATGGGAAACGTTATATAAACGAATAGGTCATGCCAAAATTTTTATAAATTTAATATTGATTAATTTTATAAATGTTATATAGAAACTAAAATGGGTTTATGGGATATTAAATTGATGAGTAAAGAAGCAAAGATTTATAAAATATTATTTTATTAAATCATAATTATTATATTTGAAACTTCGTTTGAAACTCTTAAATGTGTATTTGCTTTTATAAAATAATTTTTATTTAATTAATGAGTGATTTTAAAAAAAGGGTCGAATCATCTTGGTTTTATTTATTATTCTTGTTTATAAAATAGTTGCAAGGTATTATATACTTTGACTATTTATTTCTTGTGATTGTCATCTTTCCTGAGTCTAGTACATGTCGTCTGTCATGTATATTCCGAGTTATTCGTGTTGTCTGTTCTTGTTATACAATTCAAGCTATGAATTATATACAGGTTCCATTCTTCCGTGTGTAATATATATTAGGTATGTATATTACATACATGGTGGTATCATTCGCTTCATCTGACTGAACCGATTATCGAACGATTTCGACATCGGATTTAAAAGGTTTATGAACCGATGGTATTGATGAAAACTTTCATCAGGAAAGATTGGATGCATCGAATTGGGATGCTGGGAAATGATCGATAGATAAACTGCGGCTTCTGGTATCGAGCAGTTCCGGCTTACGTTACGCTGCTCTTGGTATTAGCATATCTGCTATATGTTATGAAACATCGATGTGAGTTCATACCCCCTCTTTCTCTTTTCAAAATCGATTTATAAATGTTTTGAATCTCTTTGGGGGAGATACATGCTTGTCGATGTCAAATACGTGTTTGTGCATTTCAATGATTGTTGCGATATACATGTCTAAACTTTCCAAGTATTATTGTGATACATATGCGTTGATATCTTTTCTAAGATTGTTTATATTGCGTACGTGCTTGTACTTTTGAGGATTGTTTACGTGACATATGAGTTTACACTTTTTGGATTGTTGATGATATATACTTGTGAATATCTGAGCTATCCCATAGCTCCTTTTAAACTGCTTTGTATGTTAATAATGTGAAGTAAAATAACTGCTTGTACTTGCTTGTGGACGCAATAAATCTGTTTTTCTGTGAATGCTCAGTGAACTTCGTTTATGATTAGACTAAGTAGTGTTAGCCATAGTCCCCACCATCATGTATCATTAATTACTCTGCTGGAGTAAGCTCTTATGTTATGGATAGATCTATTGAGACTTGACAACCTCCGTTCGGGCATTCTGACGCCGGACGGGTGTATATCATTTGTGTGAACTTAGGTAGTCTTGGCTAGACTCCCACTAGGGGCAACTTATATGTACATTGTGGTGTACGTACTGGATCATTAACTTCGATATCAGGAGCTTAGCGCTATCATAAACACTGAAACACCTGATTTATTCTACACTTGGCACTATATCTCCTATAGATGCCTTGGGTACTTGAACTGAAATTTTGCGGTCCATCTTGCTATGAATCTTGACTATGATCTTGCTATGATCTTGAACATGTATATCGAGCGTGATATTGATATGAATCTTGACTGTGATTATGTATTGATCTGATATGAATCTTAACTGTGATCTCGATATGAATCTTGACTGTAGTAATGAAATGTGCTCGACATGACTTTATTATGTGGTTCTAACATGATTCTTGCATGTGATTATGATATGATTATTGTACGTGCATTGATATGATCCTTATGTGTGGTTTTGACATGATGCTTCTATACTGGTTTGATATGATACTTATATGCTGGTTTGATATGATGCTTATATGCATTTTGCTATGATTCTCATATGTGATCTTGATTGTGATACTGATATGAACCTAGAATATGATATTGTTATGTATGTTGACCGTGACTATTGAATTTAACTTGGATATGATGTGATCATGAACTTAAGATTGAACTGAAATGAAGTGTGAGCGTGAACTACAACTTGTCTTTTATGAACTGAATTATTTGTGGTAGTTGTAATGCTTTTACTAAACATTGATTTATGATCGAACCTTGTGGTAACGTTCTTTTATTATGAAACTCTGAATTTCTGAACGTTTTTGCAATGCTACTTTTGGTAGTGGCCCTTATAAACCTTTAGAGTGTCATAAGCATTTTAATAAAACTTATGAACTCACCAACCATTGTGTTGACACTTTTAAGCATGTATTCTCAGGTACTTGACTGTAATGTTATTTGAATTTTGCGTTGTGGTATTTAGCATAGAGGTCATTCTCTCGGATCAAGACTCGGATAATCATGACGTAACAGGCCCCAAAACTCATGGGCTTATGCTGGGCCAATTTGGTGGAGGGGGGTGTTACACAAGCAAATAGCGTCTTTTGAAGTATCAAACTTTATTACGTATATGTTACTTTTCCTTATTCCCTTTGCTATTGTTATTCCGTCTTTTAGTATTTTACAACCATTTTTGTAACACCCCACTTTGACAAGTATACCGTTACATGATAATTATGGCGTATCATCAAAGCATGCAAGGTAAATGTCTAAACATAAATGACCCCATAAATGAAAACCGGAATCAAACATCGGTCCCCTAACATAAGCTCACACATGAATAAAGTAAAGAATATAGAAAAGGACTAAACAATGTCCAAGCAAGCATAAGTATATGAAATGCAAAAGGAAAAGAAGTCTAAGGTGGCTTCCATCCTATGCACGTGCTCTTAGTTGCTCAAGTTCGTCCCTGTATACCTGCCGTATGGGACATGAAAAGAAAATACGGCTGAGCAATACGCTCAGTGAATGTATATAATGACATGATAAGAATAAATAAAACATAAATAAAGTATGAAATGCAGCGGAATATGTGTAAGTCTTAGAAAACCTGGAACATGTTCTATAAACTGGTTTATATCTGAAAAGTCTTATGTTTATTCATGAAAATGTAATTTAAATGCCAAAGAGCTCATATAGGTCATGAAAGATATCAACTTGCATGAATACATAGAGGGGTGACCTCGTCATGCAGTTAGAGGGGTGACCTCTAATTATATTAGTCTGGATGGAGGGATCAGCTCCAATGTGACGGATGTAGAGCACGCACCGCAGTCACCTTATAAATCTTCAAAACATGTACTAGGATGCACCCATACGCCCCACATGATAATAAAAATAATGGCCAAATAACTGAAAGGGACGCCGCGAGAAATCACTCTCATCGCGGAAGAGTCATGCACTGGTGCCTCAAGTTTCATGGTTATGGTACCTCCATAACTAGGTGGACATGGTCATGCATGTATATAGCTCAAGCAATTTAAAATGATAGCATGGTAATTACTAAAAAGTTTACGACATGTAAACTACTAGGGAAAACAGATGACAACAAACAGGGAATCCTAATCAATGCATAAAAGAAGAATGTCCTTTATAAAACCCAGTAGTTTTGACTAATATAATATCCATGTCTATAAATAAAGTGGGGATTTTACTAAGAAGTTTTTGCATTTTAATATGGGTATATGACTGAATTGTTGAATATATGGATACTCACTATCTCAATTATCACTTCCACATATGCCTATATGTTGTACACACTATGTATATATCAAGTCTAAGTTCTAAAAGTAACTATATGTATAAACAATGAATAAGAACAATTCAAATACAACAAGGATACCCTAAATAGCCATAGAAACCATAGAAATCCCTTGTAAACTAATGTTTCAAGCAATATAACTACATAAAATCTATGTACTATTATCAAATAAATTATACTAATTATAATCTACCATATAAAGGAAAGGTAAATAATTACAAAACACTAATATTCACTAATCTCAAGCTAATTACAAGAAAATGACCTAAATCTAAAATTAACATATAAAATCCATTCTTTAATGAATTAGAGTATAATCTTTTGCAACTAATTATAAAACTCAACTAAGTATCATAATAAGTTAATACATTTATCTTAAACGAAGTTACAAATTATTAAAGCAGAAAGTACAAGTTTTCAAAGCATAGGACCTTAAGCTTACTTAATTAACCCTAGAATATGATCAACCTATATAAATGCTTAAAATAAGAATTTAAAACCCATATAAGTTATAATCATATCATATAAGACTTAGAATAAGTGTACATAAATATATAAACCCTAATTACCCAAAATAGAAAGTCATTAGGCTTAATGATATAGAAACCCTTATATTAAGAAATCTATATGGAATCATTACCTAGTATTTTAGAAAAAGTATTCAATTACTTATAGAACTTAATTAAGGTTATAAGATTATGTTAAAACAGTTTAAAAGTATCTTAAAGCACAAGGTACAAGATTTCAATGCATGACTTGTAAACTAGGTCGAAATAGGTATTTTCACTCTTTAGATATGTTTACCTAAACTAAACCATCAAACCAAGTGTAAGAAATCTTTGGACACTTTAAACACAATGTCTAGGATCTAAATTAAGTTTTCATTAGAATATAAGAGGAGGATAATCACTTTTACTAAGATTTAAACCTAGATCATTAGAAAACCCTAATCTACATAAGTATACTTCCCATTTTCACATCAAACCTTTATTAAACTTCAAACCAAGGACCAAAATCTCTAAAATAGAATATATAAACCCTAATTAAGCCTTAATAAATCAATAATCACTTTCCTAAGTCCCTAATCACCAAAATCACAAACCATAAATTACAAGCCCCAGAATTTAGACCCGATTTTGTTATTTCCCTCCAAAACTCATTTCAAACACTTTCCTTCCTATTACAAGTTCAAAAACAAGATATTTACATGTTTTAGGGTATTTTAGAAGTGGTAACAAGTAGGTGTATCACCTAATATGGTGCTACACATTACCATTCTCATCCTAATATAGTTGTGACCCATTTTGAACCACAAGTGAAGATTGGAATAAAGATAGGGGCTACAAACTTGTGTATAGCTTCAATATCCATCCTTTTTCGTTAGCTTATCAATGTTACATGTTTTAATTAACTTGGAGCCTAAGTGTTGGCATTGCTATAAATAGAGCCGAATACACAACATGAAGACTTGCACCCCGTTTTCCTTAAACCTCCTACCCATTCTTCATATTAACTTCTATAAACGTCTTAGGACATCCAACAAGACCAAACAACAGGTCTAGAAGGAAGCCTTAAAGTTTTGAAGCTTTGATAGCAAGTTGTGTTCATAGGAAGCCATAAGGAGTCATTTTGGAGCTACCTAGGTAATTTCTATGTTAAACAAGATTTGATCTTGTTATAATGAATTTCAAGACTTGTATAATTCTAAAATTATGTTAGAAAGATAATCCAAAAAGAACTAAGTCATTTCATCAATTTAAATGAATGTTATAAGCTAAAGAAGTCTTAAAACCCTAGTTTTGTATTTTACATGAAATAATGACTTAAAATCCATTTCAAGAGCTATAATTCTGGTAAAATGTTGTTATTATGATTAAAAATGTGTTTTGAAACTTTTTTGTTAAAAACCTAGATCATTTGGTACATTTTTGAAGAAGTGATATGCTTTTTACAAGTATAGGGACCAAAATTGTCATTTTTGAAACTATTTTACATTTTAGGCTAAAATTGTTTTTTTATAAAGTTTAAATCTATAAGAATAAATGTTGGAAAGTTTGAGACCCTAAGGTTAAATACTGAGGGATTAAATTGCAATTAATGAAACTATATACTTAAAGGGTTAAAAATGTAATTATGCCAAAATATAACTATAAGGACTATTTTTGCCAATATTGAAACTAAAGACATAAAATATAATAATATAATAAGTGTCATGTTAGTAGGGAACTTTTTACAAAGATCTTCCATTTCGATATTACGTTCTAAATGAGTGATTGGGTTTACGATTTAAAGTGCCCTCGCTCCTCAAACGTTTATAGAATGGCTTGTGAGTATAATGGCCCAAGGAATGATACTATTACTCCAAAATAATTGAATCAAAGAATATGTAAACAAAATACTATATGAAAAGATCGAAATCGGAGATTATGACTTGATATATGTACATATTGTATGTCAACTCAAATATTGTGAGGAGATTGTGATTGGTCATAGCTACATAATTCGGGACTCTATAGGCTAAGGTGAGTTTATAGCCTCACTTTTGAAAGTTTATAAATGATTTGAAAACCCATGAGGGGGATACATGCTAAAACTGGAATACAAGTGTTTTTGTATGCTGCCTATATGATTATTGATACTACTTTTACTTATTGTGATTAAGTCCCTTTTTAATCGTGGTCCGCCAATCATTTAATAAGCACTAATATTGTGAATAGTACTATTGGAGACTGACATCTCCTATTTGGACAAGTCGTAGTTGCTTGCAGCTAATGGTTCCTACCTACGCTAAACATATTTGCTTTATTTTGCAAACTCAGGATAGTCCGACAAACTTCATGCTTAAGGGCAATTTGTTGGCTTTTCTGATAATGTATAGTCGTGGGGTCATGATATAGTGCAATAAAAATCAATCAATTTGAAACTTGGGTGTATAACACTGTAGCCCTGGAGTCATACTTGTATTCAAATGATTGTTTAAAACCTATAACTTCACTCAACCTTTGTGTTGACTTTAAAGCATATATTTTAGGTGAATAAGGACTGGCGGGCTGCGGATGGTGGTGTCTTGAATAAAGTTATCATTCTATCAATAAAACTAGATCTTTAGGGAAACCTGTGATGTACATTTATGTACAGTTGTTTTTATTAAACTCTGAATAATAAATGAATGATAAAGTAAATATGTATAAAATGTTTTTGAGCATTTTCTATTATTGTGGCTATGGTACTTTGATAGTAATACCCCAAATTAGCTTCTACTATTATAATGTAAATATGGAGGTGTTACAGATTGATATCCAGAGCCCATAGTTATAGAAAATAAGGTTTTTGTTAAACTATAACTAAGAGATTTTTAAATTTCAAGACTATCAGCCATCATCAGCGCCAGTGTAAGATTTTTATCCCTTTAGTAGCGTATCTTATGTTATTATGTTATATAAACTACAAGGATGTCTACTTCCACCTATATTCTCATTTCCGACGATGATGAAAGAGAAGTTCCAATGTTCACTGCATCACCTACAGATGTGCGTGTTCCAACTTTGTCTTTTTACGATACCCCTGAAGTACAAGAATATTTCTCACATCAAATTAAAGTGATGAATAGTGTACCTTCACCTACGTCTCGTTTTCTATTACCTGAGGATCTTTATTCATTTCCCAATCGAAGTCGTGAAGAGCCTTATGAAACTAATTGAAAAAGAAAAGATTTTAACCGAATATGACCGATTCTTGTCTGCAGTAATCTCGTGTGATGTGCTTACTACTGTAAATGTTAATTATTCGAATGAGCTTACATCCGCTATGATTAATTGTGATGCTGTGAATATTTGTGATGATATTTGTGATGATGTTTGTGATCTCTCTGTAAATGTTGCTGATACTGTAAATGAGGTAGATAATCATTCTTGTCACGAATCTAACGCTGAGTTTTTAAAGCTACAAGATTCTTACAATTTACTTTCAAAACGCTTTAATCAACTAGAACAACATTGTATATCTTTAGAATTAAAACAACAAACTCAAAATGAGAATCTTTTGATATCAAATGGTTGTGAAAACGGTGTTGAGACGAGTGACAAGATGATTGCAATTGTTAAGGCATTAGAGGAAGAGATTATGAGATTGAAGAGAGATGTGTCATCAAATGAAACACTCAAATTGGAACTAGAGGCTGCAGAGTCTAAAAACCAGGTCTTAGAAATTAGACTTTCGTCTGTTCTAGGGGAGATGGATCGGACAAGACAGGGACTATCCGCTCTTTATGGTTCACTAGAAGAACGCTTCGCTTTTAATGCGGCACAGCAACAATCTTATGTTGAACAACTGAACCAAAAGTGCGAGGAAATCTCTGACTTGAACATCCTGCTCATTGACAAAAATATGGTTTTGGCCGAGTTAAAGGAGACACTTCTTCTCACCCGACAAGAAGTTGTTGATAACTTAGCTACCGACTCTGCACCGTCCACTAGTGCTCCAACAACCAAGTCAGTAGTGCTTTATAAGAACCCGCTTCATAAGAGAAACCCGGTTACCTACGATGATTATATGAGGAATGCCATTAAGCATGTAGATCTTGTTAGGGATATTTTAGACGATCTTTATGCCTTAGATCCCTCAAGTAGCTACTATTATTCGGCTCATGAATATATTAAGCGAGTTCAATATTGCTTAGCATATTTGCAACACATAGGTAAACCAGGCTCTGCACTACTTACTAATAGGCCCATTGCTGTAACTCCATTCAATAAGACTCCAGGAGCAAAACCGTCATTGGCACAATCAAGTAAGGCACCATTAAAATCTGTTGCTAATATTCCCACTTTGCCTTCTACAGGATTAAAAGAGACTACTATGGCTAAAGGATCGCCACTCAAGAAAGATAAGATCAAGCCCTCCACTAGTAGTGCCAAAAAGAAGAAAGTAGAAGCTCACCATAGGAATGTTAGTTCAGTTTTAAATAAAAAGAATCATGTTAAGACTACAAGCTCTACGCCTGTGCAGAAGCCTAAATCATTTGTGAATTCTGATTTGAAGTGTTGGAATTGTAATGAATGTATGTTTTCACAACGTCATGATTTGTGTCTTATTGATCATGTGAATGAAATGAATGCCATTAGGAATAATCTTGAATGGAAGCCAACTGGTAGAACTCGTGCCCAAGTTGGATGGCAATGGCGTCCCACTGGTAGGACCTTTACATTAGATGGAAAAATGTGCCCTTTAACTAGGAATGCATCCATTGAGGTTAGGTCTGAGCGTCCTTTAGTTAGGCACACTCGCACTCAAGTATGGAAACAACGCCCTTTAATTAGGTCAGCTCCCACTATAGTGCCTATCAGTGAAGAAATACCACAGGATTTAAGCCAACTAGAATCTACACCACCAACTAGGAAGAAGAAGGCTAGGAAATCTAAGAAACCTAGAGTTAGCAAATCTAAGATTATTAAATCTGTACCTGCTAATAACAAGGAACACTCAGATTCCGATACCTCTACATTGTCTTCGTGTGGTGATATTTTCAGGTGGTCCAAATCATCCTCTGGTATTTGGACTCCGGTTGTTCAAAGCATATGACCGGAGATCGCTCGATGATCCGAAATTTCGTCAGCAAGTTTCTTGGTACGGTTAAATTCGGGAATGATCATATAGCAAAGATAATGGGATATGGTGAATATCAGGTTGGAAACGTTACGATTTCAAGGGTATACTATGTAGAAGGTCTTGGTCACAACTTATTTTCAGTAGGACAGTTTTGTGATTCCAACCTAGAGGTTGCTTTTCGACAACACACTTGTTTCATCTGCAACTTGGAAGGAAAAGATTTGTTGAAGGGATCTCGTGGTGCAAATCTTTATACGTTGTCCCTACAAGACATGATGGCCGCCTCTCCAGTATGTCTTCTCTCTAAAGCATCTAAGACCAAGTCTTGGTTATGGCATCGCAGATTATCTCATCTCAACTTTGATGCTATTAATCATCTGGCTAAAAACGAATTAGTTCGTGGTCTTCCAAAGCTTAAATTTCACAAGGACCATTTATGTTCCGCGTGTTCAAGGGGTAAAAGTACCAAGAAATCATACAGGCCCAAAGCTGAAGACACCAATCAAGAAAAACTTCATCTTTTGCATATGGATCTTTGTGGACCAATGAGAACTGAAAGTGTGAGCGGTAAGAAATTCATTCTGGTTATTGTGGATGATTTCTCCAGGTTTACATGGGTTAGATTTCTACGTACAAAGGATGAAGCACCGAAGGCTATCATCACTTTTCTGAAATTCATTCAGGTACGTTTGAATACTACTGTCCGCCGTATTCGTACTGACAATGGAACAGAGTTCGTCAACCAGACTCTTCGTGATTACTATGAAGGAGTTGGTATTTCACATGAAACATCCGCTGCACGCACTCCACAACAAAACGGTGTCGTTGAAAGACGAAATCGTACACTTATGGAAGCTGCTAGGACTATGCTTATTTATGCGAACGCTCCATTGTTCTTGTGGGCAGAGGCTATATCTACTGCATGTTTCACCCAAAACCGTTCTATCATTCGGAAACGCCATGGAAAAACACCTTATGAGCTTCTACATGACCGCAAACCCGATGTTTCATTTTTTCATGTGTTTGGTGCTCTTTGTTATCCAAACATTAATAGTGAGAACTTGGGCAAGCTTCAACCGAAAGCCGATATAGGTATTTTCATTGGTTACTCACCGTCCAAGAAAGCATACCGAATTTACAACCGTCATCTTGGCAAGATTGTAGAAACTATGGACGCAGATTTCGATGAGCTGAAAACGATGGGTTCTGAGCAACACAGCTCTGAACCCGCACTTCATGAGATGGGAACCGGTGCTATTAGTTCCGGATTAGTTCCCAATAATCCTACTTCTACATCATTTTTACCACCATCAAGGCCCGAGTGGGATAAACTGTTTCAACCGTTGTTTGACGAATTCTTTGATCCCCCAAATGATGAAGTTCCAGCACCTGTAGTGATAGCTCCAATCCCTGAAGTTGTTGCTCAAGCAAATGAAGCTTTATTTAATGCATCTTCAATTCACATTGAACAGGATGCACCTTCACCAAGTGATTCTCAAACTACACCTGAATCGTCACCCCTACTTGTGCCTAATGATGTGGAAGAGGATTCTATTGATCACGACTTGGAATATGCTCACCTGCAAGAGCTTCCTTTCTTTGGTGTAGCGATACCTGAAAACCCTTCAGCCGCGTCTACCTCAGAAGAAGCTCCTTCTATTGTTCACTCCAGACCACCTAGGATTGAAAAACATAGCACCAAATGGACAAAAGATCACCCTATTAGGAATGTTATTGGAAATCTAGATCGACCAGTCTCTACACGCCATCAATTACAAGAGAGTGCACTCTATTGCTACTTTGATGCATTTCTCTCCGAAGTTGAACCTAAAAACTGGCAACATGCTATGACTCAATCATCTTGGATTGAAGCTATGCAAGAGGAACTAAATGAATTTCAAAGACTTGAAGTCTGGGAATTAGTTCCTCTCCCTGACAAGGCCAACATCCTTACTTTGTTGTGGGTTTATAAGGTTAAACTTGATGAGATGGGTGCAGTATTAAAGAATAAGGCTAGATTGGTTGCTAGAGGATATAAACAAGCCTTGGGTATAGACTTTGAAGAATCTTTTGCTCCTGTGGCCAGATTGGAGGCAATTAGACTATTCCTTGTGTATGCTGCTCATATGAACATGATCGTCTATCAAATGGATGTGAAGACGGCATTTTTGAACGGTGAACTAAGGGAAGAAGTCTATGTTAGTCAGCCGGATGGGTTCGTTAGCACGGAGTTTCCTAATCATGTGTACAAGCTTAAGAAGGCTCTCTACGGGTTGAAACAAGCTCCACGCGCGTGGTATGATCTCCTCTCAACATATCTCATTTTGGAAGGCTTCTCCAAAGGCAAGGTGGACCCTACTCTATTCACTCTCAAGGAGGGCAACGACATGATTCTGGTACAAATTTATGTTGATGATATAATATTTGCTGCCACTAACATAGAATTGTCAAATCGATTTGAGAAGATAATGTCCACACGCTTTCAGATGTCAATGATGGGAAAAATCTCATTTTTCTTAGGATTACAGATTTCTCAAAATCCCAGAGGCATCTTTATTAATCAATCCAAATATGCTCTAGAATCTTTAAAGAAATATAACTTTGATAATTGTGACCCCGTGGACACTCCAATGGTGGAGAAATCCAAGTTAGATGAAGATAGGAATGGGACTATTGTCGATCCAAAACTTTACCGTGGAATGATCGGCACCCTTCTCTATCTGACTGCTAGCAGGCCTGATTTGCAATTTGTTGTATGCATGTGTGCCCGGTATCAGGCTCGGCCTACCGAAAAGCACCTACATGTTGTGAAAAGGATCTTTCGGTATCTAAAAGGAACACTTCATCGTGTTCTATGGTATCCGAAAGATTCCTCTATTGCTTTAATATCATACGCAGATGCCGATCATGCTGGATGTCAAGACACGAGGCGTAGCACTTCTGGATCTGTGCAACTCCTTGGAGATAGATTGATCAGTTGGTCTTCAAAAAGGCAGAAAAGCGCTGCAAATTCTAGCACGGAGGCTGAATACATCACCATGTCCGGTTGTTGTGCTCAAGTCCTTTGGATGAGATCACAATTAACTGACTACGGTTTGGGATTCAACAAAATCCCGATGTACTGTGACAACAAGAGCGCCATTGCCCTTTGCTGCAACTATGTTCAACACTCCCGGGCCAAGCACATAGACATTCGCTACCATTTCATCAATGAGCAGGTGGAGAACGGAGTGATCGAGCTGTATTTTGTCACTACTGAGTACCAGCTGGCGGATATGTTCACCAAAGCCTTAGATCGAGGACGAATCGAGTTTTTGATCGATAAGCTTGGCATGAAATCATTCACTCCAGCGACTCTCAAAGAGTTGGCAGAAGAAACAGCTGAATAGTCGTGGTAAACTATTCAGAGTATCCTTTGTTCGTGATCATGTATATTATAGTAAATATATAAACCACAAAAGAAAAATACAAAAATATAAAACCAAGAAAAACCATAAAAAATATAAAACCTACAAAAACCATAAAAATTATAAAATCAAGAAAAACCAAAAATATTTTTCGTTTTTAAAACGGGCATGTCTTTTAGTACGGTAATATTTACGGCCTTAGAAATGTCAATTAATATTGACACGGTGCCATAAATAGAGTCCGTATAAAAGTTGTACATTTTTAAAACATGCCCATTATGGCTTGTAGTTATTTCTGACTGCAACCCGGTTTTCATATTAAAGTCACGTATTTCCTTGGAAAACGTTGGCTCACAACGGGAATTAATCTTTGGGTGTGGCTGAAGCTCTTACAGATTTGAAGAGGCAACCAGGTTTTGATGTCTCTTTGGTTACTCCTACAAATTTGAATTTGTCCTTTACAGAAATGATGGAGCAGTTCACTAAGCAAAGCGTTGACAAGAGTAAGTTGAGCGTTGACAAGCAGATTTTTGACGCTAATAGGAGTAAAACAGGCGTTGACACACAGGTTTTGAACGTTGATAAACCTGCAGGTATGGTTGATGTATTCCAGTCATCAGCTATCATCAAGGAAGTGTCTTCACAGGTACCATCATCATCTTTACCCATCCTTGATACATTAGATAGGGGTAAAGGAATTATGGTAGAAACAAAGGTTCCCAAGGATGCATCCCAAGTAAAATTTGATTCAATGTTGGTTGTACAACTTATGGAACAAGAAAAGAAGAAGGTTGTTGAGTTACCATTTGTGGTTACTTTTGAAGAACAAGAAGTAAGTAATGATGAGAGCACAGATTCAAGTGTTATGATTATTGAAGAACCAGAAAGACTTGAATATGGTGATGTGTTGGCAAGGGAAAAACTTGCAGAGTTGAAGATGAAGGTGGATTATGATATGCCAAAAGTTGCCCAGATGTACTTTGCATTGGAGAATAAGATCATGGAGAATCCAGATATGTCTTTATCAGATCAGATTTGGGGATTGGAGATTCTTCTCAAGATTCAAAGGGATTGTCAGATAATCCTAAAGTATAAGGCCAGCAAAGTTTTCTCACAATCTAAGAGGGAAAGAATGGAGCTTTATTATATGTTGCTTAGATGTCATCAAGGAGGTTGGACTTTTTAGAAGTTGCAGGAACTGTCCTTTGATGAATTGGAGTATAAGGCTTATCCTATTTGGGCAAGAGTGCAAGAGATGAACACTACTGGACTTCTTTTAGATGAAAGGAAGGAAGAACTTATAGAAGAGATGGAGATCCAAAGGGCTATGATTGCACCGAGACCATTGAAGAAGGGAGTTCCACTTGAGTTTCCACCAAATTTAGATAAGGTGAATCCCAGTGAAGCTGTTATTAGAAAGAGTATTAAGCTCTCACCCATGGAAGTTTCACATATGGTAAAAGTATTACCTCATGATTCTAGAAACCCTATAGTTAGTTATGAAGAAGATGCAAGTGGGTTTTGGATGATTGGTAGATATGGGAAAGAGGTACATACTTTTACTACTCTTGTGTCTTTGTTTGCAAGCCTGGATAGGGAAGACTTGGCAGACCTTCAGAGGTTACTACAGGCCAAGTATGAGACTGAAGCACCTACTTCAGTCAATGAAATAAAGCTTTGGTCAACATTCAAGAGAACGTGTACACCAGATGAAGAAGATCCAGTTTGGAAGGATCTTGAGGATGATATCAGTAGACTTCAATGGCGTCTATATTCAGCAGCTGGTGTGTATTATTTAAGTTCTGCTAAGTTTTCTAAGTATCTTCTTGTGGATGCTGAGTATCCTATGTCCAAAGAAGTTTTGAAGAAAATGATGACAACACAGCTGGAGATAGACTACTTAAGTGACGAGGCCAAAGATTTGATTAGATATATTTATTTCCAATTTGTTAAGATTTGTAAGAATCCTAGTTCTTAGTTTTTATTCAGAAACTTGATTACTAGAGTAGATATCAAGTTTAGGGGAGGATTGTTGGGAATAAAATGTAGCCAATACACTTGGACGCTGAACAGAGCAATTTGGACGTTGATAAGAAGAAATCAAGCGTTGACAGGACAAGCGTTGACAGGAAGAAGTCAAGCGTTGATAAGAAGAAGTCAAGCACTGATAGAAGACTTGGTCTACACGTTTTATGTTTCTAGTATGTTTCTAGTAAATATATGATCGACAATGTATTTCTTATGTTTATCTTTACCAAGAATAGCTGATACGTAGACTTTTGTGCAAGGTTCCTTATAGTCTATAAAAGGAGGCCTTTAGGTTTTGTTAAATATAAGTTTTCATACGTTTTACACTTTCATTGTACGCAAGTTCGTCTTATCAATCAAAGTGAAAGTTTGGTTTATCTTGTTTTGTGTGTTATTGTTTAAGTATTAATTCCGCATAATACTTGAATTGTTACATATTCAACAAAGTTTCTCTACGTGTTTAACTTGATTTAATCTCGTTTACACAAGCTAAATCGATCTAAGTTTGAGATCAACAAAAGGGAAAACTTAGTTTCATAATAACAAAAATTAGAAATCAAGAAAAACCTAATTCTCTCTTTCTCCTCTCCTTGGCCGCCGGGTAGAACTCACACCAAAGGTGTGATTGTTTGATTTTTGGTGTTCGATTTATTGCAAGGTTGTTAGTGTGTTCATCCTCCTTTGATTAACGTAATCGGTAAACCCTAAACCTCTTTTCTTTTTATGGTCTTGATTAATTAATCACATCAAATCATGAATGTTTTAAAAGCAAGTAAACACATGTTAATTAATCATGGGGGTAAAATTAATTAAGGGTTTAAGGGGTGTTTGTTTGTGGCCGACGCAAGAAACCGAGCCCCAAGGGGGTCTCGGCTTGATTTATTTCGCACCAATCGAGACCTCAAGGTCTCGGTGTGGTGGTTTTGTGTCTCGGCAGTAGAAGGAAAGGGAACCCCAACCTCGGTCGGGGTATGTCTTGGCTCAGGTGGGTCTCGGCTTAAACAAAGAACCACCAAGGAAAGCAGGGGGAACGTAGGCCGCGGAAGTAGGGGGAACACCGGCTAGCCGGTGGGAACTCATGCTAGCTGGCGGCTAGTTTAGTCAAGGGTGCATTTGGTTGCCGTTTCACGGGTTTAAACCGGTCCGGTTCACACATGTTTAGATTAAAACACGGGTTTGGTTCATGGGTTGTTTTTACAAGGTTAATTATTTTTACAACTTTATTTTTTTACAAGAATTAAATTAAATTAATTAAAACATGTACATGATTAATTTAATTTATACATAACTTAGGTTATTAATTTTATTATTAATACATGAATTTTAACCTAAGTAATTATCATTTAATTAGACTATATAATTAATTAATTATTAAAATCATGACTTATAATTAATTAATTTACATGACTTAGGTTATATTATTAATAGATAATAATACATGTTTTAACCTAAGTATTTTTATCTTTATTTAATTAAATCTTGTTATATTTAATTAAATACTTTAACCTATAGTTTATTTAATTCACATAAAATAATTAATAAACTATAATGTTTAATTACATGACTTAGAATATTAATCAGTAAACACTTAAGCTTATATAATTAGCTTAATAATCCAGCTTATTTCTAATTATGGAAACTTTCTATTTTTAGAAACTTATTTAAATAAGGCAGCTAATCTATTTATGGAAACTTTCTATTTTTAGAAACTTATCTATTTTAAGCAGTAACTCTGGAAACTTTCTATTTTTGGAAACTTTCTAATTATGGAAACTTGCTATTTTTAGAAACTTATTTAATTAAGGAAGCTAATCTATTTATGGAAACTTTCTATTTTTAGAAACTTATCTATTTTAAGCAGTAAATATATTTTGGAAACTTTCTATTTTTGGAAACTTTCTATTTTTGGAAACTTTCTATTTTAGGAAACCTGTTATTTTTAGAAAGTTACTTATTATTACACAACAAGTATAATAATACATGGAATACAAGAAATACTTAAACAGAATAGACAGAATACATGATAAACACAGTATAAAGCATAAATCAGTAAAACATGACATGAACATATAAAATAAGCTAAGACATGATATAAAACCAGTTACGTACACAGTAATCAGATACTTATACACGTATGTATTTATGTAGCATTAGTGATACTTTAGTAGGACTCTCTTCCGTTCGTCTTCTTCGTTCACTGGACACAAGGTACGGATTCTCTGTCCTTTCAGTATGAACATTCTACCTTATTAGGATTTTTCCGTATGCAGCCAACTGTTTTCCCTAGTATATGTTTTATATGTTTTTGAATTGATTATGTTTAATTAGAATACCTAAATCCATATACATGCATGACCAATTTCACCTAGTTATGGAGGTACCATAACCATAACACTGGAGGCACCAGTGTTATGACTCCACCACGACAGAGTGATAGCTCGTGGCGTCCCTTCAGCTTTTGGCCATATTATTATTATTATCAGGTGGGGCGTATGGGTACATCCTAGTTTACATGTTTTCAGCAGATTATTCAAGTGAATGTGGTATGTGCCTTGCATCCTTCACAAGGAATTGATCCCTCTTACCTAACCAGTATATTAAATTAGAGGCAGCCCCTCTAATTTGCATGACGAGGTCACCCCTCCAAGTATTCATGCACGTTGATATTTCAAGACCTATATTGGCTAATGGTAAACATGTTAAACAATTTTTATAAGATAAACATAAGGCTTTTCAAACTATAAAACCAGTTTTATTAAGTTATACCAGGTTTTCCAGGGCATATACATTTCCGCTGCTATATGTTTTACATGCTTATATTATTCATTCCATGCTTGTATATCCGTGCACTGAGCGTTATGCTCAGCCGTTACTTTCCTTTCCATGTCCCAAAACGGCAGGTACCCAAGGACAGACTCGAGCATTTAGAGGACGTGCATAGGATGGAAGCTGCCATGGACTTCTTTTCCTTTTGCCTTCATATATTTATGCTTGTGTAGTCTTTGTTCATTTCATTTACTTTATTTATGTTTTGGGTTATGTTTGGGAACCGATGTTTGATTCTGGTTTTCCCTATGGTCATGTATGTTTTAGTACATATTACCTTGCATGCTTTGATGACACGCCATAATTACGTGTAACGGTCCGCTTATTTGTGTTACACCTTGAGTTCAAGTATTTTTCATTTCATCTATTATCACTTAAGGTATGAACAAACAAGTTTTCAACCTAACTAAGTGATCAAGGATTTAATTTTTCTTAAAACTCACCATTTATTAAATATGACAATGTTTTTATTAAACTTTATTTTTAAGAAAATGTTTTATTAAATTATAAATTTGAAATTTGAAAATGGCATATTCCATATGCTTTCGGAATATCCTTTGGGATAAATATTCCACCAGATGTGACTGTACCACTAAAAGACAAAAGGAAGCGGAGTCTAATCTAACGGTTCCTCAAATAGCTATGTGGTTCCATATTGATAAGGAACCGCGGGCACCTTAAAGGAACCGCGCCCAGAGAGATCTGTTGGACCTTTGTCTTATATATAGTGGACCATTCTCAAATTTTCTCTTCACCTCTTTTTCACATAAATTTCCAAATTCAATCCACCTTCTTAAATCATTCAAATCCTTGGTTATTTATTGATTACAACTTGTTTAGAAGTGAATCTTTCTCCTCCCATCTCTTCCTCTCAAGTGCAAAGAGAAGAACACTTTCATCCTTGAAGTGTTGTGTCTACCTCAAAGATCCATTGAAGATCAAACATTTATTTTTCATTCTTGTGTTGTTGTTGTGAAGAACTAAGTAGTTGTGTCTATTTGGAAGTTGTGTATGTTATATCACTAGTACAAAAATGGGTTTCGGTCACACATACCGAATTTCGTGTAGTAACAAATAATTTTTTTGTGTGACTAAATTCGCCAGTCATAAATAAACGGTCACACTTGAAGTCAGTTTGCATGACCATTTCTTTTGGAAATACGTTTTTCGTATAAAGAAAGTCTCGGTCACTTCAACAATATAGTTATAGGCTCGTAGTAGTGTTTAAGTAACATTTATTAAATAGCCCGACCCATGAGCATGTTCATGGGCCGGAGGCCCAAGTCCATTAAGGACTTGGGTACATAAACCTCTTTCCACCATGGAAAGAGGTGTTGGTTGTTTCATTTGATTAATATCACTTTTACATTTTTCTCTCATGTCTCTCTCTACTTTCTCTCACTAGAAACATCAACTCTCTTGATATATCAAAGATTATCATACTTCTACAATTGGCATCAGAGCATGGGATGAAATATAGGTTGGTCTATGTGTTGTTCATGCTTATTTAAGCATAACATGAGTTTTTGATTGTTTTTTGCCAAATCTTCAATTTTTTTTTTGTGTTTTTTAGTGTTCTTCAAGTCGTATATCTTCTTTATTGTTGTATTAGTGATTTGAGTATCTTGGTTTCGGGAAAAACACAAATCTTTTGGCTCAAAAGTTAAGAATTCTCTTGGTTCCACTTTGCGAAATTCACTTCATTTGATTCCATCGGAAAGTTGATAGGTGTGTAAACACCCATCCTTTTTACCACTTAACTACAATAATAACCGAGCCAAAACGTGTATTTTATGTCGTAAATGTCGGAATTATGCGTGGTTTGTGTTTTTGTTGTGATTTAGGACGAAAATGTGGAAAAGGGAGAAAACACGGGCATTCACGGGCTTTTATCGAAGAAAAAGACAAAAGACGAAGTCAAGAAATCAAGAGTGCAAAAAGAACGGAAGTCCAAGACCAATTCTGAAGATTTATCGAAGAAAAAGTCAAAAGACGGAAGTTTACTTAAAGCCGAAGAACTCAAGTCTAATTTATTGAAGAATTACAAGACGAGTTTAAAGAAATCCCGAGACAAAGTCATTAAAGTCGAAGCACTAAGAAGATTAAGGACTTAATGATGTAATTAAAGAAAGAAGAAAGAGGGGAGGAAGCTTCCTAAGCACCTCCCTAATCCTCCTCTATAAATAGATCATTAGGATATTCATTTGTTTTTGTTGGATAAGTGTGACAATTAGTCTTCCACCATTTTAATTATTTGTCATTTAAATACATGTCATTTACTTAATTGTCTTGCACCTTAAATACCTTTAATTTCAAGTAAGTTTCCTTTTAATTATTTTCAATCTTTACTTTTATTGTTTGTCTCTTATCTTCCTTTCTTGTTTGATCTTAATCTTTATGCTTTATGTTTTTAATGTTTTATTGATTTGATTTAAGTAGGTTTTGATTATTTTGATTAGTATTGTTAGTTTGATTGTTTTGGATTGTTTGTTTATGATTAGTAGATGTTTATTGATTAGTTTGATTTAATCTTGTGGTTGATTTAGATTAGATTTGGTTAGATCCGTATTTTTTGTTTATCCCGTGTTCTTCGTTTCTATTTCCCAGGTGATATTCCGAATCAACAGCACATTCCGGATCAACATCACATTCCGAACCAAGGAATTCTCCTAATTATTCCGAATAAAAGGATATTCCGGATCAAGGTTTTGTTGAAAGTTATTCCGAATCAAGGCTTTGTGAAGAAAACATTCCGAACCAGTGGAATATTCCGGATCAGTGGAATATTCCGGATCAGCAGTTCATTTGGAATATATTCCGGATCAGCGGTTCATTCGGAATATATTCCGGATCAAGGGATCATTCGGAACATTCTGAACGAAGGTGTTCATTCGGAACATTCCGAGTGAAGGGTTTTCCCAGTTATTCCGAATCAGTAGGAAGTTCCGAATCAGAATTTTTTTTCGGAATATTCAATATTCCGGATCAAAGGGTTCATTCGGAATATATTCCGAATCAAGGTTTTTGGTTAATATTCCGAGTAAAGAAGAACATTCCGAACGAAGGTGACATTCCGGATGGATGTTTATTCCGAATGAGGGTATTATTCCGAATGAGCTGTTTTCAGTTTCTTTTAAGTTTCTGTTTTTAATTTTTAATTTTCAAGCCTTATTTTTCCCGCCTTTTTCCTTAGTCGCACTTTAAGATTACTTGCCTTAGTTTAAGTTTTAGTTGCGTTTTAAGTTTGCCTTAGATAGTTTTAAGTTTGCGTTATTTTCTCTTAGTGCCTTTTAATTTTCGTCACGCTTTTAAATTCCCGTCATTTATTTTAAATTAGATTTAGATTTATTTTAACCATTTACTTTTAAGTCTTGCACATTTTAATTACTACAACGACACAAATATTTGTTTCCACCAAAGAGCGACTGGGTCGCATAGTTAATCCATTTTTCAATTCGAAGAGACTGGAACAACGATATTTTCTTACTAGGTAAAAGCCTCGTATCAAATGGCACCGCTGCCGGCTCTTTTCGTGAAGATTAACGGTTTTCTGTGAGAGACGCGTTGCTTTTTGGGATCCATTCATTCGTGAGCGTTATTTTTCTGGCTTAAAAATTTCAAAAATCCAAAAAGATTTTATTTTTATTGTGTGTATATATTGTCTATTGCTTTGGTATTGTTTTCTTTTGCCTTTGTAGGTGTATGCGTACTAGATCTTCTACTTATCAAGAGCCCGAGACTCGTGAAGATTTAGCTATGGCAGGTGTAAACAACAATAATCCATCGCACCTCAATAATAACAACAACAATGTTCTT
Source organism: Glebionis coronaria (assembly GCA_025667525.1). NCBI lineage: Eukaryota > Viridiplantae > Streptophyta > Magnoliopsida > Asterales > Asteraceae > Glebionis > Glebionis coronaria. The sequence continues at coordinate 334,940,278 of CM046878.1, read as the reverse complement.
CCACAGCCCGATCTTCGGACAATGGAGGAGCTTTGTCAACCCACCATGTTTGGACGAGGAGGACCGATTGCGCCGATGCAAATCACGGCTCCGGAGTTTTCGTTGAAGCACCACATGATTCAGCAATGCGAACTAATCCATTCGCCGGAATGCCTGATGATGATGCAAACAAGCACCTCGACAAATTCATTACAATCACTCAAAGCATGAAGTTGCCCGGTGCCACAATGGATGTTATTCGCCTTCAACTCTTTCCACATACTTTATCACACCACGCCGAGAAATGGTTTGATCGTCTCCCGAAGAATTCCATTCATACTTGGGATGACATGACTCAACGCTTTTTTCGCGCTACTTTCCACCATCCATGGTCACGAGCCTTCGCAATCAAATCAGCGGTTTCATGCAAGAACCCGTTGAATCTCTCTTTGATGCTTGGGAAAGATATAATGTTTTGATCGATCGTTGTCCAAACCACAACATGCTCCCTGTGACCTTAATTGATACTTTCTACAACGGTTTGACTTTTCGTGATCGTGATACGATTAATGCAGCCGCCGGTGGCACATTTATGAAAAGGAGACCCGAGGAGTGTAGAGAGCTTATTGAGAACATGACTACTCATCATAAAAACTGGGATTCCTTCGCTTCTTCAAGGAACAACCCGAGAGTCAATGTTTCTTCTACTTCAGCGAACCCCGATATGACCGAATTCACCCGCATGATGGCCGAAATGAATAAAAATATCTTGCTTCTCGCTACAAACCAACAACAAGTTAAAGCGGTAGCTAATCTTTGTGAGACATGCGGCGGTCCTCACTCATACACTGATTGTCCTTCTACTCAAGGAAATCTGGAAAATGTGTATGCAGCTTATGGTAATTATTCACCGGAAAATTACCAAGCTCGACCTCAAGGGGATAGAAATTTGCTAAGTTACCGGTCAAACAACTATCTTTCACCCGGTTGTTCTCCTTAAAACCAAAACCCAAACAACAACTACAATAGAAGCAACCAAATCCCACCTCGAGCTTCTAATCCTTATCACCCACCCGCTCAACAAGCCCTACCCATTACTCAAGATGTTGAAGCTTTAATGAGAACCCAAGGTGAGCAAATCAAGAATCTGCAGAGCCAAATTATCAATTTGAAAGGGGATATCACCAAGCAAGGGAATGACATTAGATCCGAGCTTCGAGGTAATATTCAATCCTCCTTCAGCAATCAAACGAATGATTTGAAGAATATGTTGGCTAGTTTCTTGCCCACCACTCAACCCTCTTCCTCGAGTTCTCTACCTTCAAACACCGTCACCAATCCGCGAGCGAATGTGAGTGCTATTACTACCCGTAGTGGAGTTACCATAGTAGGACCACCTATCCCGCCCCCATCATCTACACCTCATCCACCACCATTTATCCCTACTCCTCCCACACCTAGTATTAGTACACCATTACCGTCTCCGCCTCGTCATGACGAAGTACCCACCAAGAATCCTCCACCAACCCCACCTTCAACATCTCAACCTTCACCTTCTACACCTCCACCACCCAACCCCCGCATTCCTTATCCATCTCGCTTAGGCAAGGCCAAAATGCACACCAAGGATGACATTAAAGTGTCGAATTATTTGAAGATGATCTCTCAAATGAATTTCAACATCAGCCTTGTTGAAGCACTTGTCCACATGCCGAAATTTGTCAAAGCATTCAATGAATTGCTTAACAAGAAGGAAAAGCTGGTTGAGCTCACCAACACACGCTTAAATGAAAACTGTTCTGCAGTTATTCTTAAAGAACTTCTGGAAAAACTTGGAGATCCCGGTCGTTTTGTGTTGCCTTGCATTTTTAACAAAACCGAAGAATTTACTGCCCTAGCTGATCTCGGGGCCAGTATAAATTTAATGCCTTTAAGTGTTTGGAAAAGGTTGTCATTGCCCGACCTTACACCCACCAAAATTACTCTTGAGCTAGCCAATCCCACTCTCGCTTACCCCGTTGGTATTGCCGAAGATGTGTTCATTAAAGTTGGCACCTTCACTTTTCCGGTCGACTTTGTTGTTGTTGATTATGAAATGGACCCTCGTATTCCTTTAATACTTGGTCGGCCATTCTTGAGAACCGAAAGATCTTTAATAGATGTGGATAAATGTGAGCTCATCTTAAGGGTCGGGGATGATGCACAAGTTTTTGAAATGGGGAAGCTTACAAGCAAATCCTTTGGAGGAAGAGAATCAGCGAATATGATTAATGTGCTTGATGATTTTGTCGTCTACAACAATCCTCTATTCGATTCTTGCAATGATAATCCACTTTTTCAAGATGATGTGGATGATTGTCTCTCCAATTTGGAACCTTCACCCATATATGATTCTCCACCGATCTTTGATGCTTATGATGATGATTCTAGCTCAGATTCGGATGATTATGATGATTTTACTTCCGAGTATCCCGACATGCCCACTTATGATGATTTTGATGAGGACGATACTCTTTCGAGTGATTCTTCACATGATGAAGATCCTTCGCCATCTATGCTTAATCCTACTTTGGATGACTACTCATTTGAGGAAGACTTTTCAACTTTTCTCAATACTTACTTCCCTCATGAGAGTGATGCTCCTCCTTTAGACTTTGATGATTATGGTCTTGATCCTACTTCGGATTTGAAGAAAATTCTTTCAAAGGAGAAGCAACCGGACGACACCAACATCCGCAGCACGTATGATTTAACACCTCTTTGTCCACCTTCTGAGGACGAGGTTGTGCATCTTCTTCGCGGATCATCTTCAAATTCTGCTGAGCCTGAGTGCTATTTTCCCCTAAAGGAAAAGGTGTTCGACCCCGGTATCGATATTCTTCAGCCATCTCAGTATCCATCTGATGAAATAAAAGGAAAAATCTTTGGAACTTATGGAAATCTGCTTGCACCTCTTCACCCTTGCTTCCACCGTGCTCCATCGTTACTTAAGGGAACCTTGCCTATTCTTCTTTGGCTTGCCTTGTTCGCCTTAAGCTTGTGCTATTTGATGGACGAAAACTATGTCTTTGATCCCGGTGATATGTTTCATGCTTCTTCCTATGCTAATCAAGGTCGAGTCAGGCTCACGACTCGGTGAACAAAAATCAAGCGCTTCTTGGGAGGCAAACCATGTATCTATCTTTTAGCTTTCTTTATCCTAAGTGTAGGGGATACCCGTTGGTGTTTGCTATCCCCTCTCTTCTCATATTCAGGGATTCGAGCACTCAATGATCCACTCTTGATGATTTTTGACGACCCGTGATTCCGTTGTTTCCGTCTTCCCGGTTCTATCCTAAACTCTTTTCGATTCACTATTTTATAATTCTCAATACTAAAATAGGAATCTCTTTAGTTGTCTTTTCCTTAACAAGATATAAACAAAGTGCACAATGTCCTAAGTGTAGGGGAGTTTACTCCCACATGCTTAAACATTGAGGACAATGTTTATATTAAGTGTAGGGGGGACTTCTATTGAAGTTAAGTGGCCTTTTCCTTGTATTTGTCCTCATTTTAACCGGAAAATCAATTTTTTGACATTTTTCAAAATTTTTGATCTATTTTGGCCTATTAGTTTTTACATTTGTATAGTTATTTTCTTTCTTTACTAGAATAAATTTTAATAAAGTGGTTTTAATTTTCAAACGTTGTGAATCTTTTGACTCAACCCGAGTTTACTTATCTAAGTTTACTCTAGCTAGTATCCTATACGTGTTTAAGTCAAGTTTTGCTAGGCTTTTATATAGGGAGCTATAAAACGCGAAAGTCTTAACTCTCAACGGTTAAGAACAAGAACTTTTCGCAAGATCCTATAACTGATCCTAGATAATCGTTTATCAAGGGAACTTTAAAATGCGATTTCTAAACTTGAAAAAGTCTAAGAATTTGCAAGATCATATCCTGACTCGAAAACTCAAAACTTTGATTTAATAGACTAAGTATCCACGAGTCTCATTCCTTGAGATTTTAAACTGTGGAGAATGAGAGATGATAGAGTCAATTATAAGTTTGGTATTCTTTCGCGAATTTATGTGAGTTAATTATAAGCCTATTCTCCCATCGCTTGCTAATAAATTTATATGCAATAAATAAGGTTGTACGATTTGAAAAGTTACTTAGCTTCTAGCCCAAGATCGTTTAAAAGTTGCTCGGTATGGATTAGAGTTCATAGCCAAGGCATAACTTATTGAAGCGGGATGCGAAGATTGGCGAGTCCGAAAAGGCCCTAACAAGGCATGAGGGCTACATTTTGTTGCTAAAGATCAAAAAGTGATGTGAAGAATCATTTATCAAAAATCAATATGAAGGATCGAGACACACGACAAAAAGCAAATACTCCCGTAAAGATCATGGAGAAGTGTATCCGAAAAGACCCTAGCAAGGTATGAGGATAAATAGATCCAAGTCGTAAAAGGAGGCGGATCGTTGTATATCAAAATCCCAAATAAAGATTGGAGAAAAATGAAGAAGTCGTGGTCCAAATATGAAGAATCTCTCAAAACTTCAAGTGAAGAAATTTCTATTATGAAGAGAAGACCATTATTTCATGAACGTCTCTCAAGATTTGAAGTATGAAGTCGCTGCCAAATATCGGTCCGAGAAAGGTCTCAAATCGCGAAGCGAGTTATGCCAAGATATGAACTTTATGAGGTCCCGAGAAGTAGTTTTAAAAGATTTTGTCCTTTAGCTAACTATTGATTAAATCGTCCCACTTTATTTTCAGCTTAAATAACTATCGAAATAAGTCAACAATGCATCCTCGTGATCATTCAAGACAACAATAAAAAATAAGAGATACACCTAGGAATAAGGGAGTCTAAGTAAATAATTGTCCCACATGAGTTCGTGTTAGTTTGCTAACTTATAATAACAATGATCTCGTTTTTAAGCTTGGTTTGGAGAAAGTGAAAACTTGAGGATGATGATCATTCATGATATCTCAAAAACATTAAGGTATGTTTTTTATTTCTTTACTTTGAATGTTTATAATTTTCTATCTCTTTAATAAAGGCCAATATGGATAGATTATGATGAAAAGTGTAATCGTGCTTTGTAACTAATGCATTGCATGAGGACATTGCAATGGTCAAGTGTAGGGGATTTGATAGGTGTGTAAACACCCATCCTTTTTACCACTTAACTACAATAATAACCGAGCCAAAACGTGTATTTTATGTCGTAAATGTCGGAATTATGCGTGGTTTGTGTTTTTGTTGTGATTTAGGACGAAAATGTGGAAAAGGGAGAAAACACGGGCATTCACGGGCTTTTATCGAAGAAAAAGACAAAAGACGAAGTCAAGAAATCAAGAGTGCAAAAAGAACGGAAGTCCAAGACCAATTCTGAAGATTTATCGAAGAAAAAGTCAAAAGACAGAAGTTTACTTAAAGCCGAAGAACTCAAGTCTAATTTATTGAAGAATTACAAGACGAGTTTAAAGAAATCCCGAGACAAAGTCATTAAAGTCGAAGCACTAAGAAGATTAAGGACTTAATGATGCAATTAAAGAAAGAAGAAAGAGGGGAGGAAGCTTCCTAAGCACCTCCCTAATCCTCCCCTATAAATAGATCATTATGATATTCATTTGTTTTTGTTGGCTAAGTGTGACAATTAGTCTTCCACCATTTTAATTACTTGTCATTTAAATACATGTCATTTACTTAATTGTCTTGCACCTTAAATACCTTTAATTTTAAGTAAGTTTCCTTTTAATTATTGTCAATCTTTACTTTTATTGTTTATCTCCTATCTTCCTTTCTTGTTTGATCTTAATCTTTATGCTTTATGTTCATGTTTTATTGATTTGATTTAAGTGGGTTTTGATTATTTTGATTAGTATTGTTAGTTTGATTGTTTTGGATTGTTTGTTTATGATTAGTAGATGTTTATTGATTAGTTTGATTTAATCTTGTGGTTGATTTAGATTAGATTTGGTTAGATCCGTATTTTTGTTTATCCCGTGTTCTTCGTTTCTGTTTTCCAGGTGATATTCCGAATCAACAGCACATTCCGGATCAACATCACATTCCGAACCAAGGAATTCCCCTAATTATTCCGGATAAGTGACATATTCCGAATAAAAGGATATTCTGGATCAAGGTTTTGTTGAAAGTTATTCCGAATCAAGGCTTTGTGAAGAAAACATTCCGAACCAGTGGAATATTCCGGATCAGTGGAATATTCCGGATCAGTGGAATATTCCGGATCAGCAGTTCATTCGGAATATATTCTGGATCAGCACTTCATTCGGAATATATTCCGGATCAAGGGATCATTCGGAACATTCCGAACGAAGGTGTTCATTCGGAACATTCCGAGTGAAGGGTTGTCCCAGTTATTCCGAATCAGTAGGAAGTTCTGAATCAGAGTTTTTTTCCGGAATATTCAATATTCCGGATCAAAGGGTTCATTCGGAATATATTCCGAATCATTGTTTTTGGTTAATATTCCGAGTAAAGAAGAACATTCCGAACGAAGGTGACATTCCGGATGGATGTTTATTTCGAATGAGGGTATTATTCCGAATGAGCTGTTTTCAGTTTCTTTTAAGTTTCTGTTTTTAATTTTTAATTTTCAAGCCTTATTTTTCCCGCCTTTTTCCTTAGTCGCACTTTAAGATTACTTGCCTTAGTTTAAGTTTTAGTTGCGTTTTAAGTTTGCCTTAGATAGTTTTAAGTTTGCGTTATTTTCTCTTAGTGCCTTTTAATTTTCGTCACGATTTTAAATTCCCGTCATTTATTTTAAATTAGATTTAGATTTATTTTAACGTCCATTTACTTTTAAGTCTTGCACATTTTAATTACTACAACTACACAACTATTTGTTTCCACCAAAGAACGACTGAGTCGCATAGTTAAACCAGGATCAATTCGATTAGACCAATACAACGAACTTTAATTTTTACATACAAAATCTTTTGTATCAAAAGTACAAGTGAGTACGGTTTGATCGCAATAAAATCATTGGTTATGTTACGATTTCAAGGGTATATTATGTGGAGGGACTTGGTCACAATATATTTTCAGTGGGACAATTTTACGATTCAATCCTTGAGGTGGCTTTTCGACAACATACTTGCTTTATTATCGATCTTGCAGGAAATGATTTGTTAAAGGGTTCTCGAGGGGATAATCTCTACACACTGTCCATTCAAAACATGATGACCGCCTCTCCTGTATGCCTTCTCTCAAAAGCATCTAAGACCAAGTCATGGTTGTGGCATCGTCGGTTATCTCATCTTAACTTTGATGCTATAAACCATTTGGCTAAAAACGAACTTATTCGTGGTCTTCCAAAATTAAGTTCGACAAGGATCATTTATGTTCCGCGTGTTCTTTGCGGAAAAGAACCAAGAAATCATACAAACCTAAAGCTGAAGACACCAACCAAGAACCACTGTATCTTTTGCACATGGATCTTTGCGGGCCAATGCGTACGGCTAGTGTGAGTGGTAGAAAATACATCCTCGTCATGGTGGATGATTTCTCAAGGTTTACATGGGTAAAATTTTTAGCATCCAAGGATCAAGCACGAAAGTACATTATTACTTTCTTAAAGATGATCCAAGTACGCCTTCATGCTACTGTTCGCCGCATTCGCACTGATAATGGAACTGAGTTCGTTAATCAAACTCTACGAGACTATTATGAAAAGGTAGGTATTTCACATGAAACTTCTGTTGCCCGCACTCCACAACAAAACGGTGTCGTGGAAAGACGTAACCGTACACTTATGGAAGCTGCTAGAACTATGTTGATTTATGCGAATGCTCCTTTATTCTTATGGGCTGAAGCAGTGGCAACCGCATGTTATACCCAAAACCGCTCCATCATTCGTAAACGCCATGGTAAAATTCCATATGAGCTCCTTCATGGACACAAACCTGATATTTCATTTCTTCATGTATTTGGTGCACTGTGTTATCCAAATACAGATAGTGAGAATTTGGGCAAACTTCAACCGAAGGCTTACCAAATTTATAACCGTCGTCTTGGCAAGATAGTAGAAACTTTGGATGCCAATTTTGATGAGCTGACAGCGATGGCTTCTAAGCATCACAGCTCTGAACCCGCGCTTCATGAGATGGGAACCAGTACAATTAGTCCCGGATTAACTCCCAACAATCCTACTTCTCCATCATTTACACCACCTAAAAGGCCCGAGTGGGATGAGTTATTTCAACCTATGTTTGATGAATTCTTTGATCCACCTAGTAATAATTCTCCAGCACCTGTAGTAGTAGCTCCGATTCCCGAAGTTGTTGCTCAAGATAATGGAAATCAGTCCGAGACATCTACTGTTACCATTGAACCAGATGTCCCATCCCCCACCAATTCACAAACTACACCTGAATCATCACCCCCACTCGTTCCTAATGATATTGAAGAGGATCCCTATGATCACGATTTGGAATTTGCTCACTTACAAGAGCTTCCTTTCTTTGGTTCACAAATACCTGAAGACCCTATCGGTGCGTCTACCTCAGAGGAAGCTCCTGCAATCGTTCACTCCCGAACACCACGGATTGAAAATCACAATACAAAATGGACAAAGGATCACCCAATCCGTAATATTATTGGTGACATCAATCGACCAGTCTTAACACGCCACCAACTTCAAGAACATGCATTATATTGCTACTTTGATGCATTTCTTTCCGATACTGAACCTAAAAATTGGCAACAAGCCATGACAAAATCATCTTGGATTGAAGCCATGCAGGAGGAACTTAATGAATTTCAACATCTTGAAGTGTGGGAATTAGTTCTTTTACCTAGCAACGTTGAAATCCTTACATTGTTGTGGGTATATAAGGTTAAACTCGATGAGTTAGGTGGAGTGCTGAAGAACAAAGCTAGATTGGTTGCTAGAGGTTACAAACAAGCTTTGGGTATTGACTTTGAAGAATCCATTGCTCCTGTTGCACGATTGGAGGCGATTAGACTATTCCTTGCTTATGCTGCTCACATGAACATGATCGTTTACCAAATGGATGTTAAGATGGCATTTCTCAATGGTGAATTAAGGGAAGATGTCTACGTAAGCCAGCCGAATGGATTCGTCAACTCGGAGTATCCTAATCACGTATACAAGCTCAAGAAGGCTCTTTATGGGTTGAAACAAGCTCCACGCGCGTGGTACGATCTCCTATCGTCTTATCTCATTTCGAAAGTCTTCTCCAAAGGCAAAGTGGACCCAACATTATTTATTCTCAAGGAGGACAACGACATGATACTGGTACAAATTTATGTTGATGATATAATATTTGCTTCTACTAATCAAAGACTGTCTGACCATTTTGAGAAAATTATGTCCACGCATTTTAAGATGTCGATGATGGGAAAATTTTCATTTTTCTTAGGGTTACAAACTTCTCAGAATCCCAGAGGCATCTTCATTAATCAATCCAAATTTGCTCTTGAATCATTAAAGAAGTATCATTTTAAAAATTGTGACCCCGTAGATACTCTAATGGTGGAGAGATCCAAGTTAGATGAAGATAAGGAGGGGATAGTTGTCGATCCTAAACTTTACCGTGGAATGATCGGCACCCTCCTCTATCTGACTGCTAGCAGGCCTGATTTGCAATTTGCTATATGCATGTGTGCCCGGTATCAGGCTCGGCCTACCGAAAAGCAGTTACATGTTGTGAAAAGGATCTTTCGGTATCTTAAAGGAACACTTAATCGTGTTATGTGGTATCCGAAGGATTCCTCTATTGCACTAATCTCATATGCAGATGCGGATTATGATGGGTGTCAAGATACTAGACGTAGCACTTCTGGCAGTGTGCAACTTCTTGGAGATAGACTTGTTAGTTGGGCATCAAAAAGGCAGAAAAGCGCTGCGATATCAAGTACAGAGGCTGAATACATTGCTTTGTCCGGTTGTTGTGCTCAAGTTCTTTGGATGAGATCACAATTAACTGACTACGGTCTTGGATTCAACAAAATCCCGATGTACTGTGATAACAAAAGTGTAGTTGCTCTGTGCTGCAACTACGTTCAACATTCTCTGTGCTGCAACTACGTTCAACGCTACCAATTCATCAAAGAGCAAGTGTAAAATGGAGTGATCGAACTGTACTTCGTCAACACTGAGTATCAGCTGGCAGATATATTCACAAAGGCATTAGATCGAGGACGTATTGAGTTTTTGATCGAAAATCTAGGCATGAAATCATTCTCACCGGCGACACTTAAGGAGTTGGCAGAAGAATCTGAAGAATAGTGGTGGTAAACTATTTTAGAGTATCCTTTGATCGTGATCTTGTATATTATCGTATATATTTAAACCACCAAAAGAAAAATACAAACAAATAAAACATACAAAAACCATAAAAATATAAAATCAAGAAAATCCAAAAACATTTTTCATTTTAAATCGGGCATGTCTTTTAGTACGGTAATATTCACGGCCTTAGAAATGTCGATTAAAATTGACACGGCGCCATTAATAGAGTTCGTATAAAAGTTGTACATCTTTTAAAACATGCCCATTATGGCTTATAGTTATTTCAGACTGCAACCCGCTTTTTGCATTAAAGTCACGTATTTCTTTTGAAAACGTTGGCTCACAACGGGAATTAATTTTCTCTGGCAAGGGTTACTTTAAACCCTTGTAAGGGACTAAGTTTACTTTATAACTTGGTCTAACACAAATTAGTGTACGTTTCAGTGCACTTACTTTGTTAAAATAATAGAAATATTATTGCCACCAGAATCGTTCCAAACATTCACTAAACCGGAAAAAGTCTTCATGGATATTTGCTTCTTTAAAATCATTGACTACAGCTCTTTAAATAGAAAACGGGTCCGTGTTTAAGGGGGAGAAAACATTAAATCATTTTGGAATTAAAATTGATCTTTAAAAAGGGTGTTTCAGAAAATATAAACAGTTAATCATCATCATTATATGCTTTATGTGCTTTATGTGGTATTTGGTTTGAAGTATAGGTCGTTTGCAATTATGCGTTAAGTGTAAGTGTTCGTGTTTTTGTACGGGTTAGTACTTTGTTAAGTTATTTGGTTAATCCTAATGATCTTAACAAACGCTACTAACTGGGGGACAATTTTTGCAAATGTTGCAAATAAGGGGTGTCATGTGTAATTTTGATAAAAAAGTTGACCAAGTCAACATAATACTCCCCCCCCTCCCCGTTTCTTTTTCTTTTCTATCGCAAAAACACAAACACAACTTAGTCCCCGCCATTGTTGACCTACATCATACCACTTTGATTTTTTCTGCTTGCAATCAGTCCATCTCATCTAGGTATTGTTTCATGCTTTAACTGTTATCACTTTTCTCATCTTAAAACTGACACAAACAACCCGAGATCATAATTAATCAACAAATAGGGTTTCGAATTTTTTGTGTTGAAAATGTTAATTGATAAGTGGGATATGTTTAGAATGCATAGATGAACATAGGTCTTGCCCAGTTTTGTTTAAAACATTGCCAAAGTCTAGGAATCGTGAAGTCAAAGTTAAGATCGAATCCCGGTCTCGGATTGCGATGATCATTGCGACACCACATTGCGATGCATAGTCATTGCGATGAGTCATTCTGATGGCTCATTTCGATGGGTTATTGCGATGGGTCATTCCGATGGCTCATTGCGATGGCTCATTGCGATGGGTCATTACGATGACGCATTGCGATGGCATATTGCGATGGTGCATTCCGATGCATTATTGTGATGGCATTGTAATGGTATTGCGATAGGGACATATTGCGATCATTTTCAAACATTGCGATGGAAACACACTTATTACGATGGAACTTAGATATTGCGATGACTTTGTGATTGCGATAGGACAAGATTGCGATAGGATTGCGATGGTTTCTCAGTGCGATAGGTGTAAGATTGCGATAGGATTGCGAGGCTTAAACATTACGATGTTTGTAGGATTCCGATGGATGGTTGTAAGATTGCGATGGATTTAGGATTGTGATGCCCTTTTTATTCCGATTACTTGAAAGATTGCGATGAGTTGTTTTGGCATATATTGTGATAGCTTATAGTCTTATGTTAACACTATAAGATTGTGATGAGTAATAGGATTGTCATGCTAGCATTATGTTAGGTGGCACCTATAGACTTGTGTCGTGATCAAGTTATTGTTGTTCTATAAATGTAATACGCTAATGATTGTCGTGTGTTTCTGCAAATGCTAAAACTTGACATAGGTTTAAGATATATATATTTTGTGTATATCATTTGTGTTTATGTCATCTAAGCAGGAAGATGTCGATCACAGAAGAACAACAGCGACAACGTGATATCGAACTTGTTTCACTCAGCAACAGGCTACCATATGCTGAGAATAACTCTCATTTACAAGAGGATTTTGATCCGTCTTTAGCAGCTTTCAAGATTGCCACGGATATCCTTGACATTTCACCTATCAAAGATGCATTCAGACTTACTGCCTCTGTTCCCGAAGTCTACATGCACGAGTTCTGGACCACTGCAACACTTTCAAAAAAGACTATCTCATTCCAACTAAACAAAACGCCAATGGTACTTAACTTAAGCATCTTTAGGCAACTGTTTAACTTTCCTAAGTTAGCACAAGGAGAACAATTTGTGGCTAACCCAAACACTAATGAATTGTTTCGAGTCATTCGTGCTCTGAATTATGAAGGTGAAATCCACAACCTATCCCAGTTCAATACATCACACATAGGGCAAGCCTGGAAAGAAATTATCACCATCATTGTCAAATGTCTTACTAGAAAAACTCGGGGCTCCGACGTAATGAGACCACCTCAGGCTCACGTATTTTGGGGACTTTACACGGCATCTAAAGTAGACTATGCACTCCTTATCTGGAAAGAATTTTGTTATCAGTTTACTGGAACCAAGAAGAAATCCGTGCATCTTCCATTCCCAAGATTCACCAAGCTCATCATCAACCATTTTATGAAGAATGACCCAACCATTGACACTCGCGGGAATTTCTTCTACCACACAAAAGATGATGACTATGTGATCCTACAAATGAATGCGGATACTCATTCCACAAAGTATTCATTACGTCCAGCCCTAGTACCTGACACAATGATCAATGAAGGAATCAAGGAAAGTGATAAATATCAAGAGATGCTTAATGATATTGACACACAGTTTCGACGAGCAAATTCACTTCCTTTAGAGAAGCAAAAAGGTAAACCAAAGAAAAGAGTTTCAAAGCGCCAATCGACTGCTTTCTCCAAAGATAAAGGCACAGGGAAAATGCAAATAGTTGATGAAGATGATGATGAAGATGAGATGATCCATACTGAGAATGAACAGGAAGAAGAAGTACCACTCAGAAGGCCAAAGAAAGCAAAGCAAACCAAAGGTAAAGAAGCAAGTGTTGCTTCAGATGAACCAGCTCAACAAACCATTTCTGAAGCCAAACGACTGCGTATTATTCTTCAACAAAGCAGAGAGGAGGCTTTTGCAACATCCACAGGATCAGGCTCAAGACTGTTTGAGGACTTAGCGGATTTTGGTGATCCCGATGCCGATATGGCCTTTTATGAAGATCCTAACGATGAAGATGCTGATAAATTCCATTTTGAAAGTCGTGAGCAGAGTGAAGAGGGTGTTAGCAGTGAAAACACAGATACAAATTTGTTGTATCATGATGTCAATATCAACACATATTTACCGGAACCAACTCACACGGTGATAAACGACGATGCTCATGCAACTTTCATACCAGAAACTCAACTTCAAAGTAAGTATACTTCCGGCTCTGACGATGTTATGAAATATCTTAATTTGGAAGGGGAGGGTGTCGAGGTTACAAATACTGATCCATAGACAAATGAAAACATGGTGGATGTTCCTATAACTTCTGTTACATCAACCACCATTCCACCACTATCCACCCCGGTCATCACTGATGTCATATCACCAGCAATCACACCAGTACCTGTTGAACAACCAATATCAACTACCACCCCAACGACTGAATATACACCGTCATCAATAGTTGAACAACCTGTAACAACTACCACCCCAACGACTGAATCTACACCGTCATCAATAGCAGAACAACTTGTATCAACCACCGCCCCAATCACCGAATCTACACCATCACCTATCCTTGAACAACCCGTATCATCCACCACCACTTTAACAGTCATGGTTACACCTCCATAATCAGTACAACAAGTATCATCCACCTCTAACCCATTCCTCACAGTCAGTGATCCACTGATCCAGTCTCTTCAACAACAGCTGGAGGCTCAAGCTAAACAAATAGCTGCACTGACTGAAAGACTCACCACGCCTGACACACAAACTCTCAAGGAACCGCAACCTAATGAGCCTACACTTCAGAAAATATCCGACAGCGTGTCTAAACTTAAAGAACAACACAAATCATTTCTTGGAGAGAAGAAAACTCATGACAAACAGAATGTTGCATTTCTTGGGTCAATTAATGAGAAGACGACCAAGATCATTCGACGAGAAGTAAATTCGTATGTTGATCAGGAGCTACCAAATCTTTTCGATACTGGTTTATCTACCTTCCAACTAATGAAATTGTTACAGACACGACTGCACGATATGAGAACTAGTAAATCGAAATATAAACACAAAGTTCTGCAATATCTCAACAAAGCAATCATAGAAAATACACCTGCAGACACTGAAGACTCTGAGTCTGACGATGAAGAAGAGCTCGAGGAGGCAGATAACAAGGGCAATGGTGATAAGGATGATGGTGAAAATGATCAAAATGAGGAAGAGGATGAGGAAGAAGAGGATGAGGAAGAAAAGGATAAGGATAAGGATGAAGATGAAGATGAGGACGAGGATGACGATGATGATAATGACGACAAAAATGGAACCAACGAGGGTGATAAGAATGACAAAACGGGTACAAATGCCGAAGAGTCAAATAAGGATGAAGGTGATAAGGCTACTGAGAAAGGTATTGAGGCAGCTGCAGAAAGCGTTGCTGAAACCGCAGAAAAGACGGTGGAGTTTACTGTACCAGAATCTCAGCATATTGACACAGGTATATCAACTAAACCAATTTTTACTACTTATTCTCACAATGAATCTGTAGAACATATGCAAGAAGACGAAATTCCTGTGTCTACGCAAGAAGAAGAACCCACAGGGTCAATGATAGAAGACGAACCTCATGATGATATACCGGTGACACAAGAACAACCTTCAACACCATCTGAAGATCAGCACAACTCTGATATGGAAATTGAAGACTTAAATGTGCTAGAACCAACGTTTGCTGAATCTCTTATCATCGACGACACGGTACAGGAGCAACTCTGGCTTACAAATGCAGCACCACAGTATCCTTTCGCCACTACAACTGAAATGGAGCTCACTCAATTCCTCAAAAATCCTATCGATTTCTCGGCCTTTCTAAGGTATTCTCATGGGAAACCGACAATGACTCCAGACCTTATCAAAATGGCAGCCGCAGATGTGGACTTCTTTGATACTTTGAAGATCAGCCACAATGAGGCAGAATATCATTTAAATGAGCTTACAAAGGCAATGAGAGCGACGACTATGAGAATTCAGACTCCAGTGTTACTACCTCTAACACCCACAGTCATCGCCGGTTCTACAACGATTCCAATAGAGCGCTTTATATCTCATGATCTCGAGTATCTTGAAAAAGGCACGAAGAAATATGCCACATCACTTACTATGCTCAAGGCTGTTAATCTGGAGAACGTTCCATGGATCGAAGATAAAGTACCTGATGCATTATGGAGAAGGAAACTGCTCAAGTTTTATGATACTTTTGCATCACTTGGCATCTCTCACTGGACTGCAAAGAAAATGTTAGCTTACAATCACTTCTATCGTCCAAAGAGAGGTTCTTCTATTGTCTCAGCTCACAGAATCAAAAGCATCCAAGGAGCAACCACTCAGACTGTATTCGGTTATGATAACTTGAATGTAATCGTGTTCAAACGTATTGATGAGAAAGAATACCGAATTGACGAAAGTGATCTCCAGTACCTTCAACTTGAAGACATTGAAGATCTTCTGTTGTTATTGGCTCAGGAAAAAGTCGACCATTTGCTTCCTGAGAAGTCATTGCTTTGAGCTCTAACCTTCATCAGTATGCAAGGAAAATTGTCATTCAAAATCGGGTGGAAGACTTTGAACTTGGAGTGGAGAGCTATCAAATGAAGCTAAACTTGCAACGTCCCCATACAACTCCGCTCAGTAATTTTCACAAGAAAAAGAAGCCGTACATGGGGACCACGACACCGGAAGCAAGGATATTTTATTCAAATGAGACTGGCGTCATGCAGTTTATGCGATTCTCCGAACTGCACAAATTTAGCGATGGTACGCTCAAGCATGTTCGAGATGATCTGACGGTTCTCAATGCCGACCTACCGCTTCCAGCAGTCAAGTACACCTGGACGAGCCAGTGCAAAAAGGAAGCTAAGTACGCGATCAAGAAGATCGAGGAACTTTTAAGGAAGCGCCGGTTGCTACGAAGTGTGGAACGATTCGTAGGTGGAAGGCCATATGGAGCTCACCATAGGTCGGAACGATCCATTTAATTATGGATCGTCTTATAACAGGTCAACTCCATATGTCTATTATTGTGAATATGTTAATTTTTGTATAATCAGCTTTTGTGGCATGTTGTAGTGTAAAAGTATGATATTTTTCAAGAATTTCTCTCGAGATTCTAAATCTTTCAAACATATCATAGTCGAGCACTACAACTAACCCTCATTTATTTGAGGGGGAGCATTAATATGTTCTTTGGCCAGCATCTAATTTCATTTTATTACCCAGAGACCGGTTAATCCATTAATATCCAAAATATTGATGGTTAACATTTTGGGAAAGGGAGAAAATGGGATTAAGGAGACTTAATGATACTGGGCTAAACAATGAAAAAGGCTTAAAAGATAAACCAACTTAATATGTGTAATGCACATGTTAAGGAGGAGCGTTTTTGATGAACAAAACACTTAATGTACAAAAACTTTGATTATAATATCATAAGTGTTTTAAGTGATTTTTTCAAGGATTTTTCATGGTGACAATACTTACCCAAAACACACCTAATTCACGACGGATGTGGTGACAAAAGGGTGGTAGGTTTAGGTATTAGTCCAATGATTCATCAGAACCGATGGAATCTTCCCAAGGACAATTCCCTAGATAGAATTAGTAGTCCTTAGGAAAGAAGGAGAAAGATTGTGAACGTAGCTGAATGCCGACCAAGTATTTAAGTTAGCACTGGAACAATCACAACAAGGTGCTAGTTATGACGTATTGGTAAGCATTGAAGGGGTTGAAGAATGAAAAAGAATTGTAAAGATAAAGGGTGTAAAGAAAGAAGCCCTCCTTACAACCTTAGGCAGAAACCGGGTCAATACATATGCTATTGAGATCATTTTTTCAATGATTCTCGATATTGAAGATAGACATCATGGACCCAGTGATGCAATGCACAACCCATCCCAGCTAACTCAAATATCTCTCAAAAGATGTTTGTTTTAATCACACGGAGTTCAACACGTTATCTATTGGTTTATTCACTCCGAATAGACTGATATTGAATAGGTGGCACTCCTCTCCAGCCATCGCTCACTAAATCAAAACGCACTATCGAGTCTAGAGCCACGAGATCATCAAAAATCTCATTAGGACACTTTCCATTTATTCCTTGCTTTTTCACACACTGTGAAAAGTAAGAGATCTTTATGAGTCCTACGTAGTATTCTTGCAATATTGCCAGAACATGCGAGTGATACGCAAGTATTACAATGAAGATGGAAATCCTGCTTGAGCCAACATCAAACAAGCTCATGGTAGGTGACACGTGCGGTTCTTTAAGAACCAATCTTGTGAAAACTAGAAAGAAATAGTAGTTTAATTCTTAATTGAACTTAAACTCGTTCCAGGCCTCTACGTATTATCGTATGATCTTGCCAGAACACTCAGAGTGACACTCTTTAGTTTTCACAGTGACGAGTGGAAATCCTTCTAGTGTTAACATCAAACAGCACTTGGTAGGTGACAAGCAAGATTCTATCTGAATCAAGCTCTTGACAACTGGAAAGCAACGATGGTGAAAATCTTAATTGAAATTCACTTGTTCCAGGTTTCATGAATTGACGGATTCAATCATAAGGATTTTTAATCCAAATGATTCACTCTTTATGTTCGCAGTCAGCTTTGGACAGTCGAATAAAGAGAACGGGTTTACCCGCGAAATCCTGTCAAGAAGTTACTTTATTGAAACTATCCGTCACGGGTACGATATCTAATATCGTCCAACGGTCTTCACCGACCGGAGGTAAAATGCTACCGAATTAGAATAAAATGTCAAAGCCATTTTATTTGTGTCTTAATATGTTGCTGCATTCGAAGACGGTGGCGTTGCGGTGTACCTGTTGAAGTCGTCCTCACATACTTATTCATTCTGCATAAAATATTTCTGCAAATTCAAGAAAGTATGACCTAAAAGTCTTTCGCTGCATCGACTCTGAAACTTTCAAGAATTCAAGAAAGGATAAGTGTGTGGGACATGAAGACACAAAGAGGCGAACATCACAAGAAGATAAAGATTGCACGTGAAACGCCAAAAGAACGTGTTCCAAGCAAAAGGCTGATATTATTCATCACATATTCACAAAAAGAAGAAAAATCAAAGAAAGAAAGAAAAAGTGGACTACGAGCTCAAGAACAAGATCTAACATGCTAGATTAGGACTTTGTAAATTTGGAGTGACCTCCCTTTGGGGGAGATTGTTGGAAATATGTTTTTCGTATAAAGAAAGTCTCGGTCACTTTAACAATACGTTTATAGGCTCGTAGTAGTGTTTAAGTAACATTTGTTAAATAGCCTGACCCATGAGCATGTTCATGGGACGGAGGCCCAAGTCCATTAAGGACTTGGGTATATAAACCTCTTTCCACCATGGAAAGAGGTGTTGGTTGTTTCATTTGATTAATATCACTTTTACATTTTTCTCTCATCTCTCTCTCTACTTTCTCTCCCTAGAAACATCAACCCTCTTGATATATCAAAGATTATCATGCTTCTACAATTTCGTATTTTATTTGTCACGCATATGAATATTTACGTGACTAGGGCTAACAAATGCTTTTTGGATGAGTCGTTAGTCACTTAATAATTTGAGAGTGTTACCGAATCAAAGTCAGGTTCAAGTAGTAGTCATATTATACCTATACATGTGTGACAAATATTTGTCATACACACATTGAATGTGACCAAAAATAATATATGGTCACATAGACTTATTTTACAAGTGACAAATTGATAAACAAGGTTGTCACACACATTATATTAATGTGACTAGTATATTTTGTTAAATGTATACATGAATTTTGTGTGTGCGGCAAATTGAAAGTAGGTATTGAAACATTTGCCACTATATTTATTTAAACGTGACAAATATTTTACAATTACTTGAAGACTATGATCAAATATAATACATGATCATTCTCAAACAATTATGTGACTATATGTTTGCCAATAGTAACAACATTTGAGAAATGTGTATCTAAATTATACTTATGGTCATATTATAATGGGATTATCTATGACCAACACATTAAAAACGTCACGCAGTAAAATATTCATGTGACAAATGTTTATAACCAAATGTAATCTCAATTTTCACTAACGTTATTATTAGTCACATATTTTGAACCAAATAGGGTTCGAGTCATAGACCTTGTTTTTTGCTATTTTTTTAAAAACACAATAAACCTTAAAAACATAGAAAGCACACACTTTCTACACGCCTAATGAGAATGCTAATTCTTGGAACTTCACAAAAATTAATTACATGCATGAATATGCATTAGTGTTGGCATGTAGGCTGCTGACTCTTTGTATTCTATCCTTGGTTATATAAACAAGGATTAAGTAATGAAATTAATCATAACAAAAACACAACAACCACTTAATTGTCAGCATTTTAAGAATAAAAAATGGCTTCTTCATCAAAAAGAACGTTTTCTGCTGCTTTTGAAGATACCAGTGCAGTTCCTAACAAGTTTGTATCATTATTTATTTTATTAATGTTGTATCTTTGTTATCATTTAGTACTAATAATCTTATATGTTCTTTTCAGGAAACCTTGTGTGGTTCCCAAAGTAAAAGCTAATGCAGATGGAGAGTTCCCTGTTGATTGTCCTTACAATGATCCATATGAAGAGTACGATTGCTATGTTGAGGAAGATTACGAACAACGACAATGAAAGCTGGAAGACGAAGAGAATGCCCGACTGGAACAACAACATCAGAGGGAGGAAGTTGCTTCCTTAAGAAGGAGGCAACAGGAGCAAGAACAACGCGAGAGGGAGAAAGCTGCTTCCTTTAGAAGGAGGCAAGAGGAACAGCGACAGAGGGAGGAAGTGTATAGGAGGCAACTGGAGGAAGAAGGTTAAATTATTGATGATGATGTTTATTTTTCTGAGCATGAAATTGAAGAAGATGAAGACGAGTTCAAAGAGGCTTTAGATTACGATGAACTTCATTTGGCCTTTGATCCTGAAAAATCTCCAAAGTTTGATTAGTTAGAGAAACAAAATGTTTGTTTTTATTTAAAACATGTAATCCTTTAGTATTATGGAATTGCATTTATGTTTGATCAATTTCCACCTTGTCATATTTTTATTTTACTTTAGTCATTTCAAACTTTTATTTTCAGTTTGATTAATAATTAAGCACATTGTTTGAACAAATTAGTTGTTTATGGGAAATTAGACATGAATTGGAATAAATACTTGGGAGGACTAGTGAAAATAGATTAAAAAGATAAAAAAAATCTTAACTTGTGTTTGATTAGATAATGATTAAAAACAAAATAAGATGAAACAAGCAGCTTTTCAAGAAAATACTCAATATTAGCTTAGTTCTGAGTGAAGAATGGCCTAGAAGTATTGTTAGCTCAGAAGATTAATGCAAGAGCATAACAACTTTCTATCCAATTGGAAAATAATTGTAGATGTAATAGCAAAAACTTAAAAGCACCTTAGAGTTAAGCTAAGTTGAAAACATAAACTGCTCAAAGCTTAATTAGTTTTGCGGGAGAATTAGGGAAAAAATGGGTTATAAGATCCACCGAAGTGGAAAGATTTAACCGGATGTGTAACAGGTAAC
Organism: Glebionis coronaria; assembly: GCA_025667525.1. Taxonomy (NCBI): domain Eukaryota; kingdom Viridiplantae; phylum Streptophyta; class Magnoliopsida; order Asterales; family Asteraceae; genus Glebionis; species Glebionis coronaria. The sequence goes on along the minus strand of CM046878.1, from coordinate 334,919,112 downwards.
TTTGACACAAAAATCTTGGTTATATGTGCGATGCATCTAGGATTATACAACTCACAACATGAATAAATAAAATACAAGATGAACCATGTTTACATCCATGAAATACAAGTCTAATTTCATAATATTGATGATAAGAATGCAGGTTCATACAAAATGTGAATGACAACATATTTGCATTCCAAAAAATAATGGATACACCCATCCATGCAGATTAGTGTTTAAAATTGTTTACATAAACTATACCTACACTTAACCGAAATAGTCTAAAGAAGATTCATCAGAAACATCCATAAAATAGAGATAACAAGTTCTTCCATAGCCTACCCCCTACAGGTTCCTCCATAGCCTACCCCCTCTTCCTTTTTCCTAGCTTTGTTTCAAATTCTTTCAATTTTTTGGACAAGGCAGGAAACATACTGCATTTCTGATTGGTGGGGGCCTTTCTGTTGTAGAAAATGGAGACCGAGAAGATGACTCTGCTTTTGGTGTACATCCCTTGCTAACACTTCGACTGACTATATGTTTGGATGATCCACTCGCCTTGCCTGCAGTCTGACTGGATGAGGCAATAGCTTTGCCTTTCTTCTTGGATGGTGAACTAGTCTCTCCCCAAGTCTCGTCCGAACTACAATCATCTGCAGAGGTGCTGGAATACTTGGAAGGTTCATCCTGGTCATCATGAAATGGGTGCTGGAAGTCTTTAGTGTTCACATGATCAAAGCTTTCATCTAATGACAACAAATCTTCCTCGGAGCTTTCAAAGCTTTCATCTAATGATAGCGTATCTTCTTTAGATCTTTCAGAGGAATACATGATGATAACATCTATAAATTACAAGACAAATTTTAATAAATTCAGATACTAACAGCCACCCAGATACTCAAAACAATAAAACATTCATATACAAAATTATTATAGGTTAAAAGTTAATATACTAACCTCCCTGCAACAGTCTCTGTTTGAAATGTTGGAATTCCCTTTCAAGCTTTTCCACCCTATTATGTAGGTTAGAAAGATCAGTTGTGGTATCAGCTTCCATTGAACCGTTTCCTTTAGTATTTTTTTTTCAAGTCAGTTCCTGTATCTACATACCATAATACCGCATAAGTTAACTACAAATACATAATCATGTCTGCTATAAAGTTTAACAGCTGCACATAAACGACATCTTAAGCCCGTTTGCTCTTCGAGGTAGATATCTCCACGATTCCTCTATCTCGTAAACATGTTCATCTTCATGCCAAATATATTGATCCAATATGGACCTACTTCTTTTTCGTTTATCCTTTTTATGTAAGTAGCTCAAAATTTGACATTCGCATTCGGTCTTTGATTGATATCAATATCATCAATACTCATGAAAAAGCGAATATGAGTGCCAAAGTAAGAGGTCCTTTACTAAAAAGGCTAAACAAAAAGATGTTAATGCATATTGAATTCGCATATTGGGCATGAAGATGATGATTTTCACGAGAAAGAGGAATCATGGCGATATTTACCTCGAAGAGGAAACGGGCTTGAGATGTCGTCTATGTGGAGCTGTAATACTTTAGAGCATACATGTGTTACCGAATCTAGTGAATAACTATATTTCTCTAAAGGTTAAAATTTAGTTTACTTACCTCCCTGTAACTGTGCATGTTTAAGAAATCTGAATTCCCTTTCAAGATTTTCCAATCTATTATCTAGATTAAAAGGATCAAATGCTTTATCAGATTCTGTTGATCCCTTGCCTTTTTCTTTTTTTCTTTAAGTTAGCTCTTATATCTGCATCCGCATATAACCAACATATAAACAAGATAGTAACTGAACCAATGCAGCTGTGAAAATGTATAGACTTCCTGGCCAACATTTTTGAATCTAAGACGGCATCGACAGAACAACCTACATATTTTCATTTACCCTTTTTTTATGTAAGCCCCTCTTACTATGGCCGTCGCATTATCTTTTTCATGGGCATCACTACCATCAACTAAGGTCTTTACTGAGTGACCATGTTCCTTTTTGTTGATTGGTCGAAGGATTTCCTTCCCATTTGAAATTTTGGCGCTTATTTTGACATCAAATTATCCGAGTCGTCACTCTAAACACGCTCACTCTCACTTTGAGTTTCAGTATCGGAATATAATCCACACATGGATCAATCCAAATATTAAATGCATGATATAAACTACACAAGTATGTATCTAGATAATCAACTGGAAAGAGTATTCGGGTACTGAAACTAATACTGAAAAGTAAGATCATTCATAGTGGTGACTCGGATAACTTGCTACCCCATGAAGCCCCAAAAGCGGGAACTGGGAATGAAACCATTCGACCAATCAACATAAAAGAAAAGGTCATTTATTTAAGACCGTAGTTGATGTTAACAAGGACCATGAAAAAGGGAAATGACACGGCCATAGTAAGAGGTACTTACATAAAAAAGGGTAAACGAAAAGATGTAGGTTGTTCTATCCATGCCATCTTAGATTCAAAAAAGTTGGTCAGGAAGTCTATACGTTTTCACATCAAGAAAATCAAACCTAATCTCAACTCAAATGTTTAAGGTTTCAAGTATGACCAACACCTTTTTTAAAAATTTATGGTGTGTTTTTTTTAGCTTATATAATGGGCTTATATAAGCCATTTTTTGCTTATATAAGCCTATGTTTAATAAACTTATAAGCCCATGGCTTATATAAACTTAAGTTAACATGAGGGTAAAATGGTTAATATGTTATATAAGCCCAAACCTTCCTAAAAAGCCACATTTTATGGCTTATCATAACACCCATATATAAGTTTATAAGCCCACTAATATAAGCTTAGCCAAACACTTGGTTTGAGCTTATAAGCTTATATAAGCTAATAAGCTTATAAGCCCATTATATATGCTAAACCAAACAACCCCTTATCTCCCGTATCTACATCATCATATATGTTAATCCCACTCAATCCATAACACAATATAAGATGATATTTAGAGAGATAAAGAGTAGAAAAGTAGAGAGAGAAATAAGAGAGATTATGGATGATTAAACACTTTTAGAGAGAGAAATCAAATGCTAACCAACACCCTCTTCCACACATGGAAGAGGGTATTTATATGCCACGGCCATAAGGCCTTAGTGGGCTTGTTCATGGGCCAGGCTTGGCTTTTCTTGGGCTTACGCCCCTAACTTATACAATATTAGCTAAAATGCCAAGCCTGGTTTTCCCGACTAACCTATTACAATACAATACCAATAACTACTAAGATGACCTATTACATTCTTGTTCGACTATATAAAATATAGGGCTAACAATCTCCCCCAATGTATCGGTCATCTTAAAAAGCTTAAAAAGCATAAGATGATTGAGTGAATACATTCTTATAGAGGAGATCTTCCTGCTTTGGTCTTGTATCTTGGTCTTGATCTTGTTTGTAACGGTTTTGTTCCTTCATGCTTTTGTGATCTTTATCTTGAGCCTTAGTCATTTGACTTTGAGTGCTTGAGATCTTCATTTGTGCTCCTTGTGACTAAGATGACCTATTACATTCTTACATTCTTAGGTATCTTGATTATCGCCATCTTGTGCTCTTGTGACTTCTGAATCGACATAGGTTAGTACACAGCTACGCCACCTTCTTGATATGCAGCAACATATATAGACACGGATAAAATGGCTTTGAACATTTCACCCTAACTCGGTAGCATTTACCTCCGGTCGGTGAAGATCGTTAAACGGTATTAAATACCGTACCTGTGATCAGGTAGCTTCGATTAAGAACCTCCTTGACAGGGTTTCCTGGCGGTAATAGCCAGTTCTCTTTACTCGACCGTCTCAAAGCAGACTGCGAACGTAAAGAGTGAATCATAAGGATAAATTATCCGTCTGATTAGAGTCGTCAATTCAGAATTCCTAGAACAAGTTTGATTCTAAAAGAATCGCACCATTGTTGCTTTCCAGTTTTTCACAAGCTTGATTCATAGAGAATCTTGCGAGTCACCTACCGCAGTGCTGTTTGATGTTGACACTGGAAGGATTTCCATTCGTCACTGTGAACACTAATGAGTGTCACTCTGAATTTCTGGCAAGATCACACGGATTTTGCGAAGAAACCTGGAATCAAGTTTGAATCAATTAAGAATCGAAACTTAGTTGCTTTCCAGTTCTCACAAGTTTGATTTGTGTAGAATCGCACAAGTTACCTACCATGAGCTTGTTTAATGCTGGCTCAAGCAGGATTTCCATCTTCATTGTGAATCGTATCACTCAGATGTTCTGGCAATATCACAAGGATAATGCGTAGGACTCGATTGTGTCCTAATGAGATGATAAATTGATCTCTTCTGGCTCTAGACTCAATAAGTGCATTTTGGTAATCGGAGGCTGGAGCAGACTGCCACTTTTTCAATATTAACTAACTCGGAGTGAGAAAGTCAATAGATACGTGTTGATCTCCGTGACAATGAGACAAGTTTCTTTTGAGAGAAACTCGAATGGCTGGGAAAGGGTTGTGCATCGCAGCACTGGGTCCATGACACTTGTCTTCAAGATATGTGTTAACCCGGTTTCTGCCTAAGTTGCATAGAATATTCAACTCCTTCAATGCTTACCAATACGTCATCACTAGCACCTTGTTGTGATTGTTCCAGTTCTAGCTTAAGTAATTGGTCCGCATTCAGCTTCATTCAACTCCATCTTTCCTAAGGACAACTATTTCTAGCTATGGAATGTCCTTGGGTAGATCCTTCCGGTTCTGGTTGGATCATAGGACTTTGTTTCCTATCCTAAACCACCTTTTGACTCCATCGTTCCGTCGTGGATAGTAGGTTGTTTTGGGTATAGATCGTAACCATAAAACCATTGAAAATCATTCAAAGTGTTTGATAAAAATCAAAACTTTTAACACTTTGAAAGTTTTATATTTCCAAAAAGCTCCCCCTACACACATGCATAGATATACAAAATAGTTTGGCATGTGAAGGAAAGAGTTGCACTTGAGTCTTTAAGATCACATGTTGCGATATATTACATTTTAATCACATTTTCTTCCCCTATCTCTAATATAGAAATATAATATTAGAGATACCAATTAATTAAAATATGACAATTTCCAAAAAATCGACGGGAGAGAAACATGTGTGCACACATGAATAATGGAACTTTTTCAGTCGGGTCGCTCCCCCTCAACAATATATGTGTGTCTTGAGACAAAATTTGACAAAATTTTAGAAAAACGACACCACAAAATATGTTGAGGTACGGAGTTGAGATGCCTTTACCGATAATATATAAGACAGATTTAATATCATTTTCGGAATATGTTGGATACATAAAATATGACAATTTTAAAGATGTACCCAACAACATTAAAAGGCTTGATTTTAAAACGCTCCCCCTCAAAAGTTGATCAAAATAACATATGACAATTTTGAGATACGAAAACCACATATGAGGAAGGGAGTGTTGAACACACAATTTTGAAAGATTTAGAAAAATCTTTTTGAGAAATTCTTGAAAAATTGTGTTCAACGGTTTTAAAATAAATTCCGATTTACATGAGCTCAAAACTTTGAATGTTTTGTGACTAGCTCATGACCGAGAAAAATTAATTTCCCGTTGTGGAGGATAAGTTATCATCAGTGATAAACTTTCCTTAAGTTGAAGTACGAGTTCTAAGCTGACATTTACTTAGAAGTCGTTTTTCATGAACTTAAAAACTTTGAATGCTTTTATAGGAAGCTCATGATCGAGAAATATGAATTTCTTGTTGAGAAGGATAAGTTATCGTCCGAGATTAACTTTCCTTAGTTGATGTACGAGTCCTAAGCTGTGATGTGCTTAGAAGTCATTATGAGAGAAAAATCAAGCAGCTTCATTTGCTAGAACCTCCAAGTCTTCTGGAGTCATATACTTCATACCAAGACGGCCAACGAGATACTGAAACCTATTTTGAGATAGGGCTTTTGTAAACAAGTCAGCTATCTGGTACTCAGTTCAGACAAAGTATAATTCCACGATGCCACATTCCACTTGTTCCTTGATGAAGTGATATCTAACTGCGATGTGCTTGGTACGGGAGTGTTGAACCGGATTGCACGAAATGGCTATGGCCGACTTTGAGTCACAATACATAGGTATTTTATCAAAGTGGAAGCCATAATCCGTGAGTTGAGTTCTCATCCAGAGGACTTGAGCACAACACGCGGATAGAGCCACATATTCTGCTTCAGCTGATGAGAGCGAAGTGCAGTCCTGCTTCTTTGACGACCAACTCACAAGTTTGTCTTCCCCTAGAAATTGTACGCTACCAAAAGTGCTTTTTCGACTATCAAGGCAACCTGCGTGATCAGAATCTAAAAAAGCTGTTAGATGAAAACCGGTTCCCTTCGGATACCAGAGTCCCATGTGAATGGTATTCTTAAGGTACCGAAAGATCCGTTAAACCTCTTTGAGGTGCTTTTGAGTAGGTCTGGCTTGATATCGTGCACAATAGCATGTGGCATGATGAATATCAGGCCTGCTGGCTGTAAGGTACATAAGTGACCCGATCATACTGCGATATCACGTTTGATCTACGGGATATGAGTACAAGTCAGCGTCTAGGGATGTGGTCGACAATGGTGTACCAACGCGAGCACATGAGGTCATACCATGCTTTTTAAGTATCTCTTGAGCATACTTAGCTTGGTTTATGAAGATACCACGTGGGGATTGATGAATCTGGAGGCCTAAAAAGAATTTTAGCTCCCCCATCATTGACATTTCAAATCTGCTGTGCATTAATTTTTCAAAACGTTTTGAAAGTTTTGGGTTCGTAGAACCAAAAATAATGTCATCAACGTAAACTTGCACCAGCAGTATGTCATCCCCATATTTATTAATAAAAAGAGTAGGATCAATAGAATCTTTGGAGAATCCTTTCGAGACCAAGAAGTTGGATAGTTCTTCGTACCATGCCCTTGGAGCTTGTTTAAGTCCACATACAGCCTTCTTGAGACGATAGACTTTGTCAGGGTGATGAGGATCGATGAATCCTTCCGGCTAATTCACATACACTTCTTCCTTCAAATGACCGTTGAGAAAAGCAGTTTTAACGTCCATCTAAAAAACCGTGAAGCCCTTATGTGCAGCATAAGCAAGGAATATCCTGACAGCTTCCAAATGAGCAACTGGAGTGAATGATTCATCGAAATCTATCCCTTCTTGTTGACGATACCCCTTAACCACAAGACGAGATTTGTTTTTGATGATGGTTTGTTCTTCATCCAATTTGTTTTTCCAGATCCATTTGAAATCTAAAAGCGAGATTCTATAAGGTCTGTCAACAAGTTCCCAAACATTTAGGCGTTCAAACTGATGAATTTCGTCTTGCATTGATTCAATCCACGCATGATCAGTCATGGCTTGTTTGATGTTAGTAGGTACAGTTGAACTCACGGTGAGTGCATACATACATACATCACCATCGGCGTTGAGTTGTTTGCGTGTTTTTGGGTATACCTAGGTTTCTGAATCGACATTGCGAGCCGACTAATCCCAGGGCGACTACCCTTTTGGATAGCCCGGAGTCGTCGCAGGTGAACCTCCGTGGCCACCCCCCAAGTGTACACACCTAGTGAGGTTTGAACCCTTGACCTCTTGTTTGAGAGTCAAGGACCTTACCACTAGGCCACTTGGTGGTGGTTAGTTGTTTGCGTGTTCGAACTGGTTGTGAAGGATTTCCAATTACTTGCTCCAATGGATGATCACGAGTCCAATGGTGAGTGGATGGATATCTTTGGTAGAATGTATGCATGTTGGACGGATCAACATGTTGAGTAGAAGACACTCCGACTTCGTGTACCGGTGTACCGAACGGGTTGATAAATTCTTCTTCGTCTGGTTGTGCATCGACTGCTTGATTGTTGTTTCCTCCTTCAGCATTGACGGTTGGTGATGTTGGTTGTATGACAGTTTCTTGAGTTTGTTGAGTATCCAATGGAATAGTCTCTTGAGCAACGGTTGTTGAAGTAGAGGCAGTTGTGTCTTGTTGATTTTGTTCAGGTGCATCAGCAGTATTGATAGCGGAAGGCTTTGACACAACTTGATTGTTTCCATAGTAATATTCATCAAACATTGGATCATATAAATCAACCAACTCATTCATATGTGTCGTATCCGTCGATTCTGCTGTAGGAGTATTTTCTTGACATTCTTGCACCGGACGTACACTGTTTTGTGTAGGTGCCATTGCTGGACAATGAGGTGCGGGACTTGAGCTGTTGTGTTCAAGTACCATTTGTGGCAATTCGTCAAAGTTCACATGAATTGTTTCTATAATAATCTTTGTTTTCTTGTTGTAAAATCGATATCCTTTCGACAATGTAGCATACCCCACAAAAATACATGCAGCACCTTTTTCTTTCATCTTGCCAAGATTTTCACCGTCTTTAAGAATGTAGCATAAAGATCCAAATACGTGAAAGAATTTAACTGTAGGTTTCCTGCCATTGATGATGTGGTAAGGTGTCTTTTCATGTCTTGGGATGACGAGAGAACGATTTTGAGTATAACAGGCAGTTGCAATTGCTTCAGCCCAGAAGAATAGTGTTAATTTTGAAGCAGAAAGCATTGTTCGAGCTGCCTCAACCAAGGTGCGGTTCCGTCTTTCGACAACGCTGTTTTGTTCAGGAGTTCGAGCAATAGACATTTGATGTTCAAAGCCTTCTTCTTGAAAGGAAGATTGCAAATTATTGTTCAAAAATTCAGTACCCCTATCCGTTCTTACGGTTAAGACTTGAGCTTGAAGATTGCGTTGTATCATCTTGAGAAAGTTTTTGAGAACCTCTGGTGTTTCATCCTTGGACCTTAAGAAGAAAGTCCATGTGTATCTAGAGTAATCATCAACAATCACGAGAATATACTTTTTCCCGTTAATACTCTCTACACGCATGGGACCACATAAATCCATGTGTAGAAGTTCCAATCGTCATTTTGAGCTTGGGGTAGTCTTTGTTTTGAAAGACTTTCGTTTTGCTTTCCCCAACTCACAAGAAGAACAAAGATGGTCTTTGACGAATTTTAATTTAGGAAGACCGGTCACAATATCATTCTTCGAAAGCAAGTTGATGGTGTCAAAGTTAAGATGTGATAATCGTTGATGCCATAACCATGCTTGAGAGGATGTAGCTTTCGCCATTAAGCAAATTGGATTTGTTGAAGATTTTTTTTTTGGGTAAAGGGGACTGTCCCCGGTAAAAGATATATTACACCAAAAAAACGTTGAAGTACAAAGGATGTAGGCGAAATCCTACATCAAAGCCCGTTACATAGGCAACCACCACGCACATAAGCTGCGACAAACAAAAAAACACTACAAAGGAGGACAAACCCCTCCTTATGAACTACCACAAGAAGTAGATCTACTTCCTACCACCACTAGATTGGAGTTGAAAATCACGGAACGCGTCTATTTGCCCCGGTAAGTCACGGATTTGTTGAAGATTAATCTTGAAGAGTTACTGTGTAGAGATCAGAACCACGAGAACCTGTAAGAAGGTCATTCCCATGGTAGTCTCTAACATAGCAAGTAGTTTTCCGAAAAGCCACTTCCAAATCTGCATCACAAAATTGACCAACCGAGAATAAATTGTGATTCAGTCCCTCGACGCAATAAACCCGTTTTATAGTGATATTCCCTTGAACCAAGTCTCCATATCCGAGTATCGGTGCAAACTCATCATTTCCAAATCGTACCGTACCCAGAAACTTCTCCACGAAGTTAATTAGAAGTTTGAGATTGCCCGTCATGTGCTTTGTGCACCAAGAGTCTATTATGAAGAGAATGATCTTGACGAGCTGCATAAGCATTAGAAGACAATGTAGAGTTTGACAAATGGGAGCCCTTGATAGAAGTGGGTTCCAAAATATTAGTAGACATAGATTCAAAAGGCAAACTAACATTCATTGACCCAATTGTCTTAGGTACCCATTTGTATCCAGGTGGTGTAAATCTTGAGTACCCCTGTTTACATGTCCTACTCATGTTTTTGGGTAAAAGGGAACCATTCCCCGGTAAAAAATATTAATCACCCAAAGTCAATAAATACAATGGAACGTGGCAGAAATACCACATTAACCTTGAGCCAGAGCTCAAACAACCACTACTTAAACCGAGAGACAGACCACTCAGTTATCAAACCCTATTACACAAACAATAACACCAATAGGGAAAAACCATTTAAGAAGACATAAGGAAAAACCCTTAAGAGTTAATCCTGAATAATCATATAGTCGATCTTCCATAAACGCTTGATATCCTGAGTTGCTCTTGACGATTTCCAACGACAAGAAACAAGCTTCATCCTCACCGAATCAATAATGCAAGTAGCAACATGATCAACAGACCTCTTCTCGCCTCTAAAAAGCCTATTATTACGTTCCTGCCAAACATAATACGCCGTTGCTGCCAGAACAAGCTTAGCACATAAGCTCTTCGAACTTCTTCTCATTGCAAAAGGAATAATGTCTTCAATAAAGCTGTAAATGGACCAATTCGAGCTAAAAATACCCGAATAATCCTGAACTTGACGCCAGAGCTGCATAGAAAAAGGACATTCAAAAAATAGGTGTTCATGAGAGTCCTCTTGAGTTTCGCATAGAGAACAAACACGATTTACGGTGGCAACGTTATCCCAAACTCTTAGCTTGTCTTGAGTCTTCAAACGACGATGAATAATCAACCACAAATTAAGAGCATGGCAAGGAATACACCCCGTGAACCAAACACAATGGACCCAGTCAACCTTATTACCACGTGCACGAATGGAATTCCAGACAGACGAAACTGAAAAAGGCTTTATAGCACCTTCGATGTCCCTCCAAACCACACTATCACCCACCTCATTATTAAAAACAGGAGGAGCAACACTATGCAACATAGGATAAGAATTATACCATTGATTAGGCCAAATAAACGTACCATTTGAAACAATCCCACTAAGAGTGGTCGCTTGATTGAAACCCGCACTATAGATACTCCGATTAGAAATGAAGCCAGTCAGAGGACTCACATCACACCAGTTATCATGCCAAGCTGAAATCGACTTACCATCACCCACTTTAGAACGAAAAAACTCACGAATAATTGGGCGGATCTGAAGAATTTTCCGCCACCCGCATGTCATGTTGCCACGAATAGGAATACTCCAAAAGTTACGCGATGCAAGCTTATACGAGTGAATCCACTTCACCCATAAAGAATCATTTTTGTTAACAAGATTCCATATATGAGACACCATCAAAGTAATGTTAAAACAGAATAAACGACGAATACCGAGGCCTCCCTCAACCTTTGGAAGACAAACCTCCTCCCAAGCAACTTTCGCTTGACCTCTTCTAAGCTTACCTTGAGACCAAAGAAAACCCCTCATAATTTGTTCGATATCAAGTAAGACTTAGGTAGGCAGAACAAAGACCGAAGCCCAAAAAACATGTAAAGAACCAAGCACTGATTGAATAAGCTGTATTCTACCAGCCGTCGACAAAAACCTATTCTTCCAATTATCAACCCTAGCTTGAACCTTTTCAATCAAATCCTTACAATCTCTAATCATCAACCGAGAAGAAACAAGAGGAACTCCCAGATATTTAACCGGCAACTTACCCTCTTCAAACGGAAGAATGTGCAAGATGGACAATTTGACACAATTGAGGACATTACAGAAATAAGCCGTACTCTTAGGCATGCTAGGCACTAACCCAGAGACACCTTTAAACTCATCCAAAGCCTCCATGATAACCCTCGTAGACTGGACATCACCATGCGAAAAAAGAAACAAATCATCTGCAAAACAAAGGTTTATGAGCTCCAATTTGGAACAATACGGGTGAAACGTAAAAGCATCCGCATTCAGAACCCTCCGCCTCAGAATAAGAGTCAAAATTTCCATCACTAAAGTAAATAGATAAGGAGACAAAGGATCTCCCTGACGAAGCCCTCTTTTCCCCTTAAAGAAACCATGAAGAGAACCATTGATGCTAATTGAAAACGATGTAGAAGAAACACACTCCATGATCCAACTGACCATACGAATATGAAACCCAAACTCCAACAGAATCTTTTTGAGGAAGCTCCAATCAACCGTATCATAGGCTTTTTGAATATCAACCTTGAAAGCACATCTAGCAGGACCACGATCAAGATGATAATTATGCATCAACTCTTGAGTAAGCAAAATATTATCCGCAATATTCCTACCCGGAACAAACGCAGACTGATTAGAACTCACCAACATCTTCAGACTATCTTTAATACGATTAGCAATAATCTTGCTAATGCATTTAAACAACACATTACAGCACGAGATTGGTCTAAAATCAGTAATTCTAGAAGGCGCGTCAACCTTAGGAAGGAGAGCAATAATAGTATGATTAAGCTCCTTTAGAAGCTTCCTATTGACAAAAAATTCCCGAATAGCCAGCATGAAATCATGAGAAATAATATTCCATGACGCCTTAAAGAATGCAGCAGTGTAACCATCTGGCCCCGGAGATTTATCATTACCCATGGAGAACAAAGCATCCTTAATCTCTTGATTACTAATATCACGAACCATATGCAAAGCCTCCGTATCAGCAAGCCTATTCACCAAAAGGTTATCAATACAAAGAGGCTCAACTATAGCAGCTTGCCCAAGAAAAACCTCATAATGAGAGACAAACGCATTCGTGACTTCCTCATTCTGAAAAATCACACCCTCCGTATTAGAAACAACATCAATACGGCTTCTCTTTATACGACTCTTAACAGACTTGTGGAAAAAAGCAGAATTAACGTCACCATCACGAAGCCAGTCCACTTTTGCCTTCTGCCTAAGAAAAGATTCTTCCAATAACACCGCATCCTGATACGCATTCAAATAAACAGCAGCTTCATCGCGAAGAGTAGAATTAAAAGGGTCAGAATCCAAATCACGCTGGACCGTATCAAGCTCATGACGAAGACGAACAACGTTCTTATGTAAGTTCCCACCATCATAGAAAAGCTTCCGAAACGCTTTCTTCATATGTCTCAGCCTGAGAACAACCTTATACATATGAAACCCACTAACCTCCTTATTCCAACCATCATTAACCACATCGAGAAAACCTTTATTCTGAATAAGAACATTAGCGAACTTAAACGGCTTAGGCTTCTGACAATTAACAACGGGAAAGCAAAGAACAGCAGGGGCGTGATCCGAAATACGATAAGGCTGAAAAATCACATGACCACCTGGAAACACATCAAAAAACTCAAGATTAGCCATAACACGATCAATTTTCTTTAGAACCCCAATGCCGCCTCTAGGTTTTTGAGTCCATGTAAACTTAAGCCCTGAACTTTGAACGTCCATGACTTCAATAGTATCTACACACTCCTTAAACTCGCGCATAGAGATATCAATAGACGATGAGCCCATCAATCGATCATCGAGCATTAAATCAGCATTAAAGTCACCCAATAAACACCAAGGGCGATTACGGATATAAACACTATGCAATCCAAGATTCTGCCAAAGCCTTCGACGATGAATATAATGATTGTGAGCATAAATAAATGAACAAAAAACCTCCTGTTTAGAAGCTTTAATCCAAACACGCGTATGAATGGATTGATCATCCTGAGTAATAACAGTAACATCTACATCATTCCTGTTCCAACCTAAAATAATACGCGACCCTTTTGAGCACATACCACCATTAGAAATCCAATCCCAATTCCGAAAAACAAACGAACAAATGTTGTTTACGTAGAGTAGTGGATTCTAACGCACTTAGCTTCTTAAGTGGTTGAGTAGTGGATTGGTTCAAAGTTTTTGTGGGTTTTCTAGTACTAGTGGGCACAAGAATAGGCTTCCTAGTTCTAGCATTCACGCCATTATGATTAAAAGCACAAGCATCATGATTGAAAGTACGAACACATTTTCCACATTTAACACAAACAAATTCAACATTCGAAGTCTTAACATTCTGTAAAACCCGCATGCTTTTACCATGCATAGTACCCTTAGGATCGTACGTACTAGTTAAAAACTTTCCTAATATAGCATGATTACGATTACGTGTTAGGAGTTTATGTATTACGTACGTGTTAGAACACGATAAGTATTTTATTTGCACGATCACGTAATAATTATTTAGCAATAATTAATCACGAGCATACGATCACGAAATCATGAGCGTAATTAAAACACGAGCTATTATTAATTACGTATATATATTTAATACGAGCGTAATTAAATATATAAGAGTATGGTATTTACGTAACGAGAACAATTAAAACACGAACATAACTAAGCATAAACGAGTATTAAATAACAAGAAACGAAACGAGGTACGGGAACCCCACGAGGGAGTCCCTACCCGCGGCCAAAACAAGGTAATGGGCCAAGCCCATTACCAATTTTACTAAGAGGGGGTTAAATAGATTTTTACTACTCAAAATTACTTTTACAGAAGATTTCAAGAAAACCTAAAATCTCCTTTTTCTCCTCTCTTTGTGCCACCACCTTCAAATCACCAACAAGGTGATTCATTGATCTCGGATCTTGAAGTGTTATTGTTTGTTCGTGTTTGTTCTTCACCCTCTTGATCCACGAATACGGTAGAACCTTTTTAACTTTTTCTTTTTAATTAATCTTTTATTAATTATGAACACGTGATGTTTTTTATAAAAACACATTAATCAAACATAGATCTAACATGTTTTGATCATTAATTAATCAAAGGGTCGATCAAAGGGGTGTTTGTTTTGGGCCGCAAGGTACAACCGACCCCAAGGGGGGTTCGGTTTGTTTTAGCCGACCACCACCAAGACCTTTTGGTCTTGGTTGGTGCGTGTGGGTCCCACGGCAGCAAGGGGGTACCCCGATTTGGTTCGGGGTACGGTGTTGTTTCATATCCGGTGCATGTTTTTAGGCTTAGATCCGGATCATGATTATGTTAGTTGTTTATGTTATAAACTTATGTTAAAAATTAAATTAATAAAAAGATGAGATTTATTTAATAACAAGACTTAGGTTAATTAATTATTAATAATCATGAAATTATTTTTAACCTAAGTATTTATATTATTAAGACTTATAATTAAATAATTATCTAAAAACCATGGATATAATTAATTAATTAAACATGACTTAGGTTATATTATTAATATTTAATAATACATATTTTAACCTAAGTATTTAATATATTTAATTAAAAACATGTTATACTTTAATTAAATATTATAACCTATAGTTTAATTAAATTACATGAAATAATTATTAAACTATATAATATATCATATGACTTAGGAAATAAGCATGAAAACACTTAGGCTTATTTACTTAGCTTATTTAACCAGCTTATTTCTAATTATGGAAACTTTCTATTTTTAGAAACTTAACTAAATAAGGCAGCTATTTTATTTATAGAAACCAGCTATTTTTAGAAACTTAGTTATTTAAGGCAGCTAATCTATTTATAGAAACTTATTTAATTAAGGCAGCTAATCTATTTATGGAAACTTTCTATTTTTAGAAACTTATCTATTTTAAGCAGTAAATCTATTTTTGGAAACTTTCTATTTTTGGAAACTTTCTATTTTTGGAAAATTTCTATTTTTAGTAACTTTCTATTTTTGGAAACTTTCTATTTTTGGAAACTTTCTATTTTAGGAAACCTGCTATTTTTGGAAAGTTACTTATTATTACACAGTAAGTATAATAACACATGAAATACCAGAAATACTTAATCAGATTAAGCAGAGTATAAGATTTAATACAGTTTAAGGCTTTAAACAGTAAAACATAGTAAGAACACATAAAATAAGCTAAGACATGATATAAAACCAGCTATGTATGTAGTAAGCAGATACTTATTTCATGTACGTATTTATGTAGCACTAGTGTTTCGGAAGTAGGATTCTCGCAGTTCATCGTTCTCGTTCACTGGACATAAGGTACGGATTCCCGTCCTTTCAGTATGGACATTCTTTCCTTATTAGGATTTCCCCGTATGCAGCCAACTGTTTTCCCGTAGTATAAGTATGAGTTTGATTGCTTATGTTTTAAATATGATTACCTATAGCCATATACATGCATGACCAGTTTCACCTAGTTATGGAGGTACCATAACCATAACATTAGAGGCACTGATGTTATGACTTCACCACGGCGGAGTGATTGCTCGTGGCGTCCCTTCAGCTTTTGGCCATTTATTTATATTTATCATGTGGGGCGTATGGGTGCATCCTAGTTACACGTTTTTATTCAGGATTACATGGTGAATGTGGTGTGTGCCTTGCATCCTTCACAAGGAGCTGATCCCTCCTACCCATAAACCAGTATATTAAATTAGAGGCATCCCCTCTAATTTGCATGATGAGGTCACCCCTCCAATTATTCATGCACGGTGGATATTCATGACCTATATTGGCTAATGGTAAAATATGACAAACAGTTTTTATAAGATAAACATAAGACTTTCAAACTATAAAACCAGTTTCATTAAGACTTAACCAGGTTACTCGGGACTTAGTTTCTTCCGCTGTTATTATGTTATATGCTTATCCTATTCATGCTTTATTGTACATCCGTGCACTGAGCGTATTGCTCAGCCGTTTTCCTTTTCTATGTTCCCAAAACGGCAGGTACTCAGGGACGCTCGTAGACACTAAGAGTACGTGCATATGGACTGGAAGCTGTCTAGCCTTCTTTACATTATGCATTTCTTTTCTTTATGATACTTATGCTTTGGACATTGTTTCGTCCTTATTCCTTACTATACTATGTTTGTGTGTGATGAGTTTTACTTTTGGACTACCGATGTTTGATTCCGGTATTTTCCTTTATATGGTCAAGTAATGTTTAGACATTTTACCTTGTATGCTTTGATGACACGCCATAATTACTGTGATATTTCCATTTCCAAAATGAGGTGTTACAATTATGGTATCAGAGCCAAGGCTTCGACCTGTAGGCTCTCAAATATGACCTGTGATTAGTGGGTAGTCACTACGGTCTTCCTAGAACTGACAGTTGTTTTCATGCATTCATCATTTTTAAGCATACATATATATGTCATTGTTACAGAGTTTTTGACTAAGTAATGGTTGGTACAGGACTGGCCCTATTTAGTCGCATATATTTTATCGAAACTTTTATATTTGGGACCGACCCATAGGCGTCCCCTCGCTATGTCTTTTGTTTTGGGTGAACTGTCTAGAGGCGTTCACTCTCGAGCATACAAAGTTTTCATAAAACTGCATCATGCATTCATACACAAAAATTTTCTTGCATAAAATTTTTCTCGTGAAATTTTTTTTAGTATAAAATTTTTTTCATGTATATATTTATATTTTATGTTTTGAACTGTTTAATCATATGTTATATGTTATACTGTCAGATGGTTCTCACACGCGAACAGGAGCAGCTCAATGCTGCAATTCAGGCTGCCATGCAAGCCTTGCTTCCTCAACTGAGGAATGACATCCGGGCTGAAGTTCAAGCTACCAACAATCAGCAGCAGCACAATCAGCCACCTCCTCCTCCTCCTCCAGTGACATTAGCAGTATGGCTAGAGAGATTCAACAAGCTCCGCCCTCGAGCTTTTGAGAAGACAGATAGCCCCAGCGATGCTGAAAGCTGGTTGGCTCACATCGAGAAGATCTTCAATGCTATGGGCTGTGACCCCGCATACAAGGCGAGGTTGGCATGCTATCGGTTCGAAGGCGATGTACTCAACTGGTGGTCAGCTTTGATGCAATCTGAAGGTGGTGATGAGTGGGTTGTTGGTTTGACTTGGGCTCAGTTCAAGGACAGGGTGATGGAGCAGTTCTTTCCCAAGGCTGAGCAGGACAAGCTCAAAAGGGAGTACCATGGGATCCGTCAGAGAGCTGGGGAGAATAGCAACGAGTTTATGCAGCGCTTTCTTCGCTTGGCTGGTTTCCTTGGTGCGGCAGTAGGTACTCCAGAAGAGCAGGCACATCACTTCAGATGGGCTCTTCGCACATCGGTCGCAAATAATCTGGTGTGTGCTACGTTCAATACTGTAGCACAAGTGGCCGATGCAGCACGGAAACTGGAGATGCTGCAGGAGAGGGATGAGTTCGGGGAAGCTGAAAGACCCGACAAGAGGTAAACCTTCGTATTCAAGCGGTGACCAATCCGTATACCTTCCATATGTCAATTATTCATCTCTTTAAATGTATCTTCCAGGCAGAAAACTGGGGACCGGTCTCAGCCAGCTACTCAGCAGCAGCCTCATCAGCCCAAGGGAAATGGTCAGACTAATGACCGATCTGCTACGGATAGGCGTGGCGGTAATGAAAATTACCGTAACAACGCCGGGCAATCCAGCAACAGCAGGTCCTAATACTTACAAAATTTCTTATGTTTTATGTTATAACTCATATTCTGACACTTTAGCAAACTTCTACCAGGAACCATGGAAACGGTAGGGACCAAAACCAGAGAGGTTCGCAGCCTAGCCGTCCAGCTATCACTGGTATTCAATCTTACGATTATCCGCTTCGTCCTTTGTACCCAACTATTATGTCTCATGTAAAATGTTTTATCAGGTCCTCAGTCAGCCAGAGCACCTGCTGGAGGATACACTCATCCTCTTTGCTCTACTTGCCACCATAGGCACCCAGGACCATGTCGCCGTAATACTGATGCGTGCTTCAAGTGTGGTCTTCCTGGCCATATTATGAAGGATTGTCGTAAGGGCGAGATGGAGGGTACATCGGGACATGCTGATACCAAGCCGCCTCCTACTGCCGGGCGTGTCTACACGACATCTCGAGACCAGGCCAACAAGTCTACAGGTACCATCACTGGAATCTTGTATATGTATGGTCGCTCTGCATGTGTTCTTTTCGATACGGGTGCTACTCACTCGGTTATTTCTACTACTTATGCTAAGAACATTAGGATGCCTCCCTTGCCACTAGAAAATAGGCTTACTATTTCCACGCCTTTGAGGGACTCTGTATTAATCACCCATGTATACAAGAGCCTTCCCTTAGAATTTGATGATAAGGTTCGACCTGTCGACGCACTTCCGCTGGACATGAATGACTTCGACATGATTTTGGGCATGGATTGGCTATCCAAATATCATGCTACTATAGACTGCCATTCATATCGAGTTATCTTCGGTGATGTCAATGCACCAGAGTACATTCATAATGGGTTCATACCCGGACGGTCTGTACAAATCATATCCACCCTGCAAGCGCGTGCACTACTGTCACATGGCTGTGGGGGTTATCTAGCTACGGTTCACGACATGGATGCTGAATCTCCATCCATTCAGGATCAACCAATAGTGTCGGAATTCCAAGATGTGTTTCCAGCAGAACTTCCGGGCATACCACCTGCACGAGAAGTGGAATTCAGTATCGAACTAGTTCCAGGAGCTGAACCAATCTCCAAGGCTCCTTATCGCATGGCTCCCATAGAGCTGAAGGAGCTAAAGGATCAACTGCAAGAACTTCTTGAACGAGGGTTCATTCGACCGAGCGCATCTCCATGGGGCGCACCAGTCTTGTTTGTTAAGAAGAAGGACGGCAGTATGCGTCTTTGCATAGACTATCGCGAGCTCAACAAGATTACTATTCGGAATAGGTATCCACTGCCACGCATTGACGATATGTTTGACCAACTCCAAGGGGCCAAACACTTCTTCAAGATCGATCTTAGGTCAGGCTATCATCAGTTACGAGTCAAGGAGCAGGATATTGCTAAGACTGCCTTTCGTACTCGTTATGGCCACTACGAGTTTGTAGTTATGCCATTTGGCATGATAAATGCTCCAGCAGTGTTCATGGATCTGATGAACAGAATCTTCCATGAATTTCTGGACAAATTCGTCATTGTTTTCATCGATGACATCCTGATTTTCTCTAAGTCCAAGGAGGAACACGAAGACCATCTTCGTACAGTACTACAGATTCTTCGCCAGAAGCAGCTGTATGCTAAATTCTCCAAGTGTGAGTTCTGGTTAGACAAGGTGGCATTCTAAGGTCACATTGTATCAGCAGAAGGAATCACTATGGATCCAGCGAAGGTTGAGGCCATCACTAAGTGGCCAAGGCCGACATCAGCGACGGAGGTCCGCAGTTTCTTAGGCTTAGCTGGTTATTACCGTAGGTTCGTGGAGAACTTTTCCCGCATAGCACTACCATTGACCAAACTGATGCGGAGAGGGGAGAAATTCGTCTGGACTGAAGATCGAGAGAAGAGCTTTGAAGACCTGAAGCAGAAGCTAGTATCTGCACCTATTCTTACTCTACCATCTGGTACGGGTGGATTTCAAATCTACACCGATGCATCGGGGAAGGGACTTGGCTATGTTCTCATGCAACATGGGAAAGTGATCGCGTACGCTTCACGGCAGCTTAAGCCTTATGAAGAGAATTACCCCACGCACGATCTGGAACTTGCTGCAGTCGTGTTTGCATTGAAGATATGGAGACACTACTTATATGGAGAATCATGTGACATTTTCACGCACCACAAGAGTTTGAAGTATATCTTCACTCATCGTGAATTGAGCATGAGGCAGAGGAGATGGTTAGAGCTGTTGAAGGATTATGACATTAATCTGCAGTATCATCCCGGAAAGGCAAATGTAGTAGCAGATGCCCTTAGCAGGAAGTCCGGAATGATCAACAGCATTAGAACCGAAGAGGAAATCATAAGAGACTTGGAGCGACTAGACATCGAGATCATGGTACGTGGATAGCACGGTTACTGGGCTAATCTTAGAGTAGAACCCGAGTTACTATCTAAGATCAAGGAAGCTCAGAAGGATGACGGAGAATTATGGGCGATAGTTCAGAATTTGGAGAAGCAGACAGAATTCAGAGTAGATGCAGACGGTATCATATGGCAGGGCACTAGACTTTGTGTTCCTGACGACCAAGAACTATGGGAAGCTTTGCTAGCAGAAGCTCATAGCTCCCCATTCTCGATACATCCTGGTTCAACCAAAATGTACCATGACATCAAGCAGTACTTTTGGTGGAGTGGTATGAAACAGGATGTGGCCACTTATGTCTCCAAATGTCTTACCTGCCAACAGGTTAAGATCGAGCATCAACGATCTGGCGGTCTCCTTCAACCGTTAGATATTTCAGAGTGGAAGTGGGATAAAATCACCATGGATTTTGTTACCGGTCTTCCTCCTGCCAAAAGGAAGATGCAATTTGGGTTATCGTTGATCGACTTACCAAATCAGCTCATTTCTTACCGCAGAAGGAAGATCCGGTAAGTAAACTCGCAGATACGTACATACGAGAGATCATGAGACTACACGGTGCACCATCCAGCATCGTCTCAGACAGAGATCCTCGATTCACTTCGCGCTTTTGGAAAAGTCTACAGAAAGCTTGGGGTACACAACTTAAGCTTAGCACGGCGTTTCATCCTCAAATGGACGGACAGTCGGAGCGAACCATTCAATCATTGGAGGATATGTTGAGATCATTTGCGCTGGAATGGACGGGTGATTGGGACAAATACATCTGTTTGGTGGAGTTTGCGTACAACAACAGCTGGCACGCGAGCATCAAGTGTGCTCCGTTTGAGATGTTGTATGGCAGAAAGTGTCGCGCCCCAATCTGCTGGGATCAGGTTGGCGAGCGAACACTCGAAGGACCAGAAATCATAGAGATGACAAACGAGAAGATCGCAGTAGCTAGGCAGAAGATTCAGGAGGCACGGTCACGTCAAAAGAGTTACGCCGACAAGCATCGTAGGGATTTACACTTTAACGTAGGAGATCACGTCTTCCTTAAGGTTTCGCCGGCACGTGGTGTTAGACGCTTCGGGATTAAAGGAAAGCTCAGTCCTCGTTTCATCAGACCGTTTGATATCATTGAACGAGTCGGTGAAGTATCTTACCGATTGGCGTTACCTCCGCAGCTTTCGCATGTGCACAATGTGTTTCATGTGTCCTTACTCAGAGGGTACCAATATCATCCCCTTCACATGGTTCAGTATCCACTGGAACAGATTCGTGAAGATCTCACTTTTATAGAAGAACCCGAACGAGTTCTTGACAGGCAAGAACGAGTCATGAGAAAGAAGACGATTCCATTCGTCAAAATTCTATGGAGGGATCATACCGAGCGGGAAGCCACTTGGGAAACGGAGGAGTCTATCCGGACTTCTTACCCTCATTTCATATTTTAAATTCGGGTATGTTCTTCTTTTCCAATTTACGTTATCTATAATTCGGGGACGAATTATTCTTTTTAGGGGGGAAGAATTGTAAAACCCGCATGCTTTTACCATGCATAGTACCCTTAGGATCGTACGTACTAGTTAAAAACTTTCCTAATATAGCATGATTACGATTACGTGTTAGGAGTTTATGTATTACGTACGTGTTAGAACACGATAAGTATTTTATTTGCACGATCACGTAATAATTATTTAGCAATAATTAATCACGAGCATACGATCACGAAATCACGAGCGTAATTAAAACACGAGCTATTATTAATTACGTATATATATTTAATACGAGCGTAATTAAATATATAAGAGTATGGTATTTACGTAACGAGAACAATTAAAACACGAACATAATTAAGCATAAACGAGTATTAAATAACAAGACACAAAACGAGGTACGGGAACCCCACGAGGGAGTCCCTACCCGCGGCCAAAACAAGGTAATGGGCCAAGCCCATTACCAATTTTACTAAGAGGGGGTTAAATAGATTTTTACTACTCAAAATTACTTTTACAGAA
Organism: Glebionis coronaria; assembly: GCA_025667525.1. Taxonomy (NCBI): domain Eukaryota; kingdom Viridiplantae; phylum Streptophyta; class Magnoliopsida; order Asterales; family Asteraceae; genus Glebionis; species Glebionis coronaria. Next base: position 334,896,367 of record CM046878.1, on the reverse strand, counting down.
GATTTCAAGAAAACCTAAAATCTCCTTTTTCTCCTCTCTTTGTGCCGCCACCTTCAAATCACCAACAAGGTGATTCATTGATCTCGGATCTTGAAGTTTTATTGTTTGTTCGTTTTTGTTCTTCACCCTCTTGATCCACGAATACGGTAAAACCTTTTTAACTTTTTCTTTTTAATTAATCTTTTATTAATTATGAACACGTGATGTTTTTTTTATAAAAACACATTAATTAAACATAGATCTAACATGTTTTGATCATTAATTAATCAAAGGGTCGATCAAAGGGGTGTTTGTTTTGGGCCGCAAGGTACAACCGACCCCAAGGGGGGTTCGGTTTGTTTTAGCCGACCACCACCAAGACCTTTTGGTCTTGGTTGGTGCGTGTAGGTCCCACGGCAGCAAGGGGGTACCCCGATTTGGTTCGGGGTACGGTTTTGTTTCATATCTGGTGCATGCTTTTAGGCTTAGATCCGGATCATGATTATGTTAGTTGTTTATGTTATAAACTTATGTTAAAAATTAAATTAATAAAAAGATGAGATTAATTTAATAACATGACTTAGGTTAATTAATTATTATTAATCATAAAATTATTTTTAACCTAAGTATTTATATTATTAAGACTTATAATTAATTATTTATCTAAAAACCATGGATATAATTAATTAATTAAACATGATTTAGGTTATATTATTAATATTTAATAATACATATTTTAACCTAAGTATTTAATATATTATGTTATACTTTAATTAAATATTATAACCTATAGTTTAATTAAATTACATGAAATAATTATTAAACTATATAATATATCATATGACTTAGGAAATAAGCATGAAAACACTTAGGCTTATTTACTTAGCTTATTTAACCAGCTTATTTCTAATTATGGAAACTTTCTATTTTTAGAAACTTAACTAAATAAGGCAGCTATTTTATTTATGGAAACCAGCTATTTTTAGAAACTTAGTTATTTAAGGCAACTAATCTATTTATAGAAACTTATTTCATTAAGGCAGCTAATCTATTTATGGAAACTTTCTATTTTCAGAAACTTATCTATTTTAAGCAGTAAATCTATTTTTGGAAACTTTCTATTTTTGGAAACTTTCTATTTTTGGAAACTTTCTATTTTTGGAAACTTTCTATTTTTGGTAACTTTCTATTTTTGGAAACTTTCTATTTTTGGAAACTTTCTATTTTAGGAAACTTGCTATTTTTGGAAAGTTACTTATTATTACACAGTAAGTATAATAACACATGAAATACCAGAAATACTTAATCAGATTAAGCAGAGTATAAGATTTAATACATTTTAAGGCTTTAAACAGTAAAACATAGTAAGAACACATAAAATAAGCTAAGACATGATATAAAACCAGCTATGTATGTAGTAAACAGATACTTATTTCATGTACGTATTTATGTAGCACTAGTGTTTCGGAAGTAGGATTCTCGCAGTTCATTGTTCTCGTTCACTGGACATAAGGTACGGATTCCCGTCCTTTCAGTATGGACATTCTTTCCTTATTAGGATTTTCCTGTATGCAGCCAACTGTTTTCCCGTAGTATAAGTATGAGTTTGATTGCTTATGTTTTAAATATGATTACCTATAGCCATATACATGCATGACCAGTTTCACCTAGTTATGGAGGTACAATAACCATAACATTAGAGGCACTGATGTTATGACTTCACCACGGCGGAGTGATTGCTCGTGGCGTCCCTTCAGCTTTTGGCCATTTATTTATATTTATCATGTGGGGCGTATGGGTGCATCCTAGTTACACGTTTTTATTCAGGATTACATGGTGAATGTGGTGTGCCTTGCATCCTTCACAAGGAGCTGATCCCTCCTACCCATAAACCAGTATATTAAATTAGAGGCAGCCCCTCTAATTTGTATGATGAGGTCACCCTCCAATTATTCATGCACGGTGGATATTCATGACCTATATTGGCTAATGGTAAAATATGACAAACAGTTTTTATAAGATAAACATAAGACTTTCAAACTATAAAACCAGTTTCATTAAGACTTAACCAGGTTACTCGGGACTTAGTTTCTTCCGCTGTTATTATGTTATATGCTTATCCTATTCATGCTTTATTGTACATCCGTGCACTGAGCGTATTGCTCAGCCGTTTTCCTTTTCTATGTTCCCAAAACGGCAGGTACTCAGGGACGCTCGTAGACACTAAGAGTACGTGCATATGGACTGGAAGCTGTCTAGCCTTCTTTACATTATGCATTTCTTTTCTTTATGATACTTATGCTTTGGACATTGTTTCGTCCTTATTCCTTACTATACTATGTTTGTGTGTGATGAGCTTTACTTTTGGACTACCGATGTTTGATTCCGGTATTTTCCTTTATATGGTCAAGTAATGTTTAGACATTTTACCTTGTATGCTTTGATGACACGCCATAATTACTGTGATATTTCCATTTCCAAAATGGGGTGTTACACATTCAAACTGTCATTACATGCGGTTACAGACGTTTTATTCTTAGAAAACTTAAAATTCCTACGGTGATCTTCTACTTCCTTCTTCTTCCCTTGACTATTGTTAGGCATGACTCTATCTTCAATTCTAGTGCTCTTAAGCTGTGGTCCGCTAACGCTAGTAGTGGGAGTTACTCCTGTAGAAGAAGACACACGTTGATTAGTTTTCCTAGTATTCTGAGGTAACCCTGATGTTCCAGTTTGAGTGGACCTAGTGTTCATCTTGTACATTCCAGGTGCTATCACATTTGTGCTCTTATCAGTTCCTAGCTTAGGTAAAGTTTGTGGGGGGTTTGCCCAAAATAGATGATTTAGGGCATGTAACCGCATTCGGTTGACGAGCAGCGGATGGTTTACCCAAATTAGACTTTCCTTTTAGTTTCTCAATGAGATTTTGTAACTCACTGATTGCCACGTCTCTTTCTTGTAGTTGAGCTTTCAAATCCTTTATTTCAAAATCTTTTTCATTTAAAATATGAAACGAAGATGCTGCCATTTCTTGACACTTTTTATGATTATGAGATTTATCACCTTTTTGTAAAGCAAGTTCAAGAGAAATGGAGTGTTTCTCAAGTTGGGAAAAACTTTTCGAAAGTTTGTTATATAACTGAATTTGTTTCGAAAGCTCTACTTCATGATTGCGACATTTCTCGTCCGATTCTGACACTAGACATGCTACATTACAATATTGATCAAGATCGGTATACACACCAAGTATAGCATTCATATGGTCAGCATAAAATTATTCCTTAGAAAGTCAATCAATTTCGTTAGAAAGTTGGTGTTCTTGTGTCTTTAATTTAATTCGAAGAAAATCAACTTCATCTTTAAGAGATTTGACATAGCTTAAATCAGTTAACATTTCCTCAGTGAGAGCATTATAAAACATTTCCACATTTTTTGAAAGATCATCAATGGTTGGAACAATGCATTGTTGAATGACGACTTCTACTTGTGGGTTTATTCCAAATGGTATCCCTAGAAACTTTTTCATAGTCGACGACACCTTTGTACAAATTTAAAACCCCTTGTTTTATAAACTCAAATTGCTGAACACTTTTGCTTTTCTCATCGCATTTACGTTTTTCATCCGAAATTTGTTTTTCTAACAAAATTGATTGCTTTTTGAAACTCCTTTTTAAAGAAACTTTCTTTTGGGGTTCATCACTTGGTGGTGGTACACTATTGTACATCTTTTGTCTTTGGAAAGTTCTTTTTGAGGAACAAACTTAATATAATTATCTGAATCAGAAAGGTTTATTAAATCACTTAAGTTTGATCGACTTTCTTCTTGTTGACGTATGATTTCGTTGCAGTCAGGGGAAAGCATACGAGCAAGATTATCAACATAACAACCGATATCATAAAGAGCAGGCTTGGTAATTTGAACTTTCTTGAGATATTCAGGCTTGACAAAACTCGTTTTCATATTTCTATTGAGCATATTCATTGTTTGAATAGACTGACCCGTTTTGTAAATAATGTTGTTTAACGTGTCGACTCTCTTTTCCAAAGCAAGAATTTTTTCAATATCCTTTTCTTCACGAGTTTTATAAAGCTCAGTTTGTTCTTTGTTAACCGACTCTAATTCAGTAATTTGGAGTTTATGTAGCAGCAGTTGTTCTTCAAGGTCCAATATCTTTTGTTTTGTCATATGAATTTCGTATGTTACTTCAGAACAATATTGTTCATTGAGCACCTTACGTTCATATACCAAACCATTAGCTATCGCAACCCGTCGATCAGCTTCTTTTACATAATCACACTCTTTAAGCCTGTCTATCTCCTCGGCTAAGGATGTGTTTGCTTGCTTCAAACGTTTATTAGCCTCTTTGTTTTCCTCAATTTCATGTTTTAAAGAATCAATTATAGACTCAAGCAAATCACGGTCCTCATCCGAGTCAGTATCCAGAGCAGCATTACCTTCATCATTACACATATGCTGTGAATCCGTAGAGATATTGCTATCATCCGTGTCCATTACATATGTATCATTGATGCTTTCGGGTTGCTCAGGATGTCGTCGTTCATTAGCAAACACATTATAGTTATCATATGTTGGTACCTTTTCAATTGGCTCAGTATCAAAGATAGGTCCAGAAGTATCAGCAGTCTCTAGAAGCACTTCTTGAATCTTTGCCATGTACACATAATGTGCCTCTAGCTCTTGATCATCGGCTTCATCATCAGTGTCATCACGCCAGTCAACTTCATCTGCTGTGAGTGGAATTCCTGCTTCTTCTTTCTTACACAACAACATCTTTTCCTTGTGATATCCCGAATCCTTAACCCGTTTGGCTTCTTTCATTCCCTAGCCATGTGCCCAAATCCCTTGCAATTGAAGCATTGAATCCCAGTCTTCTGCACAACCGGAGTTCCTACAGTATCTCTAGCCCCAACTTGATTCGGCATCCTCTGATTATCATACATAGCCTCACGATCATACCTAGGTGCATGATCAACTTCCTTATATCGAGCATTGGATGATGATCTGAGGTTGTTGTTGGTAGGTTTGTAGATCTTCTTATAAGTTGTGGTGAGTAGAGACATGAGTTCTTCAATCTTCTTGTCCCTTGAAGTTTGTTCATCATCACTGTCTCCATCTAACTCGGTGTCATACTTTGGAGGTGGAGTGGGGACATTTGCTTTTGCCTTTTTAGCAGTAGCTGGAGGTTTGGTGGATGGGCTTAATGACTTTGAGGAATGAGTAGGTGGTTGTTGACGGTGTACGGGTTTTGTTGAAGTAGTAGCCACAAAAGCAATAGAGTTAGCAGACCGTTCTGCCTTTTCAGCCCTTAGTTCATTCACTTCATTCTGATGTTGTTTCAGGATATCATAAAGTTTGTGATAGGAGATGGTCTTGATATCTTCCCTTTGTTTAACCAAAGTCACAAACCTTTGCCATTCCGGTTTGAGTTGAAGTAGAAACTGAACATTGGCATGATGATTGGAGATGGTGCACTGATTTCTAACAAGCTCATTCATCATTTTGTAGAATCTCGAGTAATATGAGTCAATGGATTCACCATCTTCAGATGTGAATTTTCCAAACTCCCAAAGTAGATTAGTCTCGAGATCTTGAACATTGATTGACTCACCTTGCTTCAATCGATGAATTGCATTCCACATTTCCATAGCATTGGGACATGCATCAACTGTGGAATAGATATCGTTATCAATTCCAGTGAGTATAAAGTTTATAGCATCAGCATCAGCTTCAGCTTGGAGGAGTTTCTTTTTCTCAGCAGAACATGTGTCGAAATCTTCCATAGCTCGTATAGTTGATGAAGTACCATCCTCTGCTTGTGTGGTAATGGGTCTGAATTCAAAAACTGGAGGTGGGTTCTCAAGGCAGTGACGAAGAGCCGTTCGGTTCTCTTTTCCGTCGAGAAATCTGAGAAAGCGAGATCTCCATTGAACATAGCAACCGGCAGTGAGCACATGTGGATTTCCATTGCCACCTTGTTCCAAACGAATTTGATTTGCAGTCGCATTGCTGATATTGTTGTTGGACATTGTCGATGATTGTGAATGGATTAGGATCTTAGTGGATGTGTTGTGATGAGGTGTGGTTGAAGTTGTTGAGAAAAGATGTTAAAATCCCCTAAGAATTGTCTCTCTAGAAACCAAAAATTCCAAGGCCAAAAAACACACGTTTAAAAATTTTCACTTTTTCAGAAAAATGTGTATCTTCGGAATAATGAGTATCTTCGGAATAATAACTTTTTCAGAATAATGAGGTTCTTCGGAATAAGTGACTTTTTCAGAGAATTGAAGATTTTCGGAAAATTGACTTTTTCAAAAAAATGGATATTTTCGGGATACTTGACTTTTTCGGAATAATCTTCGGAATAATCCTTTCTTCGGAATAATCTTCGGAAAAATCCTTTCTTCGGAAAAATCTTCGGAAAAATCCTTTCTTCGGAATAATCTTCGGAAAACACACTTCTTCGGAAAAATCTTCGGAAAAATCCTTTTTTCGGAATAATCTTCAGAAAAGGCTCTTTTTTGGAATTTTCACTTCTTCGGAATTTTCTTCGGAATATTGAGGTTTTCAGAAAAAAACAACTTCTTCGGAATAACTACTTTTTCGGAATTTGGATGTTTTCAGAGAACTAACTTCTTCGGAATAACCAGTTTTTCAGAAAATTCACTTTTTCAGAAAAACAAAACGCTTTTCCGAAATTGTAACTGTTGATCGATATCCTCCTTTCTTGGAACAAACTTGTAAAAAACGTAACTTTAAGCCAAAATTTGATCCAAAAACCAAAAAAATTTGTGTTTTTACCCAAATAAACAACACCAAATCTCTACCATAACTATGTAGATGATTTGTATCAAAAGTAAACCATAAAAAACACAAAAAAAAAAAATTGGATCAAGGATTATAGATCAAATACCTTATCAAATCAATAAGAACATGAACCATGAATCTTCAATCACCTATCCACTATAGGCTCTTGATACCAAATGTTAATCCCACTCAATCCATAACACAATATAAGATGATATTTAGAGAGATAAAGAGTAGAAAAGTAGAGAGAGAAATAAGAGAGATTATGGATGATTAAACACTTTTAGAGAGAGAAATCAAATGCTAACCAACACCCTCTTCCACACATGGAAGAGGGTATTTATATGCCACGGCCATAAGGCCTTAGTGGGCTTGTTCATGGGTCGGGCTTGGCTTTGCTTGGGCTTACGCCCCTAATTTATACAATATTAGCTTAAATGCCAAGCCCGGTTTTTCCGACTAACCTATTACAATACAAGACCAATAACGACTAAGATGATCTATTACATTCTTGTTCGATTATATAAAATATAGGGCTAACAATAACCAACACAATACTTGAACCATTTATCATTTTCATTACTCCTAAAAGTTTACATAGTAAACACTAACTATTGATCCATCTAACGCCTTTCTGACAAACATATAAACATAAAATGGCACAAAATTGACATTTAATATGTGCCTTCGTAGCTTCATCAACCTTCATAGCTTCATCAACCTTCGTAGCCTCATCTGCCTTGTCATCTATATAACAAATATTAAAACAGAATCAATTATTGGTATTTTCATAACATGCAACATCATCAAAACAAAAAGAAATCATCAAAACTTCAATAATACTATTGCGAAGTAAAAACCCTAACCTTGTTTTGATTATCCTTTAGTCTATTTTTTAAACTCGAACTACATCAAGTCTTCAATAATAGTGTCAGCAATAGGATCATCATATCTCCAGTTGGTTCTATACTTATCCATCACATAATCAATCATCTCAGCAGTGATCTTAAAATCAATATCCATCTGGTCACTTAGGTTTGATTTATCAAGGTTTGAAGATTTGTTACTGTTTGTGTCTGGGTGGGTGGGTGGTTGATTCATTATTTGACATCTAGATATTGAATGTGTGTATGTGTGTGTGTGTGTGAGAGAGAGTGAGTTATTAGTGGACGGGGTACCGGTGCAATATATCAAGTTGCATGCAAATAAAAGGCTTCACTTTTTAGATACGTTAGTATAAGTTGAGTTTAGTAGTATAATCTTATTAATATTTCATGATTTTATTAATTGAACTTTACCTTACATGATTATTGGATAATTAAATTAAAGCATGTTATTAATTTAATTAAACCTTGGTTAAAATTAATATAAGATAATTAAGCTACGTTTCTTAATTATTTAAATGTAACATGAATAATTATATTAATAATTATTTTAACCTAAAGTTTATTTAAATAAAATGGCATGTTTAATTATCATGATAATTATATTAATAATTATAACATAAATCTTGTTTATTAATTATATAATATAAGACGGGTGCTTAAACGGTTTTATGACTTATTTCAACAAGCTCACGTCTGAATGTAACATAAACGATTATTAATTTGTTATCTGATTTATTTTAAAACCTTAAAGTTTTTTAAAAAAATTTGAAATGTCAAACCCATCTATCTCGATTTATACTAACCCTAAATCATAAACCTTAACCAATTAAACCATAAACCCAAATTATACCATAAACAAATAATAAAACCTAAATCCTAAACCTTAAACCATTTAACCATAAACCATTAAACCATAAACCTTAATTAAACCATAAATCATAATCATAAGTACCATAAACCATAAACCATAAACCCTAAACCCTAAACCCTAAACCCTAAACCTTGAACCTTAAACCAATGAATCCTAAACACTAAATCATAAATCTTAAACCGTTTAACCTTAAACTATAAGCATTAAACCTTTAATTAACCCTCAAACCACAAACCCTAGATAATTAAACCAGTAATCCTAAACCTTAAACCATAAAATCAAACGTAAACCATAAACCCTAAGCCATATACCTTAAACCAATGAACCCTAAACAATAAATCATAAATCTTAAACCATTTAACCTTATACTATAAACATTAAACCATTAATTAAAACCACAAACCCTAGCTAATTAAACCATTAATCCTAAACCTTAAACCCTAACCCTAAACCGCAAACCCTAATCCCTAAACCTTAACCCAAAAAAACCCTAAACACTAAATCATAAACCTTAAACCATTTAACCTTAAACTGTAAACATTAAACCATTAATTAACCCTTAAACCACAAACCATAAACCTTAAACCTTAAACCCTAAGCCATGAACCTTATACCATTGAACCATATATAAACACTAGATCATAAATCTTAAACCATTTAACCTTATACTATAAACATTAAACCATAAATTAACCATTAAACCACAAACCCTAGCTAAGTAAACCATTAATCCTAAACCTTAAACCCTAAACCCTAAACCGCAAACCCTAAGCCTTAAACCTTAACCCCAAAAAACCCTAAATACTAAATCATAAACCTTAAACCATTTAACCTTAAACTATAAACATTAAACCATTAATTAACCCTTAAACCACTAACCATAAACCTTAAACCCTAAACCCTAAACCCTGAACCTTAAACCAATGAACCCTAAACACTAGATAATAAATCTTAAACCATTTAACCTTAGACTATAAACATTAAACCATTAATTAACCATTAAACTACAAACCCTAGATAAGTAAACCATTAATCCTAAACCTTAAACCCTAAACCCTAAACCGCAAACCTTAAGCCCTAAACCTTAACCCCAAAAAACCCTAAATACTAAATCATAAACCTTAAACCATTTAACCTTAAACTATAAACATTAAAAAAACCATTTAACCTTAAACTATAAACATTAAACCATTAATTAACCCTTAAACCACAAACCATAAACCTTAAACCCTAAACCCTAAACCCCGAACCTTAAACCAATGAACCCTAAACACTAGATCATAAATCTTAAACCATTTAACCTTATACTATAAACATTAAACCATTAATTAACCATTAAACCACAAAGCCTAGCTAAGTAAACCTTTAATCCTAAACCTTGAACCCTAAATCCTAAACCGCCAACCCTAAGCCCTAAACCTTAACCCCAAAAAAACCCTAAACACTAAATCACAAACCTTAAGTCATTTAACCTTAAACTATAAACATTAAACCATTAATTAACCCTTAAACCACAAACCATACCCCTTAAACCTTAAAGCCTAAACCCTAAACCCTAAACCAATGAACCCTAAACACTAAATCATAAATCTTAAACCATTTAAGCTTAAACTAAACCACAAACCCTAGTTAATTAAACCATTAATCGTAAACCTTAAACCATAAACCCTAGATAATTAAACCATTAACCCTAAACCATAAATCCCAAACCCTAAACCCTAAACCTTATACCTTAAACCATATATAAACCTTAAACTCAACCATAAACCATAAACCGTAACCCAATACCAAAGTAGAATGTCCTCACCCTAACCTTATTAAACCGACCATTCAAAATCGACCTTATTCATATTAAATTGCTTGAGATGATTATTCAAGGTGATTGATATAAAGCTCAACTAAATCCCACATACTGCTAAAAAACCAAAAGATATTTGTCTCGCGGTTGTCAAGCATTACTATAACCTAATATATTTAAGTTATTTAGCTATAGTTTTATGTTTAAAACTAAAGTAATATGTTAATTTTTTGTTTTTTATAAAAATAAAACGTATATGCTTTTTTATTTACTTATTATTTATTTATTATTAACTTTTAAAAATTAAATGTTAATTATAATTTTATTATTAAGTAAATTTAATATTTACATTTTCATTAAACACACATAATATCCGATAACCATCTTGTAACCACTACCATTTTCACCACCATTTTCACAATCACTTAAGAAAAAAGAACCCTAAATTAACCACCCAATAACCGATCAAAAAAATCAAACCTAATAAACAATAGTCGCCAATCTACACAATCATTAACAACATGAAACATCAGGAAAGAGGTAATGCAAAAATTAGTATTTTTTAATTTAATATTAGGGTTCATACGAATAGTGTAAGTTTTTTATGATATTAGAGTTTACACTTACTTTTAATACATGTATGTGGACCTATGTCATATTTAATTAACGTGATTCAAATTATAGGATTAATCCTTCTTAATGTGTTTAAAGGGTCGATGTTTCAATCTATGATATGGGTTTTGTTAATGTGTCTGGATATGGTCCCATGGTATGTTATAGTTTAAGGATATGGTCCCCTATACAAACATATATATATAACCAAATCCAAATGTTATTAGGGCATCCACAACCATGCTACACATACTGCCAAACACTCCTTTCATTGACATATAACTAGCATTAATATGTACATGTTTGTAGAAGTAATTCATATAGAATCCGACACTTCATCATCTACTTCTGAAACTGCTAAATTTCGCCCACCCCCTAGCAATACAAGTCCTATTCGTAGTTTGCCAAGAAGTTCTTCAAGTACTCCCTGTTTTTGTCCTCCATTGTTTCAAACTCCTATTGTAGGCATACATAATGTCACAAGTTCTTCATCTATTCGTCCTTCCTTGTTTCAAACTCCTAATGCCACAAGTTCGTCCGCTCGAGTTCGTCATCCCTCTGTTCGTCCTCCCTTGCTTCAAACTCAAATTTGGTGTACCTAATGCCACAACATCTTCCAAAAAAGTTCGTCCTCCCTCTATTCGTCCTCCCTGTTTAGAAACTCATATTCTATTCAAACCTACTGTAGAGGATGAATCAGATTCATCTGATGAGGAGGACGACACTAATGATGCCGAGGTAGATTCTAGTGATGAGGAGGAAGATACAAGTGATGAGGAGAAAGACACGAGTGATGAGGATTATAAGTTAGAACTTAAGAAGAATATCAATTATAAAGGTAAAGCTGTTTAAACTTAAAGTTTATGGTTGAATGTATAGCAGTGAGAAGTTTTTATTTATTCAACCTAATGCTATGTCAGGTTCAGATTCAAAGCCGGTTGCTTACTCGAAATGATATAGAAAATTTCAAACAAGGTATAGTTGAGTTGTTATGTGTGTATGCGTAAAGCTGTATATGTTTATACCATCGACTAATTGTTTTAAACACATGATGTGGTCAAATATCAGGAGGAATGGGAAAACATAGATTGGATTAGAAAGAGCCCTTTCTTTGACTCAAGGGATGAAGAATTAGTTGCTTAAGCTGATGCTCCAAGACGAAGCACACTCCCAGATCAAAGCACACTCACAAAGCTCAATCTCCTCAAGCGAAAGCTCTAAGACCAAATGTCGTTATTGGCCTAGCCAATAAAAAAACTTGGAAAAAAATTGCTGAGAAGAAGGTTCGGTCAAGGAATGATGCAGAGGGAAGCAACAACAAAGGCAAAAGGAAGGTTGGATGATGTCAGATCTCCCTGTTTAATATGAACAATTATTTTGTGTTTTGTTGGTCTACTATTGCTAGGCACCTGTTGTATTATCAACCTACAGGTTGCAACAATTTAATTGATTTGTATGCATTACTATCATTATGAAACAATTATCAGTTATCTGTAAACAATAAGGGTTTGTCAACTAGTTAATATAAGTATTTTAAGTCCATGTACATTTCAATATCTGTACTCAAGCAATTATCAGTTATCTATCAAAGGTTTTTGATTGAATGTTAAAATGTGTAAAATAATTTAAAATTTTGTTCAAAATTTATATTTACCAGGAAACTCAAAAGGAAAGTTTACCTAGTTTAAATGTTTAATTTGGAGGCAAATTGAAGTTCAAAATATTTGGTTGTATAATTTTGGTATTTGGAGCCAAAATTTTCATGAAAATTTTGAATGTCCATGCTAAGTAAATGCATATGCAGTTACCATAATTTTCTAACTCCATCTCCATATCAAACCCTGATTTTTCTCCAAAATATACAAAACTCAATTACTTTTTCATTAGTTGCATACCATTTCCACTTATTGTTCTTGTACACATCGATTTGTGGTCAATAATCATGAACACTATAAACGATGATCAAGATTATATTGTTAATGATGATGATTCTTTGGTTAATAATCATTATGTAGAATAATCAAGGAGATTATGAATCAGAGGATTACAGTGATCAATCAGATGAGGATGAAAACATCATTAAATAGAAGGTTGTTAATATGAGGGGTATAACTAGGTTATCCAAGTTTCGGATAAAATATGGAAAACCAGGTGTCATGAAGATAAATGTAAACTTTGATGCACTGAATAGAATATCAGGGCCAAACAGATCATTGTTTATCAGTTTTTTAGGAGACACGGTTCGGGAGCATATAGGATTGAAGATTCTATCATGGAAAGATGTGAAGGAGGAAGCAAGAGAAAAACTTTAGACTGAAACCACGGTACACATACAAAAATATTTACCCAACTGTTTGTCTTATTCCTACATTTACTTTAACATTATGTTAATATGTGCAACAATACTTTGAATTTGATGTGTCCTACAAAAAGTTGGTAAAGGTGAACTTCTAAGAAATTTCAGAAGTAAATTGGCAGCAAAGCACATAGTTCCCAACCTAGATTAACCTGAAAAAGGAAATGAAGTTCCAAAGAATTACAGAGCAATCGTCAATGCCGAACGTGGGTTGCTTTTGTAAACCACACGGCCACTAAAGAATTTAAGGTTGTTAATTTCTATTTCGTTTTACATTTATAAACACCGTATGTATGTATTGTTTGGAAACTCCGTATGACAAACACACTCTGTTACGTACTAGCAACTTCTCATCCAGTAATCTCTTTTGTTAGGTGAAATTAGCTGCAAATAAATTGGAGCGTTCCAAGTCTCTTTATTAGCATACAATGGGACGTGGTGGTTATGTATATATAAAAGAGCAAATGGTAAGGTTATATTGGTGTAATATCCTAACACTGTTGTCGATGTTGGTTTAAGTTTTCATCTATATGTATTTGATGTTTGGAAGATCATAAAACAACAAACTAAACCAGATCAAGACCCCCCCCCCCCCCCCCCCCCCCCCGTGGTTTATTATGGTTTAATGGAAGGGTCAGAAAAGAAGGAAAAGAGACATATGATGAAACAATCAAAGTTGGCACTAACATTGTAAGTGTTATTGCAAATTTTTGTATATTATGTTTATATTCGTATAATAAACTATTTACCATTTTTTGTGTGCAGCTGGAAGTAGAGGACCGGATCAGAGATGGAACCTTGACGGTTGATAGTGGCACAGATTCATTATCACATGTATTAGGAAAGAACAAGGGAGGGTATGCAAGAGGAGTGGGAGGTAGAGTTACGTGCAGGAAGTTCTTTGATCTACCTAGAAGGAAACAAGGAAATGATGTAAGGATTGTGATGCTTGAAACTGAACTTGATAAGGAGAGACACACGCGTAAAGAAAAAGAGATTACAGTCACTGAATTAACCACCCAGATGTCACAAACACAGGAAGTTCTTAATAAAATGTTGAAAGTTATGGCTGCACATGAGGTTAATATTGAAGAGTTAACGCCAAGTCAGCCAAATGTAAGACTAGTTTTCTAATTTTGATTTGATGATTTTCAGTCTGTAATACCAATAACAATTAACATATGTATATATTGCAGGTATTACAACTAGAACATAATACATTAAACACAATACCTAGTGAAGAGCAAAAGACGTCGATCAGTAGTGGTGGTCTTCAGAAGGGTGTGTCATTTCCAATGTCTAAGACAACTGCAACTTCGAACAAGGATTTGGACACTGCAAATGCAGCTGCAACTGCAACTGCGAAGAAGGTAAGTTATAAAAAAACCATGTTTGGTTTCTAAATTGTACTGTACGTGACTTATTTACTGTGTTATGTATATATGCAGGTACCTGCTAGAACTAGGGAGAAAAAATAAGACTAGATCGTTGGAAAAGAAGTATCCACTTCAAAATTCCCAATCTCAAGAAGATATTTATCCAGCTTCCGGATCACAACAAAATCTGTCTCCCTCGACACAACAAGACGTACCTATTGCATCATTACGAAAGAAGCGTACACCTTCTAAATCGAAAGTAAATTAGTCTCCACCATCACTACCAGATGTAAGTATTTCATCATTATTCATATACTTACTTCTTTAATTTATTCCTCATTAACGCATGTAAATATTTTTTCTTCAGACATTTAAGTGCAAACTGTGGAACATCTCTAGGATAATTATCAATGGTAACGGTACGGTATACAAGTCTAAGGATGGAGACAATGTAATGATTCATAACCAACCACTACTAAAAAATTGCTACAAAGTTTCAGTTGATGAATCCCTAGTGGATGCAGCATACACACTTGATGACGGAAATAATGGTTTAAAAACTCTTAAGGATGTAAAAGGTAGTTTCGTGGCATGGCCAAAGGAAAAGGTTATTTTTTTGGAAGAGGTACATACACTTGATTTATCATCCTACATATACATAGCTTTTCATATTTAGTTCAATGTTTAATACACGGCTTTTGTTTCCATACAGGAAACAACAACACCAAATACCCTAAAAGCTATTGTTGAAAGTGCACAAAAGATAGGAACTAAGCGCTCGATGAACATTCCAGCAGGCAGTACATTTACGACTATTCATCATAGGCAGAAACAAGCTAGAAATAACAAGGCTCAAAAGACTTTACAATACGGTGATTCAAAGTCTTTACAAGTGTGATTCTTTGTGAAAAGTATGTTACTTGTAAATAATACGACATTACAGTTGTTGATTTGCTTATGTACATTCAGTTTTATATATTAATGCAATTGAAATTTGATTTCCAGAATTTTGTTTTTTTATTGAATTCTGAAAGGTTACTAGAAGATGAAACATAGTCACACTTATTATCATTGTTAGTCACATTCCAATGTGTGACTACATATCATAAAAAGTCACACAAACATACAATTCATGTGACTATTGGATTCATATAGTCACAAAAAAAACAATTGGCTTGACTTGACAAAACATACAGTCACACATATTACTACTATTGGTAACTCTTTGGTTAATTGTAAGTGACAAACTCAGTATAATTAGCATGATTTGTGTGACTACATGTCATAAAAGGTCATACAAAAATATAATTCATGTGACTATTGGATGCATATAGTCACACAAAATACAAATGGCTTGACTTGACAAAGCATACAGTCACACATATTACTACTATTGGTAACTCTTTTGTTAATTGTATGTGACAAACTCAGTACAATTAGCATAATTTGTGAGACTACATGTCATAAAAGGTCACACAAACATACAATTCATGTGACTTTTGGATGCATATAGTCACACAAAATACAATTGGCTTGACTTGACAAAGCATACAGTCACACATATTACTACTATTGGTAACTCTTTGGTTAATTGTATATGACAAACTCAGTACAATTAGCATGATTTGTGTGACTACATGTCATAAAAGGTCACACAAACATACAATTCATGTGACTATTGGATGCATATAGTCACACAAAATACAATTGGCTTGACTTGACAAAGCACACAGTCACACATATTACTACTATTGGTAACTCTTTGGTTAATTATATGTGACAAACTCAGTACAATTAGCATGATTTATGTGACTACATGTCATAAAAGGTCACACAAACATACAATTCATGTGACTATTGGATGTATATAGTCACAAAAAATACAATTTGCTTGACTTGACAAAGCATACAGTCACACATATTAATACTTTGGTATCTATTTGTTTAATTGTATGTGAAAAACTCAGTACAATGAGCATGATTTGTGTGACTACATGTCATAAAAGGTCACACAAACATACAATTTATGTGACTATTGGATGCATATAGTCACACAAAATACAATTTGCTTGAGTTGACAAAGCATACAGTCACACTTATTTCTACTATTGGTAACTCTTTGGTTAATTGTATGTGAAAAACTCAGTACCATTAGCATGATTTGCGTGACTACATGTCATAAAAGGTCACACAAACATACAATTCATGTGACTATTGGATGCATATAGTCACACAAAATAGAATTGGCTTGACTTGACAAAGCATACAGTCACACTTATTTCTACTATTGGTAACTCTTTGGATAATTGTGTGTGACAAACTCAGAGCCATTAGCATATATTGTGTGACTACATGTCATAAAAGGTCACACAAAGATACCCTTTATGTGACTATTTGATGCATATAGTCACACACAATACACTACTCACATAGTAAATGTCACACATATTGTATACTCATGTGACAAACTTATAAACAATAGTCACTCTTAAATAGAACTCGTGAAACTGTAGAGTGTTTACAGTCACACATATTCACTAAAACACCAAATATTATACCTAGTTCGTCACACATTTTCGAGTATTGGTCACATTTTTTTGCTGGTTATCATCACTTAGATCATTTTGTGACCGTATGGTACCTACGGTCACGGCACCTTTGGTCACAAAGGCTAAAAAAAACCGTGTGTGACTGTAGGCCGACGGTCACTCTTTTTGAGTGTGACGGATACCATTTTTTGTACTAGTGTATGGTTAATACTTAGTCCTTAAAGTATATTGGTGTAGATTGGTCCTAGCTAAGATTAGGGCTCGACTTTTAGCTTAGAGTCGGAAATTGGTTCAGCGACGTGTATGGTTTTCTCCAGCATAAGGAGCTTGTTGATTAGTGAACTCTCGAGTAAGAAGTACTCGAGGAGTGGAGTAGGAACGAGGAGTGAGCTTCGTTGCCGAACCACTATAAATTTTTGGTGTTTGGTTTGATCTTTCTTTTCCTTATCTTTTTATATTCATTATTCTTTACTTGCATATAGTTGTGATTATTAGTTAGTTGAACTATCCTTTGTCCATATTGTGTATAAGAAGAATTCACATATTTTCTTAAGTATGTTTTTGAAAAGGGTTTTTGAAAACCCATATTTAACAAGTAAATTTAAGAAACTATTCACCCCCCCTTCTAGCCTCTACAATTGGTATCAGAGTGTGGTTGCTCAAGAGTTTTTAAAATATATTGTATTTTAAAACTTGAAAATCGATTTGTGGATTCCAACAAGTACCTAGAAGGGAAATCTATGTAAAGACCACCTCTTTTTGAAACCGATAGTTTTATTTATTGGTAAAATAGATTTGAGACTTATGTGAAATCAAAAGATTTAGAACTTTGGCATGTTATTACCAATGGTGACTTTTGCCTTCTCAATATAATGAAGTTTCTAAAAACAAGGAATTAGTTACTTTTGACAATTCTAATGATGACACTAAGAAGAAACTTGCTAAAAATAATGAGGCTAAAATGGTGATTTATAATGCTTTACCTAAGAAAGAGTATGAAAGGATTTTTATGTATAAAACCGCTAAAGATAATTGGAACACTCTTTTAGCAACCCACCAAGGTGATAGCCATGTCAAAGAAAGTAAAATCGATTTCTTGTTCAACAATATGAATAATTTGTCATCTTAGAAGATGAAACTATTGATAGTGCATTTGCTAGGTTCAGTACTATTATTACTAGTCTAAAAGCACGTGATGAAGGTTTTTCTAGCAAGAACAATGTTAGGAAGTTTGTTGGGGCGTTGCATACAAAGTGGAGAGATAAAGTCACGGCGATTGAAGAATCAAAGGACCTCACTACATTATCACTTGATGAACTTATTGGTAATTTAAAAGTTCATGAAACGACAATTTTGAAAGACTTAAAAATGGTGAAAACCTAGAGTGAAAGAAAGTCTCTAGCAGTAAAGGCCACGAAAGTGCAAAGTGACCATGATAGCTCCTCTTCGAATAGTGATGATGAGGAATATGCTATGGCGGTTAGAGACTTCAAGAAGTTCTTTAAATGGCGAGGTCAACACTTGAGACAACCAAGGAACGACAAGAAAGCCTTCTCCAATAACCGATTTGTCAAGAATGACAAAGGTGATAGGAAATGCTTTAGATGTGGTGACCCAAATCATTTCATCGGTGAATGTCCTAAGCCATCTCGTGACAATAATCACACTGCTTTCGTTGGCGGTTCATGGAGCGATTGTGGTGAAAAATGTGATGAAGATGCTAAAGATGTAAAGTGTCTCATGGCCCATTCTTCCTAAGAGATATGCTTGGGAATCGATTTAGAGCCCGATGGGTGGATTAAGGAGAGTGGCTGTTCTAAACACATGACGGATAATTGAAGTTTGTTCTCTACTTACAAAGCATATAATGGAGGTAACGTCACTTTCGTTAGTAAACTACGTGGTAACATCATTGGCAAAGGTATGGTTTCTCTTGACTCCATGACCATTGAAAATGTTGAGCACGTAGATAACTTAGGTTTTAATTTACTAAGTATAGGTCAAATTTGTGACAATAATTGTAAGGTCATCTTTTTGGAACATAATAGCGAAATCATAAAAGATGGAAAGATCATTGGAAAAGGTGTTAGAAAGCATGGGCTTTATGTCATGAAGGTCAATAGGAATTCAAAGGAAAACTTATATCTAGCGAATTTAGATGATAGTTCTACTCTTTGGAATAGCAGATTAGGTCACTCTAATATGCGTTTAATTCAACCTTTAGTCTCTAAGGAGTTGGTAAGACATCTCCCTAAGATTAAGTTCGATGGTCACTTTTGTTGTAACACCCTACTTGGATAAGTGGACCATTACGTGTATTTATGGCGTATCATCAAAGCATAAGGTAAATGTCCTAAAACATTAACTGACCATAAAGGAAATACCAGAATCAAACATCGGTAATCCAAACATAAGCTCAAAACATAAGAACAGTTCCTTCGCCAAAAGGCCAAAACGGATTGGCTCCGTGATGGCGATTCGAATTCGGCGTATTTTCACAAAGCGGTTAAAAGTCAAATTATCAGAAACCGTATTGATGTTGTTGCTAATAATGAGGGTGTCGTTTTTGAAAATGCTAATGTTCCTCAGGCATTTGTTATGCACTATGAACAGTTTCTTGGTCTTGCAGGTGATCCCATTGCTTTTGATACTAGCAATTTATTTGTATCATCTGTTTCGGAAGAAGATGCTCTCCATATGTCTCGTATGGTCACTAGACAAGAAGTAAAGGAGGCGATTTTTTCTATGGGCAATGATAAGGCTCCGGGTCCGGATGGGTATACAGCGGCGTTTTTTAAAGAAGCTTGGGATATTATTGCGGATGATGTTACTAAAGCGGTTTCGGAATTCTTCACGAATGGTAATCTCCTCAAAGAGTTAAATCACACCATCATTACGCTTATTCCTAAAGTTCGAAATCCTGCTCGTATCAATGACTATCGGCCGATTTCATGTTGCAATGTTCTTTTTAAATGCATTAGCAAGATCATTGCTAATCGCATTAAGGAGAGTTTGAAGACTATTATTAGTCCTAATCAATCTGCATTTGTTCCCGAACGAAGTATTTCTGATAATATACTCCTCACTCAAGAATTAATGCATAACTACCATTTGGACCGTGGCATTCCTAGATGTGCGTTTAAAGTTGACATTCAAAAGGCTTACGATACGGTTGATTGGAACTTTTTACGAACAATTCTGGTGGGTTTTGGATTTCATTCTCGTGTGGTTCATTGGATCATGGAATGTGTTTCTACGGCGTCATACTCGATATGTATAAATGGTGAGCTTCATGGGTTCTTTAAAGGGCAGCGTGGTCTTCGTCAAGGTGACCCGTTGTCGCCTTATTTATTTACTATGGTTATGGAGATTCTGACGCTCATGCTTAAGCGAAAGGTGATGTTGAGTTCTTCATTTACTTATCATCGATACTGTTCTAAGCTTGATTTGATTAACCTGTGCTTTGCGGATGACCTTTTCCTCTTTGCGCATGGTGATGTGCATTCTGTGACCGTCATTAAAAACTCTTTGGAGGAATTTAAAATAGCGTCAGGATTAACTCCGAGTATCCCTAAGAGCACCGCTTACTTCTGTAATGTTCTTAACAATGTAAAGCTTGCTATTCTTGATATTCTTCCTTTCGCTGAAGGAAGATTCCCGGTAAAATACCTTGGAGTTCCTTTAATTTCTACAAGGCTTGTTTTTAATGATTGTAAGGAGTTGAAGGAGAAAATTGAAGATCGGCTCTTGAAATGGAAGCATAAAGCGCTTTCGTTTGCTGGTCGTTTGCAACTGATAAAATCGGTGATTAGTGCTTTGCATATTTATTGGGCGTCCGTGTTTATTCTTCCTACTCGTGTCCTTCATGATTTAGAACAGATGATGCGATTGTTTTTATGGAGCCAAGATATGCGGAAAAGGAAATCTAAAATTGCTTGGGAGATTGTTTGTTTACCTAAGAATGAAGGTGGTCTTGGCATACGTAGGCTTGAAGTGTTTAATCAAGCGCTAATGTTTTCGCATATATGGAAGCTGTTGGCTGGGAAGAATTCGTTGTGGGTCCGCTGGGTCCAAGCTTATAAGCTCAAAGGCAGAAGCTTCTGGGACATTCCGTCTCGTGGTAACATGTCTTGGGGTTGGCGCAAGGTTCTTCAACTTCGCCCTCTAATTCGTAATTTTGTTTGGAATAAGGTAGGCAATGGTATGTCTACATTTCTGTGGGCGGACAATTGGCACGTGGAATGCCCGTTGTCTAACATGGTCTCTTCACGTGATATCCATGCTGCAGGTTTGAACACTAATTCTTGCATTCGTGACCTATATCAGAATGATGCGTGGAACTGGCCGCATTCTATTATTGCGAAGTATCCTGCTATTGCTGCGTTGAATATGCCTACGTTGTCTGATGTCCCGGATAAAGTTGTTTGGCGTGATGTTGATGGTAATTACTCGGAGTTTTCAGTTACTTTGGTCTGGAATACAATTCGGTACAGCAGTCAGATTGTCCCATGGAGTGATATTGTTTGGTTTCCTGCTTGTATTCCCAAACATGCCACTAATTTATGGCTGATTTTTTGGCGAAGATTGAAGACGCAAGACAGAATTCGTGTTTCAGAAGTTAATCAGAATATGGTTCAAGTATGTTCGTTGTGTGAATTGGTCCCGGATTCCCATGATCACCTCTTTTTTGAATGTTCATTCTCTCGGCAAATTTGGAACCGATTGAAGAAATTTGCTGGTATGGATTCTATTGATCCAGTCTTTAGTCATATTACTTCATTTGTTCAGCCATTTGCCAAGCGGAGGTTATTTAAAAGCATTGTTTCTAAGCTGATCATGGCTGCGTGTGCCTACTTTATTTGGCAAGAGCGCAATGTTCGATTATTCACCAAGGTCAAGAGGCAAGTGCCAGAGCTGGTTCAAACCATTTGGAACGAGGTGCGGCTGAAGCTTTTTTCTTGTAAGTTTAAGCGTTCGGTGGATGCGCTTATGTTCGCTCATCTTTGGAAGCTGCCCGATTCTATTTTTATTTCTTAATGTTGTTTGTTAAGTGGTTCTTTCCTATTGGTGTTATTGTTTTTGTACGATAGGATTTTCATATGAGTTGTCGTATGAGTAGATAGTTGTTCAAGCTTAGCTTGAGGTTAATGTGACACTCAGTCACATTCCATTGTACTTCATTGTTTTTTGGGATTAATATATTTTACCGGGGAATGCCCCTTTACCCAAAAAAAAAAAAACATAAGCTCAAAACATGAAAAGTAATTATTGAAGGAAAGGACTAAACAATGTCCAAATAAGCAGAATAAGGTAAGAAGTGCATAAAGTAAGAAGTCTGGATAGCTTCCATCCAAATGCACATGCTCTCAGAATCCTAAGAGCGTCCTGGTGTACCTGCCGTTAGAACATGAAAGGAACTACGACTGAGCATAACGCCCAGTGAACGGATATAAAGCATGATTATAAATATTGAAATGAAGCTGATGATAAAATACTGAAACTGTAAGACTGATAAGTAAAGTTACAGCGGGAATCTGTGTATAATCTGAAAAGTTTGATTTATAAATGATAAGGCTGAATTGTTTTCTATTAAATCTGAAAAACATGCATTTACTGTATTTTAATTGCCAAGAGCTTATATAGGTCATGTGCTGTAACAACTGACGCATGAATAAATGGAGGGGTGACCTCATCATGCTGTAGAGGGGTGACCTCTAAATAATGTGCTGGGTGGAGGGATCAACTCCAATGTAAAAGATGTAGAGCACACACCACATTCACCTAATAAACTGTAAACTGATAGCCTAGGATTCATCCATACGCCCCGCTGATAATACTGATAATGGCCAAGCTGAATTAATGGGACGCTGCAAGAAATCACTCCCCTGCAGAAGAGTCATGACACTGGTGCCTCTAGTGTCATGGTTATGGTACCTCCATAACTAGTACATAACTGGTCATGCTTGTATATAAAGCTCAGGCAATTTATTTAGTTATTAAAATGATTACTGATAAGCTTAAAACATATACTCGGAAAACATTTGGCTGCAGACGGGGAATCCTAATCATGCATAGAAGGGAGTCCTTACTGAAGGACGGAAAATCCGTACCTCGTGTCCAGTAATGAAATAAGAATGGAAGTTGAAAGATCTACTCCGACTTCACAGTTATTACATAAATAAGGGACTTGAAATAAGTTGTCTGATTACTGTTTACTATTACTGATTCTTATCTGTTCTTAGTTTAATTTATTTTATTATTGTATTACTGTTTATGTAAAATCTGATTAATCTGATTGTCTGGTGTATTTCTGCTAAAACCTGAATGTTCCTAAATATTCACTGAATAGCGTACATCACGTATTTCTGATTACTGTATAATATACAGTATTTTGATTATGGTATTAAACTGTATTCTGGTATTAAAATATTTCTATAACTAGTAACATGTCATAAATAGAAACTACTAAAATTAGAAAGGTTTCCCACTTTAGTTTTCTATAAAATTAAATCGTAAATAAATCACGTGTTTATAAGTAATTAAAGGATCAACGAATATCGATTTAAATTTATTAATTAAATTAATAAAACAAAATTACTTGATTAATTTACTTATTAAGACTACTTTATAAAATGATTTAAGCATAAATAAAATGATCCTCATTTTATTGTTATATGCGAGATCCTGAAAGCCCGTGCTAAAACTTTCCCCGAGACCCCCACATCTCGGTTTAACCAAATCGGGCCCACTACGTGGTCCCCCCTGCTAACGTCAATACAAACAGTAGCCACCGGCTTAAGCCGGCGGCCACTGTAGTCCCTTGTGGTTCCCACTGTTTTATATTTTCCCACTGCTTTTGTTGTTAAAGTTCCCACTATTTTTGTTATGGTTCCCACCTGTAGAAACTAGAAGGGGGGGGGGGGGGGTTGAATAGTTTCTTAAATTTGCTTGTTAAAGTTTGGTTTTAAAAAAAATCCTTTTTCAAAAACTTAAGCTTGAGTATTTATGTGAAACCTTCTTATACACAATATGAACAAGGTATAGTGCAACTAACTAACAATCACAAGTATAAAGAATAATGAATGTAACTAAACTAATAATCACAAGTATAAAGAATAAAGAATGTAAAGAGATAAGGGAAGGAAAGATCAAACCAAACACCAAGGATTTATAGTGGTTCGGCAACGAATCTCACTCCTCGTTCCTACTCCACTCCTCGAGTACTCCTACTCGAGAGTTCACTAATCAACAAGCTCCTTAAGGTGGAGAAACCGTACACTACGTCGCTTAACCAATTTCCGACTCTAAGCTAAAACTCGAGCCCTAATCTTAGCTAGGACCAATCTACACCAATATACTTTGAGGACTAAGTATTAACCCTAATACATACACAACTTCCAAATAGACAGAACTACTTGGTTTTTCACAACAATGACACAACAATGAATAAATAATTTTGGATCTTCAATGAATCTTTGGGGTGGACACAACACTTCAACAATGATAGTGTTCTTCTCTTTGGACTTTGAGAAGAAAAGATGAGAGGAAAAAGACTCACTTCTAAACAAGTAGTAATCAAACAAATGATCAAGGATTTGAGTGATTTGAGAAGTATGTAAGAATCTGAAGTTTATGTGCAAAAGAGGTGGATTGAAAGTCTGAGAATGGTCCACTATTTATAAGACAAATTTCCAACGGCTATATCTACCCGCGGTTCTTTATTGCAGCCCGCGGTTCCTTATCAATAAGGAACCCCGTAGGCGCTAAGGAACCGCCAGCGTATAGTCCGCTCCCTTTTGTCTTTTAGTGGGTTGGATCGAATATGGGGATTAAAATATCCTGAAAGGATATTCCAAACCAAGATAGAATATGCCATTTTCAGATTTCAAATTTTCAAATAATTAATTTAATAAAACATTTTCTTAAAAAGAAAGTTTAATAATAAAACTTAGTCACACTTAATAAAAAGTGAGTTTTCAAAAAAGATTAAATCCTTGATCACTTAATTAGTACAATTACTTGTTTGTTCATACCTTAAGTGATAATGGTTGAAATGAAAAATACTTGAACTCAAGAGTTCGTTTTTCAATCGTAAATGCTTGTTTTTACATATTGTCGTAATCAAAACAAAGCGAGACCGAAAATGCAAGATACGTTTTTAGGCATCATTGCATTAACAATCTTCCCATTTTTGGTTCTGACAATCCATAAACTCAATCATCTAATAAAACAAGATTTTCGATGACGAATTTATAATTTCTCCCCCTTTGTCGAAGAAAAAAGGTTGCAAAAGTCTTTGAAGAATAAAAGAACCAGACTTTGCAAATGCTCCCCCTTGGTGCTTACTCCCCCTTGCTTGGGGCACCAAGAAATCGAAATAAGGTGACAAGCTACATAGAAGGTAATATTTGATTTTTAATAAGAAAAATTGTTCTTGAATTATGTCTAATCGAATTGATCTCCGGTTAAATGTGTGACTCAATTGGTTTTGGTTAAGAAAAAGGGAAGTTTGGTTATCTATTTCTACTTAAAAGGTAAAAGCGAAACGTAATAAAAATAAACCAAAAACTTTTAAGAACTATGTCATGAACACGTGGGCTAAGTTTGGTCTTCAGAAGGTCATGAGGGATGATGATGGTGTCTTCTTCTTCAAGTTTACGACTAGAGCGGGGTTAGAGCAAGTTATTGAAAAAGGTCCATGGATGATAAGGAATCAGCCTCTAATTCTTAACAAGTGGACTCCAGATTTGGTTCTCTCTAGGGATGCTGTGACTAAACTTCCGGTATGGGTTAAGATACATAAGGTGCCTGTAGTGGCGTATAACGCGGATGGTCTGAGTCTTATTGGGTCACAAATTGGATCGCCAATCATGCTTGATGCCTTTACTAAGACTATGTGTATGGAAGAATGGGGTCGAATGGGTTATGCACGGGCTCTTATCGAGATTGCAGCAGACAAGGAGCTCAAAACTAAAGTTACTATGGCTGTTCCACATCTTGAGGGAGGGGGGCACTCTAGGGTTTGTATGAATGTAGAATATGAATGGAAACCACCAATGTGTGAGGAGTGCAAAGTGTTTGGCCATGCTTCTGATCAATGTCCTAAGAAACCGGTTCCGACTACTGCTGACCAGGGAGTGGATCTTACTGAATCACAAGATGGATTCATTAAGGTTACTACAAAAAAGCATAAGAACAAGAAAACGAATAAAGGTAAGAATAAACAATCTCAGGGTGTTTATATCCCTCGAACTGAGTTCAAACTTAAATTTGCACGTGATAAGGGGGAAGGGTAAAAAACGAAGGATGTGGTGGCTAAGCCACCTGAAAAAGAGGTGCTTTTAAAGAACTCTTTTGGTGTGCTATCTGATGAGGAAGGCAAAGATAATTTAGGGGATGGGTTTGTTAATGATGACAGTGACGACGAGGACATTGATGAACATTTAGTCATGGAGAATTCTCAGCAAAGTTCAAATAAAGGAGCAAGCACTCCTGTTAATTCGGTGATCAATGTTTAACATTGCTGCATGGAATATAAGGGGTCTGAACTTCTCCCTTAAACAAAAGGAGGTTCGACAAGTGATTGATGATAATAATCTTTCTGTATGTGCAGTCCTTGAATCGCATGTTACTGATTCTAAATTGACGCAACTTTGTTCATATTTATTTCGGCAGTGGGATTGGACTTCTAATGCTGTTTGGTGTAATAAGGGGTCTCGGATTATTCTGGGATGAAATAGGAATGATGTGGATGTTAGTGTGATTACTCAGTCTGCCCAAGTGATTCACACGCGATTGTGGTTAAAACATGATAAAAAAGAATTGTTTTGTTCTTTTGTTTATGCCCATAACCTGTATACTCACCGGCGTGAACTTTGGAATGATCTTGCTAAATTTCAGGTTTATGTTCGACAACGGCCATGGTGTTTGCTGGGAGATTTTAACGCAGCTCTTAATCTTATTGACGTGGTTACGGGATCTTCTAATATTGATCTCTCTATGCGAGAATTTCGTGAGTGTGTTAACAGGTTGGAGGTCAAGGATGTGCAATATACTGGGTTGAACTATACTTGGATGCAGAAGCCTCATGGTAGTGACGGTTTGATGAAAAAACTGGATCGGATTATGGCAAATGAGGTTTGTCTGGATTTGTTTGTGGGCTGTCATGCTATATTTAAACCTTACCGCATCTCGGATCATACCCCTGGGGTGTTATGTATTCCTACTGATGTAAGGAAGAGACCTCGACCTTTTAAATTTCCTAATAGCTTGGTGATGCATGAGCATTTTAAGGACACTGTTACTGCTGGATGGACTATGCCCGGGAGTGGATTCCATATGTTCAAGTTGGTACGAAAGTTAAAAGGGCTTAAAAAGCCTCTTCGTCGTCTTTTTTATGATCAGGGGAATTTGCATGAAAATGTGAAGCGCCTTAGACATGAGCTTGATTTGGTACAGCAGGATCTTGACAGAGAACCGTGTAATGAAGTTCTTAGAGAGGAGCAGATGTTATACTTGCAAGCCTTTAACCATGCTAGTCTTATGGAGGAACGTTTTTTGCGTCAAAAGGCGAAAATTAATTGGCTTAGGGATGGTGATAATAATTCTGCTTTCTTTCATAGAGTTGTGAAGAATAGAACGCAGCGAAATAGAATTGACGTTATTATGAATGCTACAGGGGAAATTTTTGCTAATGATCGGGTTGCTGATGCTTTTGTGCAGTATTATGAAGGTTTCTTAGGGCAGCAGGAGGAGGTGATGGCTTTAAATGACCAAGATTTATTTGTTAATCGTATTGATGCGGGTTTGGCTCTTGATATGATTAATCATGTTTCTGATGGTGAAATTAAAGATTCTATCTTCTCTATGGGAAATGATAAGTCTCCGGGTCCTGATGGCTATACTGCGGGCTTTTTTAAAGGGGCGTGGGATATTATTGGTCATGATGTTGTTCTGGCTATTCGGGAATTTTTTGTCAATAGGAAACTCCTTAAGGAAGTGAATCATACCGTTCTTGCTCTTATTCCAAAGGTAAGTAATCCTACTCGGGTAACGGATTTTAGACCAATCTCATGTTGCAATGTTCTGTTCAAGTGTATAACCAAAATACTTGCTAATAGAATGAAGAATAGTCTTAAAGAGGTGATTAGTCCGAATCAGTCGGCGTTTGTCCCGGGTAGAAGTATTGCTGATAATATACTCCTTACTCAAGAAATCATGCATAATTATCACTTGAATCGTGGTCCGCCTAGATGTGCTTTCAAGGTGGACATTCAAAAGGCGTACGATACGGTTAATTGGTCATTTCTTAAGGAGGTTTTGGTTGGATTTGGTTTTCATGCAAGATTTATTGGGTGGATTATGGAATGTGTTTCAACGACTTCATTCTCGATTAGTCTTAATGGCATGTTTCATGGTCATTTCAAGGGTAAGCGGGGTTTACGTCAAGGAGACCCTCTTTCTCCATATTTATTCACTCTTGTTATGGAGATTTTAACTCTTATGCTTCGAAGACGAGTTAGAGAAGTGGATAGATTTTCTTATCATCGATATTGTGAAAGATTAGAATTGGTGAATTTATGTTTTGCTGATGATCTATTCCTATTCACTTACGGGGATGTTAATTCGGCTAAGGTGATTAAAGAGTGCCTTGAGGAGTTCAAGAGTATGTCGGGTTTATCTCCGAGTTTACCTAAAAGCACTATTTATTTTTGTAACATCACGAACCCAGTGAAAACTGCTATTCTCCAACTGCTGCCTTTTGAGGAAGGTAAACTGCCGGTTAAACATCTTGGTGTGCCTTTGATCTCGTCGAGGCTTATGTATGGGGACTGTAAGGAGTTGGTTGATAAAATCCAACTTCAAATTGATGGCTGGCAGAATAAAGCTCTTTCCCGTGCAGGCCGTTTGCAACTTATTAAGTCGGTTTTGGGTTCTCTTCATGTATTCTGGGCTGCGGTTTTTATTCTGCCCGCGAGAATCCTTGCGAATATTGAGCAACATATGAGATGTTTCTTATGGTCTCAAGGTGGGTCGAGTGTTGGGAAGTCTAAAGTTGCTTGGGATATGGTTTGTTTACCGAAGAAAGAAGGTGGTCTTGGTATACGTCGTCTTTCTCCATTTAATCAAGCTCTTATGGTGTCTCATGTTTGGAAACTTGTTTCGAATAAGGACTCTTTGTGGGTGAGATGGGTGCATATGTATAAGCTAAAGAATCGAAGTTTTTGGGATGTTCCTATTCGTGGAAACATGACATGGGCTTGGCGTAAAATTCTTCAATTGAGACCGTTGCTTCGTTATTCAATATGGCATAAAGTTGGGGATGGTAATTCTACGTTGGCTTGGTATGATTCTTGGTGTTCCCTTAGTCCTCTTGCTAATATTATATCTAGTCGGGACATCTTTCAATCGGGATTTAATAAACAGACTAAGGTTCGTGATCTTATTGATGCGGGGCAGTTCAATTGGCCTAATGAATGGGTGCATAAGTACCCTTTATTAAGCAATATTACCGTTCCAGTTTTACGTGAAGGAAATGCCGATATTCTGGAATGGAGAGATTTAGACGGGAATCCGAAACCGTTCTCTACGCTCGCTGTGTGGAATTTGTTACGACCCCGAGAGATTCAGGTTGCATGGTATCATGTTGTTTGGTTTTCAGGGTGTATTCCACGGCATGCATTTACATTATGGTTGATTATTAAGCGTAGGTTGAAGACCCAAGATCGAATGAGGGAGTGGGATAATGTGGATTTGTCTACGTTGAGATGTGCCCTTTGTGAGACGACGCATGATTCGCATGAGCACTTATTTTTCGAGTGTTCGTTTTCTATTCAAGTGTGGAACACAATTAGAAGAGTTGCTGAATTTCCTTCTTCCATGGTTGCTATAGAAGATGTGGTACATGCTTTACTTCCGATTGCTCATCAGAAATCTACCCGAAGTGTTGTAGCGAAGCTTGTGTTGGCTGCGACTACTTATTTTATATGGCAGGAGAGAAATAATAGACTCTTTAAGAATTCTAAGAGGACGGTTGCCCAGGTTGTTGAGGTTATTGAAAATTCTATTCGGCTCAAGCTCATGTCCTGCCGTTGGAGACATTCTCGGAGCGTTTCAGCTTTGGTGCAGAAATGGAGGTTATCGGCTCAGTTGATTAGCTAGTTTCTTTATGGAGGGTTCATTTTGTTCATGCTCCTATAGATGGTTCTTTCCTATAGGTGTTTTAGCTTATTTTATGTAGTGATTATATGGCATGTCATATAATCGGGTAGTTCAAGTCTTCTTTGAGGTTAACTCGGTATCTCTGCCGTGTTCCATTGTACTTAATGTTTTGGGTGATTAATATATTTTACCGGGGAAAAATTTCCCTTTTACCCAGAAAAAAAACTTTTAACTAAATAATAAAGGAGCAAAACAAATAATAAAACGTAAATTGAAACAAAACAATTAATAAAAATAAAACTAAACGAAGAAATTAACTTTCGACTGAAAAATAAAATTAACCTAATGAAAAAGGAGAAAATAAAACTAAGAGGGTACTTTAAAACTAAACGAGGTAAAAGCTAAAGCGGGCACTAAATAAAACATAAAACTTAAACTTTTTGCAAAAATACAAATTTTAAAATTAGACAAAAAATATAACTAAAAATACATGACTTTCAGAAATAAAATCGGAACAAATTTCAGATTAAACTAAACAATTACGGAACAATATAATAAATAAACAAGCTAGCAGGCAGCTAGCTCAAGCTAGCAAGCACACACCTCTTTTTGGTGGGAAAACGTTGGAAGCAGGCAAGTAGGGAAACATGACAATATATATTGTTAGTTCGGAATCTATATGTTCTGTGTTTAGTTCGGAATTAAGGATGTTGAAATAGTTCGGAATATTAAATTAGGACCTAACTCGGAATATTGAAAAGAGGAACCTATTTCGGAATGTCATAGCAGACTTAGTTCGGAATGTGTGTCAAGGACATAGTTCGGAATATGCCTCTCCAACCTAGTTCGGAATCCAGGCAACAAATGTAATTCGGAATAAGGGAGGTTGCACTTAACTCGGAATATGATGGGAAAACCAATACTGGACCTAGTTAGGGAAACTAGGGTTTTAAAAATATTCCGAACTAAAACGAAATTAAGCAAAACTAAAAATAAGCAAAACCAAATAAGCACTTATCTAAAAATTTAACCAAAATAATTTTAAGAAAAAGCTTAAAAAGCCAAAATTTTAAAACTTTTAAAAACACTAAATAATAAAAATATTTAAAATCAAATTTTTATAAAATAACATTTTAAAACACTTAATTAAAATTAAGAAAAGCACACAATAAGCTATAAAATCAATAAGCTAACACAATCAAAAACATAAAAACGTAACAAGCAATCAAATAAGCATGACAATAAGATAATAAGCACAAAGATTAAGCAAAACAAGAAAGGTAGAATGAGAGATTAATATAAAATTAAGAGACTTACCTGAAATTAAAGGCAAGAATTTGAATGACAATTAAGTAAAATGACAATAAGAAAGTGCAAGGAAAATAAATTGGAAAGATTAATGTGTCAAATTATCTAACACCTCCTAATGTGTCATTAGGAGGGTATTTATAGGGAGATTAACATGTGTTGATCTTTTCTTCCTTTTCTCGTCTTTTCGTCTTTATAAATTCTTCGACTTTTTCGACTTTGTCTCACGATTATTTGAACTCGTCTTATAATTTCTTCATTTATCAGACTTGAATTCTTTGACTTCATTAAACTTCCGTCTTTAGACTTTTTCTTCAATAAATCTTCAGAATAGGCCTTGGACTTCCGTTCTTTTTGCACTCTTGATCTTTTGACTTCGTCTTTTATCTTTTTCTTCGATAAAAGCCCGTGAAAGCCCATGTTTTCTTCCCTTTTCACATTTTGATCCTAAATCACAACAAAAACATAAACCACGCATAATTCTGACATTTACAACATAAAATACACGTTTTGGCTTGGTTATTATTATAATTAAGTGGTAAAAGGATAAGTGTTTTCACACTTATTAAATCCCCTACACTTGACCATTGCAATGCCCTCATGCAATGCATTAATTACAAAGCAAGATTTAAATTTTCCATCATAATCAATCCACCTTGGCCTTTATTAAACACAAGACATTAAAGAGATTGAAAATTTTAAAATATTCAAAGGAAGAAAACAAGTAATGTTTATCACCCTCAAGTTTCACGTTCCCCAAACCAAGCTTAAAAACGAGATCATTGTTATTATAAGTTAGCAAACTAACACAAACTCATGTGGCCCAATTATTCACTTAGACTCCCTTATTCCTAGGTGTATCTCTTATATTTTATTGTTGTCTTGAATGATCACGAGGATGCATTGTTGATTTATTTCGATAGTTTATTTAGGCCGAAAATAAAGTAGGACGATTTAATCAATATTTAGCTAAAGGACAAAATCTTTTAAAACTGCTTCTCGGGAGCTCATAAAGTTCATATCTTGGCATAACTCGCTTCACGATTTGAGACCTTTCTCGGATCGATATTTGGCATTGACTTCATACTTCAAATCTTGGGAGACATTCATGAAATAATGGTCTTCTCTTCATAATAGGAATTTCTTCACTTGAAGTTTTGAGAGATTCTTCATACTTGGACCACGACTTCTTCATTTTTCTCCAATCTTTATTTGGGATTTTGATATACAACGAGCCGCCTCCTTTTAGGACTTGGATTTATTTATCCTCATACCTTGTTAAGGCCTTTTTGGATAGACTTCTCCATGATCTTTACAGGAGTATTTGATTTTCGTCGTGTGTCTCGATCCTTCATATTGATTTTTGATAAATGATTCTTCACATCACTTTGGATCTTTAGCAACAAAATGTAGCCCTCATGCCTTGTTAGGGCCTTTTCGGACTCGCCAATCTTCGCATCCCGCTTCAATAAGTTATACCTTGGCTATGAACTCTAATTAATACCGAGAAACTTTTAAACGATCTTGGGCTTGAAGCTAAGTAACTTTTCAAATCGTACGATCTTATTTATTGCAATTAAATTTATTAGCAAGCGATGGGAGAAAAAGCTTATAATCAACTCACATAAATTCATGGAAGAATACCAAACTTATAATTGACTATATCATCTCTGGTTCTCCATAATTTAAAATCTCAAGGAATGAGACTCGTGGATGCTTAGCTAATTAAATCAAAGTTTTGGGTTTTCAAGTCATCTATAGGATCTTGCAACTTCTTAGACTCTTTCAAGTTTAGAATTCGCATTTTAAAGTTCCCTTGATAAACGACTTTCTAGGATCAATTATAGGAACTTGCGAAAAGTTCTTGTTCTTAACCCGTAAGAGTTAAGACTTTCGCGTTTTAAAGTTTCCTATATAAAAGCCTAGCAAAACTTGACTTAAACACGTTAAGGATACTAGCTAGAGTAAACTTGGATAAGTAAACTCGGGTTGAGTCAAAAGATTTACAACGTTTAAAAATTAAAACAACTTTATTAAAATTTATTCTAGCAAAGAAAGAAAATAACTATAACAAAGGTAAATACAACTAGGCCAAAATAGATCAAAAATTTTGAAAAATGTCGAAAAATCAATTTTCCGATTAAAATGAGGACAAATACAAGGAAAAGCCCACTTAACTTGGATAGAAGTCCCCCCTACACTTAATATAAACATTGTCCTCAATGTTTAAGCATGTGGGAGTGAACTCCCCTACACTTAGGACATTGTGCACGTTGTTTAAATGTTGCTAAGGAAGAGACAACTAAAGTGAATCCTGTTTTAATATTGGAAAACATAAAATAGAGAATCAAAAGAGTTTAGGATAAAACCAGGAGGACGGGTACACGGGATCACGGTTCATCAAAAGTCATCAAGAATGGATCTTTGAAAACTCGAATCCCTGATCATGATAAGAAAGAAAAGAACAAACACATACTAGGGTCTCCTCTACACTTATTATAAAAATGGAATAAAATGATAGGTACTGCGGGTTGCCTCCTGAGAAGCGCTTGTTTTTGGTAACCAAGTCGTGAGCCTGACTCGACCTTGATTAGCATAGGAAGAAGCTTGAAACACATCCACCGGGATAAAATACATGGTTTTCATCCATCAAGTAGCACAAACTTAAGGCGAACAAGGCAAGCCAAAGAAGAGTAGGCAAGGTTCCTTTAAGAAAAAATTGAGCACGGTGGTAGCAAATGTGATGAGGTGCAAGCATATCTCCATAAGTTTCAAAAATTGTTCCTTTTATTTCATCAGATGGATATTGAGATGGCTTAAAAATTTCAATACCGAGATCGAACACCTTTTCCTTTAGGGGAAAATAACACTCAGGCTCAGTAGACCTTGAAGAAGATCCGCTCATAAATCGCACAATCTCATCTGACGAAGGTGGATAGAGAGGTGTCAAAACATAGGTATTACGGATATCGGTGTCGTTCGGCTTCTTCTTCTTTGAAACAGGTTTCTTCATATCCAAAGGAGGATAAAGAGCATCATCAAAGTCCAAAGGAGGAGAATCATTCTCATTTGGGAAGTAAGTGTTGAGAAAAGTAGCAAAATCTTCCTCAAATGAGTAGTCATCCAAAGTAGGATCAAGCCTTGTTAGTGGAGGATCTTCATCAAAAGTAGGAACAAGGTCATCATGTGAAGAATCACTCGAAAGATTATCGACATCATTAAAGTCATCATAAGTCGGCATGTCTTTATACTCAGAAGAAAAATCATCAAAATCATCCATGTCAGAACTAGAATCATCGTCATAGTCATCATAAATTGGTGGAGACTCATGAATTAGTGGGGCAGCCAAAATGGGAGAGAGAATTGTCCACATGGTCATGAAAGAGTGGATTATCGTAGCAAGACTCGAAAAGAGGATTATCATATAGAACAAAATCATCAAGCTTTATACTCTCCAAAGTAGTAGTAAGCTCTTCTTGAAGCACATTAATCATTTTCACTGATTCTTTTCCATTGGATTTACTTGTAATTTTCCCCATTTTAAAGACTTATGCATCATTCCCGACCCTTAGAATCAGTTCACCTTCGGCAACATCAATTAAAGTTTTTCCTGTCCTCAAGAATGGCCATCCAAGTATTAACGAAATACGAGGGTCCATTTCATAATCAACAACAACAAAATCGACCGGAAAAGTGAAGGTACCAACTTTAATAAACACATCTTCGGCAATACCAATGGGGTAAGTGAGAGTTCGATTTGCTAGCTTAAGAGTCATCTTTGTTGGTGTAAGATCGGGTAATGATAACTTTTTCCAAACAATTAAAGGCATCAAATTAATACTTGCCCCGAGATCGGCTAAGGCAGTAAACTCTTCGGTTTGGTTAAAAGTACATGGTAGCACAAAACGACCGGGATCTCTAAGGTTTTCTAGAAGTTCTTTAAGAAGGACTGCAGAACAGTTTTCATTCAATCTAGTATTAACAAACTCGGCCATCTTTTCCTTCTTATTAAGCAATTCCTTAAACATCTTAACGAATTTCGGCATGTGGACAAGTGCTTCAACAAGGCTAATGTTGAAATTCATTTAAGAGATCGTCTTCAAATAGGAAGTAACTTGAGAATCCTCTTTTGTGAGCAATTTGCACTTGTCTGACCGAGAAGGATAAGGGATGTTGGGTTTAGGTGGTGTAGGTGTAGCAGGTAAAGGTTGAGATGTTGAAGGTTTAAAGGTGGAAGGTGGGGTTGGTGAAGGGTGTTTCTTGGGTACTTCGTCATTAGAAGGTGGAGACGGTAATGGAGAACTAGTACTAGGCGTGGAAGTAGGCGGGATAAATAGTGATGGAGGAAGTGTAGATGGAGTAACTGGAGGAGGGGTAGATGGTCCTACTAAGGTAGCTCCACTGCGTGTAGTAATAGCACTCACATTCGCTCTCGGGTTGGTGACGGTATTTGAAGGAAGAGAGCCCGAAGTAGAGGGTTGAGTACTTGGGAGGAAACTAGCCAGCATATTCTTCAAATCGTTTGTTTGATTGCTAAAAGAGGTTTGCATATCATGTCGAACCTCGGTTCTAATATCATTCCCTTGCTTAGTGATATCTCCTTTCAAGTTGATGATTTGGCTTTGCAGATTCTTAACTAGCTCTCCTTGGGTCCTCATGAAAGTTTCAACATCTTGATTAATGGGTGGTGCTTGTTTAGCGGTGGGTGATAAGGATTAGAAGCTCGAGGTGGGTTTGGATTGCTTCTATTATAGTTGTTGGGGTTGTGGTTTTGAGGAGAAAAACCGGGTGAAAGAAAGTTGTTAGAACGGTAACTTAGCACGTTACGATCACCTTGAGGTCGGGCTTGATAGCTTTCCGTTGAATAGTTACCATGAGCCGCATACACGTTTTCCGGATTGTCATGAGTAGAATGACAATCAGTGTATGAATGAGGACCGCCGCAGATCTCACAAGAAAGTGCTACAGCTTTAACTTGTTGTTGTTAATTTGTAACCAAAAGTTGGATACTTTTGTTCATTGCGGCCATCATGCGGGTGAATTCGGTCATCTCGGTGTGTGATAAAGTAGAAGAAACATTGACTCTCGGGTTATTCCTTGAAGATGCGGATGAATCCTAATTTTTGTGATGAGTAGTCATGTTCTCTATAAGCTCTCTACACTCCTCGGGTCTTCTTTTCATAAATGTGCCACCGGCGGCTGCATTAATCGTATCACGATCACGAAAAGTTAAACCATTGTCGAAAGTATCAATTAAGGTGACGGGGAGCATGTTGTGGTTTGGACATCGATCGATCAAAACATTATAACGTTCCCAAGCATCGAAAAGTGATTCATCAGGTTCTTGAGTAAATCCACTGATTTGATTCTGAAGGCTCGTGACCATGGATGGTGGAAAGTGGCGCGACAAAAATCGTTGAGTCATCTCGTCCCATGTATGAATTGAATTCTTAGGAAAACGATCAAACCATTTTTCGGCATGGTGGGATAAGGTGTGTGGAAATAGGTGAAGGCGAAGAAAATCCATAGTAACCTTGGGCAACTTCATGCTTTGAGTGACGGTAATGAATTTGTCGAGGTGTTTGTTGGCATCATCATCCGGTAATCCGCGAAATGGACAAGTATTTTGAACTTGTTGGATCATGTGATGCTTCAACGAAAACTCTGGAGCCGTGATTTGCATCGGCGCAGTCGGTCCTCCGCGTCCATTCATTGTTGGTTGACAAAGCTCCTCCATCGTTCGAAGGTCTGGTTGAGGGCCATGGTTGTTATTATTCATGTTGGGGTGAGGTGGATTATTGTTGTTGTGCACACCAGCCATATCTAAATCTTCAAGAGTCTCAGGCTCAGAATATGATGAAGATCTAGTACGCATACACCTGCAAAAGAAAAAGAAAAAAATACCAAAGAAATAGAGAATATAAATATACTTGTAAAAATAAAATCTTTTTGGTGCAAAATTTTGAAAAAGAAATGCTTTTTATGAGTTTTTTTAATGTTTTTGTAGTTTTCAAAAAAATTTAATTTTTATGATTTTTGAAAATTTTTGACAAAAAAATAACGTTCACGAGTGAACGGGTCCCAAAATTCAACGCGTCTCTCACAGAAAACCGTTAATCTTCACGAAAAGAGCCGACAGCGGCGCCATTTTAATATTTGATTTTTAATAAGAAAAATTGTTCTTGAATTATGTCTAATCGAATTGATCTTCGGTTAAATGTGTGACTCAATTGGTTTTAGTTAAGAAAAAGGGAAGTTTGGTTATCTATTTCTACTTAAAAGGTAAAAGCGAAACGTAATAAAAATAAACCAAAAACTTTTAACTAATAATAAAGGACCAAAAAATATAATAAAACGTAAATTGAAACAAAACAACTAATAAAAATAAAACTAAACGAAGAAATTAACGTTCGACTGAAAAATAAAATTAACCTAATGAAAAAGGAGAAAATAAAACTAAGAGGGTACTTTAAAACTAAACGAGGTAAAAGCTAAAGCGGGCACTAAATAAAAGATAAAACTTAAACTTTTCGCAAAAATACAAATATTAAAATTAGACGAAAAATATAACTAAAAATACGTGACTTTCAGAAATAAAATCGAAACAACTTTCAGATTAAACTAAACAATTACGGAACAATATAATAAATAAACAAGCTAGCAAGCAGCTAGCTCAAGCTAGCAAGCAGCTAGCTCAAGCTAGCAAGCACACACCTCTTTTTGGCGGGGAAAACGTTGGAAGCAGGCAAGCAGGGAAGCATGACAATATATATTGTTAGTTTGGAATCTATATGTTATGTGTTTAGTTCGGAATGATGGATGTTGAAATAGTTCGGAATATTAAATTAGGACCTAACTCGGAATATTGAAAAGAGGAACCTAGTTCGGAATGTCATAGCAGATTTGTTCGGAATGTTTGTCAAGGACATAGTTCGGAATATGCCTCTCCAACCTAGTTCGGAATCCAGGCAACAAATGTAATTCGGAATAAGGGAGGTTGCACTTAACTCGGAATATGATGAAGGATCTAATTCGGGAAAAAAATACTACACCTAGTTAGGGAAACTAGGGTTTTAAAAATTCCGAACTAAAACAAAATTAAGCAAAACTAAAAATAAGCAAAACCAAATAAGCACTTATCTAAAAACTTAACCAAAATAATTTTAAGAAAAAGTTAAAAAAGTCAAAATTTAAAAACTTTTAAAAACACTAAATGATAAAAATATTTAAAATCAACTTTTTATAAAATAACTTTTTAAAACACTTAACTAAAATTAAGAAGAGCACACAATAAGCTATAAAATAAATAAGCTAACACAATCAAAAACATAAAAACACAACAAGCAATCAAATAAGCATGACAATAAGATAATAAGCACAAAGATTAAGCAAAACAAGAAAGGTAGAATGAGAGATTAATATAAAACTTGATTAAAACTAAAGATTCAACAACAAAATTAAGAGACTTACTTGAAATTAAAGGCAAGAATTTGAATGACAATTAAGTAAAATGACAATAAGAAAGTGCAAGGAAAATAAATTGGAAAGACTAATGTGTAAAATTAGCTAACACCTCCTAATGTGTCATTAGGAGGGTATTTATAGGGAGATTAATATGTGTTGATCTTTTCTTCCTTTTCTCGTCTTTTCGTCTTTATAAATTCTTCGACTTTTTCGACTTTGTCTCGGGTTTATTTGAACTCGTCTTATAATTTCTTCATTTATTAGACTTGAATTCTTTGACTTCATTAAACTTCCGTCTTTAGACTTTTTCTTTAATAAATCTTCAGAATAGGCATTGGACTTCCGTTCTTTTTGCACTCTTGATCTTTTGACTTCGTCTTTTGTCTTTTTCTTCGATAAAAGCCCGTGAAAGCCCATGTTTTCTTCCCTTTTCACATTTTGATCCTAAATCACGACAAAAACACAAACCACGAATAATTCCGACATTTACGACATAAAATACACGTTTTGGCTTGGTTATTATTATAATTACGTGGTAAAAGGATAAGTTTTTCACACTTATTAGAAGGGTTAGAAGAATAGAAGAGACACCCAACAAGATATAGCAAAGATCACAAAAAAATATGAAACAGAAGATCCAAGATAAGTCATGCTAAAAGAGAACATGATGTACATGCAATATTTTTGGGCATGTTGATATGGATTGCCCTAAAAAACCACAGGTTAGTAGTCAGGTTACAAATCTGGAGGACGATTTTGTAGAAGTCAAAAGGAAGAAAAAACAGCCGGCTAAGCCTAAGCAAATTGAAGGAATTAGGTTTACAAAACCTAAATCTGTATGGGTAATGAAACCGACATCTAAATCCTCTACGGGTAAGAATTCTACTTCGTCTACTAAACAAATACAAGATGATATTTCGAGTTTGAAGTTAAAGAATTCTTTTGAGAAACTTAATAGTATGGATGCGGGTTTGGAAGAGGCTGAAAAGGTTGTAGCAACGAATAATGATAAGGTTGATCCAAAGAAGGTAAATGCAACATCTCCAAGTACTTCCAAGGATATTGGTGTTATGGAGAAGGTTGAGTCATCAAGTAAACAAAGTTTAGAATATTCTAATATTCTTAATCCTAGTGATTCTGATGATGATGAGGTTTTTGCATCTCCTGAGGAGTTTGCAGCTTACATGTCTTCTATGGGAGGGGGCCACCAGCATGAAGATGAATTTGACATTTTTAGTGAAGAATATGCGGACCAGATCAATGATTTGCCTGGAAAACGTAAGGAGTTCCGTGACTTTTCTCTTCAGCATAGTGGTAGGAAGTAGTTTGATAGTTGTCATAAGAGGGAGTGTCCTTTTATGTAGGTGTTTGGCTGTTAGCAGTTGTGCTTGGTAGTTGCCTATGTAATGGGCTTTGATATAGGATTCACCTATATCTTTTGTACTTAATGGTTTTTTGGCGTAATATATTTTACCGGGGTCAATTCCCCTTTACCCAAAAAAAAAAAAGAGAACATGATAAAATATACAAAGAAATAAATCATACAAAGATGTATGAAACACAACCACAAGCCAAAATAAAAAGCATAAATCTAATCATAGTTAAGCTAGAACTCTAAGATTTGCTTGAACTAGATGTCTTAAAGATAAGCAACCAATTCTTAGATAAAAGACAAGGTAGTGGCGGAAGGAGGGGGTGGTGGCTTGGTAGAGATCTCATAGTTATAGTAAAGAGGAGGTTTAACTAAGACACTCTTGATGTAATTCAACTCCTCATAGATGTGAGCCATAGTAAGATGTTGATATTGACAACATTGACAATATGCTCCATGATGCATGACATTATCATGTGAAGGAGGTAGAACATTAAAGGCTAGAGGTAGAAGATAAGAAGTTCCACAATCACCATTCTTAGAAGGAGAAGAGATGGGATTTTGAGTGTTCTTGGGTGAATTGGGGTTGAAAGCAATTGGAGAGAATGGAAGAGAATCAAAGCTTTCATTTGGGGAATAAGACATTTTGATTTGAGAAAGAATGCAAAATGCTTAGGGTTATATAGAGAAAGTCCAAGATAATTTGGGGGTGGTCAAAAGGTTGAAACAAAGATTCCAAAAAGTGTTGGAACAAATTTGGAGTTTCAGGAATACCAAAAAATGAGGTACCGGGCGCGGTTCTTTAGCTCACCCGACGGTTCCTTATCACTGGGGAACCGCGGTTTCAATAAAGAACCGCCCACAG
Source organism: Glebionis coronaria (assembly GCA_025667525.1). Taxonomy (NCBI): domain Eukaryota; kingdom Viridiplantae; phylum Streptophyta; class Magnoliopsida; order Asterales; family Asteraceae; genus Glebionis; species Glebionis coronaria. The sequence goes on along the minus strand of CM046878.1, from coordinate 334,854,943 downwards.
TGGGTTCAGTTTGGTGATGAGGGAGGATTTTCCAATTCAGCAAATCCTATTTTTCTAGTCTAACAAATCATGGGGATATGCTAAGAAGCAAAGATAGACAAAGAAAACACAAGAGCTCACCAAACAAGGTTTTGACCAAAATACATAGATTTTTTTAATAAAATCAATATAGAAGGTGTGTAGAACTAGACATAAGGTCATGACACAATGATCCCCCATAGTTCTCTTTTCTTCTTGCTATATTTGAGAGACCCATACATATGAATTTCGTAAGCTCATTATGAATAGCAAGAAGCTTTGAAAAACGTTTTTAGATTAAATTATCAATGCAAAAACATTTCTCGACCATGTTCACAAAGGCTTTGAGAATTTTAAACAAGAAGAGAAGTTTTCCAAAAAGAGTTTATTAAACCTAGATACTCAAAGAAAGAAAAGACTCAAATGATAAAAGATAATAAGAATGCACAATTAAGAAATATGTTCCATTAAGCCTAGACCTAAACGCAAGTAATTAAAAGGTTCCCTTTTAAGTGGCTTAGTGAAGATATCGGCTAAGTTTTCAACCGAGTGTACCTTCGCAATCGAAATGTTCCCCTTTTGAACATTATCCCTAAGAAAATGGTAGTGAATCTCTATGTGCTTAGTTCGTGAATGATGCACGGGATTCTTGCTAAGGTCTATTGCACCCTTGTTGTCGCACATGATGTAAACATCATCAAGAGAAATCCCGTAATCAACAAGCGCTTGCTTCATCCATAGAGCTTGTTGACAAGCTTTACGGGCACTCACATACTCGGCTTCCGTGGTGGATATAGCAAGAGCGGTTTGTTTCTTTGAGAACCAAGAAGTTAAACAACAACCCATGAAGGTACAAACCTCACTAGTGCTTTTCCGGTCTACATAGTCTCCCGCATGATCCGAGTCCGCATAGAAAATGGTTTCTACGTCGGTCCCTTTAGGATACCATAACCCTAAATGTATAGTGCCCTTAATGTATCGGAAGATACGCTTAACCGCTTCAAGGTGAGAGGTTTTGGGAGCCTCTTGGAAGCGAGCACAAAGGCAAACACTAAACATGATATCCGGTCGACTTGCCGTTAGGTACAACAAACTACCAATCATACCTCTATATTTGGTGTTGTCTACCGACTCACAATCATCATCTACAGTGAGTTTAGTATCCGAGGCCATAGGGGTCTTTATAGGTCTAGAGTCTTCTAATCCAAATTTCTTTAGAATTTATTTAACATACCTGGATTGATTAAAGAAAATACCATCGTCTATTTGTTTAATTTGAAGTCCTAAAAAGAAGTTAAGTTCTCCCATCATACTCATTTCAAACTCATCATGTTGATCCCAAACTTAGATCGATTTAGCTTTGTGTAAACGAGAATGAATCAAGTTAAACACTTAGAGAAACTTTGTTGTATATGAAACAATCTAAGTATTATGCGGAATTAATACTTAGAACAAGAACACACAAACAGAATGAATCAAACTTTCACTTTGATTGATTAATCAAACTTACGTAAAATGAAAGTGTAAAACATAAATTTAAATAAAACCTAAAGGCCTCCTTTTATAGATTAAGGAACCTTGTACAAGAGTCTACGTATCAGCTATTTTAGATAAAGATAAACATAAGAAATACATTGTCAAACATATCTTTACTAGAAACATAAAACGTGTAGACTAAGTATCCTGTCAGTGCTTGACTTCTTCTTGTCAATGCGTGACTTCTTCTTGTCAATGCTTGACCTGCCAACGCTTGATTTCTTCCTATCAACGTCCAATTTTCTGTTATCAACGTCTAAGTGTCTTGGCTTCATTTTATTCCCAACAATCCTCCCTAAACTTGATATCTACTCTAGTAATCAAGTTTCTGAATAAAAACCAAGTACAAGGAGGATTCTTACAAATACAAGTTACTTATTAAGTTGGAAATAAATAAACCTAATTAAATCTTTGCCAACGTCACTTGTGTAATCCATCTCCAGCTGTGTTGACGCCATTTTCTTCAAAACTTCCTTGGACATGGGATATTCAGCATCCACAAGAAGATATTCAGAAAACTTTGTAGTACTCAAATGATACACACCAGCTGTTGAATGTAGACGCCATTGAAGTCTACTGACATCATCAAGATCCTTCCATACTGGATCTTCATCATTTGGCTCACACATTCTCTTGAATGTTGACCAAATCTTTATTCAATTGGCTGAAGTAGGTGCTTCAGTCTCATACTTAGCCTGCATCAATCTCCAAAGTTCTGCCAAGTCTTCCCTATCCAGGCTTGCAAACAAAGACATAAGTGTAGTAAAAGTATGTACCTCTTTCCCATATCTGCCAATCATCCAAAACCCACTTGCATCTTCCTTATAGTGAACTATAGGGTTTCTGGTATCATGAGGTAATACCTCTACCATATGTGAAGCTTCCAAGGGTGAGAGCTTAATACTCCTTCTAATAACAGCTTCACTAGGATTCACTCTATCCAAATTTTCTGGGAACTCAAGTGGAACTCCCTTCTTTAAAGGTTTTGGTGCAATTAAAGCCTATTGGATCTGCATCTCTTCTGCAAGTTCTTCCTTTCTTTCATCTGAAAGAAGTCTGATAGTGTTCTGCTCTTGCACACTTGCCCGTATAGGATAAGCTTTATATTCCAACTCATCAAAGGACAAACCCGGCAACTTCTTAAAAGTCCAACCTCCTTGATGACATCTGAGAAGCATGTAATAGAGCTCCCTTCTATCCTTTTGAGGCTGTGCAAGAACCTTGCTAGCCTTATACTTCATAATCACCTTGCAATCCCTTTGAACTCTTAGTAGAATCTCTAAACCCCAAATTTGATCTGATAAAGTCATGTCTGGATTCTCCATTACCTTATTCTCCCATGCAGAGTACATCTGAGCTACTTCAGGCATCTCATAATCTACCTGATTCTTCAACTCTGCAATCCTTTCCTTTGCCAACTCATCACCATATTCAAGTCTCTCTGGCTCTTCAATGATCATCACACTTGAATCAGTAATCTCATCATCACTACCCCCTTTATTTCTCTCAGAAGTAGCCACAAATGCTGACTCAATATCAGCAATCTTCTTCTACTCTTTTTCCTCAAGTTGTGCAACCAACATGGAATCAAACTTTACTTGGGTTGCATCCTTGGGAGCTATTTCTTTTACTATAATCCATTTACCTTTATCTAATACAACAATGGTAGGTAAAGAGATTGATGATACCTGTGTAGACACATCCTTGATGATAGCTGATGAGTGGGATACATCAACCACACCTGCAAGTCTATCAGTGTCCAAAACCTGTGTGTCAACGCCTAACTTACTCCTATCAACGCTTAAACTCTGTGTGTCAACGCCTGGCTTAGATACCTGTTCCATCATCTCCATAAATGATATCTTTGTTGGAGTTACCTGGGACACATCAATAATTGGCCTCTCCTTCAAACTAGTCAAAGCTTCAGCCATCTCCACACCAATAGAACCACCTGAGCCTTTGTCACTTAAATTAAATAGCTCAGTAGCAGCTTCCTCCCTTTTGTAAGAATCCTCCCCTCATGAAAGGACTCTTGTCTGCCTTCTCATAGTCTCAACAGCTTCCAAAACAACAATCCTCTCCCTCAATTGCTTGAGTTCAAGGCCTTGTGTAGATACAGTATGTATAAGGTCTGCATTTTGCTTTTGCAAGCTAATGCAGACAGCCGTCCATTCCAATAATGTGTAAGGTTCCAATCTGCCCTCCTCTAGAATGGGAATTTGACCTCCCAAAGTAGAGTCATGGGGAATGGATGGGGTCTTAATGATGTTAGGACTGGCTTGGCCTGCATCTAAGCTAGAACCAATAGTCCTAGCCCCACCCATGTCACCAACCACACTTGTGGTGGTGGTTCTCTCTGCAACATGGCTAGGACCACTAGAGGAGAACACTCCAGTAGTCCTTTGGCGTTTTTCCAACCTAAAGTTAGGGGGTGTAGAAGATGATGTGGATTGGGTGTCTATTTGAAGGTTAAGGGGTGTTTGGGGTTGTTGTAAAAGGGTGTCAGCGTTTGGATTTAGAGTGTCAACGCCAACATTTAACTTGTCAGCGTTGAAGGGTTCTTGGTCAATGTCCATTTGCTGGGGTGATGGTGGTTGTTCAGGCAATGGGTCTGGTTGTGGTTGAGGCTCTGGTTGTGGTTGTGCTGTTGCAATAACAGCAAGCATGGCTTGGGTAAGAGGAAAGTCTCTATGAGGTGGTGAATCCATCTTCCAAAAAAGTGCTTTCTTTTGAATAGGGATCGTATAAAAATCATTGTGGTCCCTATTGCAGTATCTTTGTTCATCAAACACCATTTATAAAAACCTTGGATAAGCAAGAGTCATCTTGCTACCCTTATTATGACACATGCCATCAAAAATCATTTTTGAAAAATTATATTTTTGCCCAATAGCAATACACACAATGGCACTCCCAATAGATCGGTTAATTGTGTGCAGTACATTTGGGATTCAAACATTGAAGAATGACATGTATCAAGTACTTCCAAGCTGGGGGAAATTCATGTTTTGTATATTTTTATTAAATGGCCATTTTCTGGCAAAGGATAAACCAAAGCTTGGAGTCCTTGTTTTAGCTCACCAATGGGTAGGGTGGTTATACCATCTGCATCATTAAGATGCAAAGCTTTGTGAACCAAAGCTTCAGTAACCATCCATGGAAGCCCATGGACAGTAGCAGTCAATGTAGTCACATTATTAACTGTTGAGGAAGTGACAGTATTCCAAAACTGTTTAATATGTGTGAAAGGGATAAGAGGATTATGAGAAAGTGCATACCTTAAAGGGGATGCATTTAAATACTCCACCATCTGAGTATATTGAGGAAACAGAGCATCATCAGCTTCGAAATAAGCAACCATGTTATGCTGACTTCTAAACCCCAATTACAAATAACTTGGTTTAAACTTAGGTGCCATTGATGTAGAAAGCTGTGATAAATGTCATGAAAGATGAAGGTTTGAGAAAATTAAGTTAGACAAGAATAAGCAGTTACCCTGTTTCAAAGGAATGAGCCAAATATATAGGAGAGGTAAAAACATGTGATTGGTCAAAGATGAGGCAGTTATATTCAAAATATAATGATTAAAATCTTGAATATATATAACTTATCTTTTGCATTAATAAAAAGTTACCAACTCCTAAAGTTACGGCCCATATTTTCGTCAAAAATAACAACTGGGTAGGACCCAATGTTTATCAACGGTCAAAAATAACTTATCAAAGCCCAACGGCTATATTCTTGTCAACGTTGGATTTTGCCATGTCAACGTCAAAATTGGTACTAACAACGTTCGGAAATAAAACTGTCAGTGTCCGAAAATAAAAATAATATAAAAGAAAAAGGACCTTAACAAAGTAATTTATCCTAGTGAAGATAACTTATAGACTGAAAATCACCATAGGGTGGCAAGCACTGTCTAATCATGCACACTTGCTTAAGCAAGATAGACATAATTGTCTCAAGTGTCCCTTGCTAACCAAAGTTCTTAACAATGAAGTTATCTTATAAAATCCTTTGTAACTTCCCAGGTAAGCCCAATAAAAATCATACCCAAGTCTCCCAACAGACCACATCCAATTCTAGGTCAAAAAGTCTTGGCAGCGTGCAAAGTATATCAACTTTGCATGCTACAGTGCCTCACGATTTAGTAAACTAACTCGTACTCACCAGTGGACACAATCTAGAATTGTGATAAGAGTATTATATGAATACCCAAAAAGTCCTAAAGGTTTCCTAAACCTCCCCTTAAACTATGATATACAAGTTGCCAAACATAATACATGAAATAAAAATTTATGTCAAGATAGGAATATAAATATTCCAACCTCATCCATAAACTTGAACATGCTCCAAGTAAGCTCCAAGGATCCATAAGCAACCTGTATCCATTTGTACAATGCTCATAATTCCTGCATAATTAGATCAAAAACCACAAAACTAACATATTGCTGTCAACGTCATTTTAACACTTAACAGCGTTAAAATAACCTTTGTCAGCGTTAGACAAATAAAGTGGAAAACCTAATTTTGTACAAAGACTGATAACAATGCATATCCTGTACATACTTTTACAATAAGTTCCAAAAACACATATTAGGTAAGATTGATCATACCAATACTTGTTACCAAGTATTGAAATTTCCCAGTATCAAAAGGTTTAGTTAATAAATTTGCCACATTTTCTTCTGTGTCAACCCTATCTGGTTGTATTAAAGCTTTTTCAAAACAATCTCTTATAAAATGATGTCTAATTTCTATGTGTTTTGTTTTAGAATGATGTACATGATTCTTAATAATGCATAAAGTACTGTTATTGTCTACAAAAATCTTGGTATGCATAAAATTATACCCATAATCAAACAGCTGGTTCTGAATCCATAAGACTTGTCCACAACAAGCAGCTGCAGCTACATATTCTGCTTCAGTTGTAGAATTGACCACCACTGTTGTTTCTTGCATTGCCAAGATATCAACCTACTCCTAAGAAATTGGCATCCACCAGTTGTGGATTTTCTATCAAACTTGTCACCCCCATAATCACTATCTGAATAAGCAATAAGCTCCAATGGAGAATCCTTTGGATACCATAATCCCAAGGTAGGATAGCATCTAAGATATCTATAAATCCTCTTGACAGCATGAAGATGACACTCTTTGGGAGTCACATGATGGCGTGCACATACACACACAACAAACATAATGTCAAAACTAGAAGCTGTAAGATACATCAATGATCCAATCATTGACCTATAATGCCTGACATTCTAACACCCCCAAATCGTATGCGCAGCGGAACTACAACATTTGGGGTGCTAGGCAGTTATCATTACACACAAGCTATTTCGAACGACTCAAAGAGACGTAGAAATTTAAACATAAATTAAACATTGTTAAAACATCAAAGTCTAATGCTTCCCAAACCCCATAGAAAATATAAAATAGAGTTGTGTTTAGGTCCCCACTGAATCTCAACCCGAAAGTACATTACTTGTTTCACATGACATAATATAAAAGTTTTATGTGATAAAAGGGAGGAAAGACAAAGTAGACCGCCAAGCCACAACAACTTCCATCCTCGCATGCTCCCTTCTACCATATCATCGATTACCTGAAACACATGCTTAGAGAGGTCAACAAATAATGTTGAGCGAAATTTATAGGTTTTACAATCTCATTTTTGAACATAAGTGTATAAAATCAATCACGATCATTTATAGAATTGTCGATCAAACAATCTATCATTCAAGGTTATTATCGTTAGCAATAGCTAATAATTGTGTTTAAGCTCATGAAACTAATCCGTTAACTCAATCACCCGCGTACATTTACCGGCATGATTAAGATGAAACCAGTTCCCCATCTAAAGGCATTAGTTGAAATTATACCTTATTTCTTATCACAAGTTATCCGTCCGGAGAGGGTACTCAACGTACTAGCTCTCGTCTCGGATAGGGTCGTCAACCCCATAGTACTATCAATTGTATAAGCGGCTATTTCCAATCCACACAAGGATTAAACAATAGTTAATAGTTCATGAATATAGGGTCTTCTGCAACTAGGTACTCAACACAATTCAGGCAACTTTTGGGTCCAACAATCATTCATGACTTATGTTCGTTTTTATTTAAAATAGCATGCATCCCGCTCGCGGGTAAAACCATTAAAAAGTGTTATAAAGCGAGGCTATAAACTCACCTTGCGTATTAGTAGTGGTTCTAGCGAAGACGTAACGAAAATATCACCGATGATGTGGTTGCCCCGGAAAATCAAACACGTGACCTAAAAATCAAAATACGAAAACCGAATCAATACTCCGTGTACATTATTGTACTAAACACGCGTATATAAAAACACTTAATGCTTTTGATAAGTCACGCCAAAACTCATACATGTGATTATTACTAGACTCGTACTATCTATCCATGTAATTAAAAAAAATGTTTCCCATTTTATAATTTTGCCGGTACTTACCAAAAGTACGTGCTGTTTTCTAACACTTAAGCATCACTATAAATTATGAGAAAATTTGTAAAAATCCCTTACAACCTGTAGATATCCCATTTTAAATTCCATAGAAAGTTTTCACTTTTAAGACCCAATACCCATTACATCACTAGACTTTACTTTTCGGACAGATTTGCACCTTTACAATGTAAGACTTCTTTGACTTATTTAAAATATACCATTATCTAATTTGACCCCTAAGTCTAAAAATAGACTTAAAAACACACATTTAGCACCAAAGAACAACTTTCAATTCTTTATAAAACTCTATCTATGGTCCCCGGGATTTGACCTAAAACCAAACATAATTTCGGGTTATGTTGATTTTCATCTTCCGGTACACGAAATTTCAAAGTAGCATAACTTTTGAGTCGTTTGGAGTCGTAAGCTCATTTTTATAGCAAATAGAAGCTAAGATAAAGATCTACAACTACATCCTAGCCTCATGACCTGTTTTCAAAGTTAAACCCACGAAAACATGCTTAAATAATCGGCCTAATTTTTCCTTCCTCCAAATCAACTCAACACATGTTTCCAATCCATTCTAACATCACCTAGACCTATACTAACCACTTATAAACAATCATAAACATCCTAATCATCCTATACTACTAGGAAAATCAAACCTTCATAAAAACCCAATTCCTAAACCACACATGCAATGATTTTAAACCATCTAGAAACATCAAAAACATCACTCTCAACATAACCCCATATCACAAAACATCAAACAGCAAGAACAACCAACACACCCCCATTTGGACGTGGGGTGTTGGTGTCCAAAACACCCAAACCAAATTGATTCTAGCTAATTTTATGGATGATTAATCATTACCAATACATCAATTAAACATGCAAATGGTTTAATTGAATCAAAACATGTTTTTGAAAATCTTTGATTCTTGAAAAATTTAAGTTAGTGCATGTTGTTATGGATTGCACAAAAACACTTACAATGGATATTTAGGAAGTGGTCTAAACTTGGATTATTCAAAATTAAAAAGGAAAAAAAATTATGGTGGTGGTGGGTTGGAGGCCGACGGCCAAAGAGAGACGAGAAGGAGAGAAAGAAATTTTTTGAAATGATTTTTGTTGTTTATTTTTACCTTTTCCCCATTTTGTAAAATTTGGAGGGGTCTCTCTTGTCATCTTGGTTTTCTTTTGGCCTCTTTTTTAAACGACATTTTTTAGTAGCGGGAATCGACTTACTAGTTGGTTTTGAAAATTTGCGGGAGTCGGGGGTCGCCCCGAACACTCGGAAATTCTTTAAAGCATTTTAAACGCACCCGAGATATGATAAAACGCACCCGGCTCGACTTAACACGAACTAAAATAAAATTCTCGAAAAATTCTAATATCGACAAAGCGACAATAAAACGTAAAAATTGGGCATCCGTCGGGATCGTAGTCGTCGTCGTATTTCTTAAATCATCAATCGTTAAGATAACGACCTTAAACTTCGGTTTCAACTTAAACAGTCAAATATATAATAAACGAAATTTCTTAAAAATTTCAAAAATATTCGTAATTTAGGGTAAAGTAAGTGACCTCGGGTTCTGGGTATCACATCCACCCCTCCTTAAAGAGAGCGACGTCCCGACGCTCGCCTCTTCTTATACTCACATTTTTTGCCGCTAGAACAGATGAGGATATCTCTCCTTGAAGAAATCCTCATGTTTCCAAGTGTATTCAGGTCCACGTCTAGAATTCCATCGTACCTTTACAATGGGAATTCTACTGTACTTCAGCCTCTTAACCTCTCGGTCCATAATCTCCACTAGTTCCTCCACAAAATGCATTTTATCGTCAAGCTGAATCTCGTCCAAAGGAACCACCAATTCCTTATCCGCCAAACATTTCTTCAAATTCGATACGTGAAACGTGTTGTGAATAGCACTAAGCTCATTCGGCAATTCTAACTTATAAGCTACAGGTCCAATTCGTCTAACAATCTTGAATGGTCCAATATACCTTGGACTCAGCTTTCCTCTCTTTCCAAAACGTATCACACCCTTCCATGGTGACACCTTAAGCATGACCATGTCTCCGACCTTAAATTCTAACGGTTTTCTCCTATTATTGGCGTAACTCTTCTGTCGGCTTCTCGCAGCAAGTAAACGGTTCTTAATTTGCACAATATTCTCTGTAGTATCTTGATGAGATGGCATTTATACATGATCTCATCGTTCTTTTCGGACTTTAAATGCATAAAAATGTCATAAAATACCATATATATGCTTGTGTTTGTTTACTTGTGTATTCTAGGTATGGATATCGTGAAAAAGACAAAAGATCACAAGTTACAAGAAAAAACGGACACGAGAAACGAAGCCGTACAAAGAACCGGGCCCTAATCATGGAATTCTCAACAAATACCCTTGAACACTTGAAGACAAACAAGATTGATCCTCATTTATTGAAGAAATGACACTTAAAACCCTTGTATATTCATAATTACAAGTTTGGTCCCTTAAGTTTGTCAAAATTACACAAAAGGTCCCTCAACTTTGAAGAAATGGCAAGATTAGTCCCTCAACAAATCAAAATTGCCAATAATGGTCCCTCATGAAGTCAAAGTTACAATGAAGACCTTTGAAGATCAAGAATGTTCAAAATCAGTCCTTGAAATATCTCAAAATGGCAAAAAGAACCCTTGAAAACCCTTTTGAAAAGTTATGTGCCAAAATTGCCAAGTGGTGAAAGTTGTTACAAGTATAATTGGGCGCTGACAGACTTTTATCTCCAAGTGACAAAAGAAAGGAAAGAGGAGGGCTAATGTTGTGCATATGAAACATTTAAACACAAAAATGCGCCAAACACTTCCCCAATCCTATAAAAACGGATCAAAAGTTGTTACTGTAGCAGTCAAGAACCCAGATTTTACACCAACTTAAACAAATGGTAAAATGAAATTACCCTTACCCACACTTGATTCACACGCCTATAATCTCATCCCAACCTTAAAACACTCACTCCCACTCACCAAATGGCCCCACCACCAAAACCGTTTCACCATCATGTGACAACTTCCTCACCAAGGATTGCCACGTGTCAAGATCAACAGCCCACATCATTTGCTTCATCACAAAGCTATTATAAACGGTTTGGATGCATTTTGGACAACTCACATCAAGAAAACGTCTAGAAGACTTAGGGCATTTAGGGAATTTCACTTCTAGGGTTTGTGAATAGTGTTTAGCCAGGCATTTGCCTATAAAAGGAGACCTCAACATGTGAGAGTCCCTTTGTTCCAGATTTTAGCTTTTAATCTTTGTAATTCCTTTTTATGAAATAAAGTTTGAATTTCTTAAAATTTTGAGTTCTAATCTGTTATTTATAAAAGTTTGGTAGAAGCTAAAATCTGAGTTCCATTTATATGTTTGAAGGTTTTTGAGGCAAGGTTTTAGTTGATAAAGCTTGGGCTTCAAAAATCAGAAAGTTGGCATTATTTTTGATCTCACTTTGTGTTTGTTCATCTTAGCAGCATTGGAAGCTGGTACTTGTTCTGCTAGTACCTCAGCTCAAACAATCCAGGGCCTGGATGTAGGTCTTGGAGGTTTGCACCTTCTTCCCTTTTCATTTTCTCTTTAAGTTTCTGATTATTTGTGATTTTTGTGGATTATTGCTTGAATCTGTGGTATTGTGGTTGATTATTGTTGATTTGGCTTTGTTTGATGTTAATGAGGTGTTACTGATCTGATTTGTGGGTTGAATCTTCATAAGCCTTTGAAAATTTGTGAAAATAAGTTTTAAAAGGGTGTTTGGGATTACTGCATAAGTTGGATTTGTGGCTTGTTAAGTGCTTGTGTGTTGTATGCAAGTATTGGTATCTGTTATTTGGGAGCATATGTTCATCTGTTTGCAGGTTTTGAGGCTTTGAACACATTGATTCATAGATTGGCTATAAAATCTTCATAACTTGGTAAAATTGGCTAGGATTTTGAGGACACCTAGATCTAAGCATAGGTTAAGGGTAACAAGTGCTAAATCATAGTTAATCACACCAGGTTAGAAGAATTTGGGGCTTGAAATTGGATCAAGTGTCAAGTATATCAGCAAACTGTTTCTGCATATTGTTCTTTGTTCATCAGTAACTTTTTGTGCTTTGATCTTGCTATTTACTTTGATTCAGTGTTTGATTCTTGTTGCTTTGTGTTCATTGTTAGTTTATATAGCTTGTGTATGCATCTGGTTAAGTTTAGTTGGCTTATTTTGCTTAAATCTGCTTATTAAGTGCTTAACTGCTTATTTGCATATCTGGAGCATATCTGTGGACTGTTTGGCTTATTGTGGCTTATTGTGTGGATCATTTTGTGATTTTATTGTTGCTATTGACTCCTTGTGGTTCACTGATCACAAGGGTGCCTTTGTTTCCAATTGAATCAAACCAGAACTCTCAAATAAGCTTGGTCAATTAGTCAAAGCAGTGGGAACTCCTTTCCCCTGCTGGTTGCCACTGCTAGTGCATTTTTTGTGCCAGCTTATCAATAAGCTATAATAGCTTATTTTAACCAGCAACAACTTTGTTTTTGTAATAGGTGCTCATATTTTGACCCATTTGTTCATCCTGGAGCATTTGGGTGGTTGACTTTTAGGTTTGACTAGAAAACCAACTCCTTTGACTTTTACATAAGTTCATTTGTGCTTATTCTGGCTTATTGCTTGTGCTTATTGGATTTTTGTTGATTGATATTGCTTATTGAGTCCATTTGAAAGCTTTTGCAAGTTGAATCAGCTTCTGAGGTGCATTATTTCTCAAAAACGACTATTTTGTCGTTTTGTGGATTTTTGCTTTTCTATTTTCTGGCTTATTGAGTGTGCTTATTGGAAATTTCTTTTGACAGATCTCTTAAGCATCCTAAAAGAGGTTTGTGTGTCAAATTAGAGCTTATGGCATTAGCTTATGGCTTAATGGGCTGAAAAGCCCAATAAGAATAAGCTTTGTGTTCAATAAGCTGTGATAAGCACATTTTCAGCTTTTGGGCCTTTATAGTTTTGTTCTTAGAATTGAATTTTAAGTCAGATAGGGCTTTTCCAAGTCAATTGGGCCAATTTTGACTTTTTGGGCTGAAAAGCCCATTTAGGTTGACTGAATTTGGATTTGGCCCATTTGAGGGCCCATTAGGGGTATTTTGGTAATTTCACTTTCATTTTCTGATTATTTAGGTTAAAATAAACTAGTTTGCAAGTTTTTAGAATTTTTTATAATTTTTGGTTTTTTAATATTATTTTATTATTATTTTTAAAATTTCACTTTTTCCAACTTTTTACATTTTTCTTAGATTAAATACATTAAAATAGGAATTTAGAAACTTTTAGAATAATTTTATCACTTTTAGATTAATTTTTATAATTATTTTAAGTTTTAATAGTTTTAAAATCATTTTAAATAGTTTTTATTGTTTTTAAAATTTCTAAAAATAGTTTTTAATCATTTTAGGTCATTTTTGAGTTTTATCAATTGAAAAATCTTTATTTGGGCTTTTTGATAATTTATATGATTTTTAGGGCTTTAATTAGCATTTAAAAATTGAATATTTAATTATTTAAAAGGTTTGAAAAAGTTTTGATCATTGGTAAACTCTTAGTTTATTATTTTTGATTCTTGGTGAATTTTTGGTAATTTTTAGAATTTATTTTTATTTTTGTGGTTTTTAAGGTTCTACGTTTTAACTTTCTAGTAGTGATTTTGTATTAATTTTTATTTTTACGTCTTCGTCATTTTCTCTTCTAATCCCCTTCTAAACCAAATGTTAATCTCAAATCTTGTACATCTTAGTCACACACATATACCTCCTTGGGAAACGAACTTAATTGGGTCGTTAACACTTGATTTTTCCTAAAGTCATTTGTTCAATACTTACCGCTTTTACGCCTTTTTCCTAAAGGGTGTAATTTACCACAATCACTTTGGCGCCGCTGCCGGGGAGGTGTGTCGTGATAAATTTGCATTGTTGTTTTTAATATTAACCAAAATAGTATTTGTATTAGTAGAACTCTACTAATACGTATTATCGGTTTTCTTGGTTTTTCTTGTACAAATATTATTACTATATTGTATTAAGTATCACAATAAATTTACAATATCTCCAAAAGTGTGAAAACACAACCTTAATTGGGATTTGATCTCCTAATTATTGTATTCGAATCTCAAACAAAAAGAAAAAGGCAAAAATAGATAAATACTTTCGTGAAGCTCGATTTTGAAAGATACAAACTATAAGGTGGGTATAAGGCGGGTATTATAAAATATACCCTAAGAAAAAAGGCTCTTAAGTGCTTCGCGCCGCCTCGTTTCCCCGCTTGCTTGTGAGTATTTTGAGATTGAAGGCTAATCGAGGGTTTTGCCGCCCAAAGTATTATTACGTATAATATATTTGCTTGGTTTTCTTTGTGATTAAACCCTCTTGAACAATTTGGTTTTCACCAAAGTTCTAAAGTCATTGGAAGGCGTTCACTCCACGTGATCGTTTTCATTCCTTTGAGGCTTCTTTAATCAAGAGTTTGATTCGAGGAGAGATTTTGTAGATTGTTGTCTACGAAGATACACCAAAATCCAAAAAAAATTAAATATCATCAAAAACACAAAAAAATTGAAAATTCACAAGACACCCAAAAAGAATCTTCTTTGCTCACCTCCCATTCTTCGTGAAGTTTATGATCACTCATAATCAAGCAAAACGAGCTCGTAAACGACTTCAAAAGCAAGCCAATCAAGAGACGTTGATTGTTGAAGAACCTCCAATTGTTGAACCTATTGTAGAACAAGAAGTCGTCATGGCTAATCGTACTATGATGGAGTTGCTACAAGCACCCACCGAGGGTTTTGGAGAGGCTATTGTAATTCCCGCCATCCTTGCGGAGAATTTCGAAATTAAGACGGGTTTAATGTCAATGTTGCAAGCAAATAAGTTTAGAGGTCACGAGAAAGACAACCCGCATTACAACATTAGGAATTTCAACCGTCTCACCGCCCCTAGCAAATTTAAGGATGTTCCACATGACGCCATTAAGATGATGTTGTTTCCATACTCGTTGGATGGACCCGCAAAAATTTGGCTCGAGAAAGAACCGCCAAATTCGATTTTGACATGGGCCGATCTCGTTTCTAAGTTTGTGAACAAGTTTTTTCCACCATCTAAAACAACACACTTAAAAAATGAGATTTCTCGATTTGTGCAAAGAAATAATGAAAGTTTTTCAATGGCATGGGAACGCTTTAAAGAGATGTTACATGAATGTCCACACCATGATTTTACGGAATTGCATCAAGTGGATACTTTTTATAATGGGCTTAATGATCATGAACGAGATTATTTGAATGCCGCCGCGGGTGGTAATTTTTTGTGCAAGACGACAAATGAGGCTTTACAAATCATTGAAAATAGATCTAAGGTTTATAACCCTCGTAACGCACCGAGTGTTGCCAATATGGGTTCGTCATCTTCGTCACAATCGTCTCGTAGCATTAATGCCTTACATTTTTTTTTTGGGTAAAGGGGACTATCCCCGGTAAAATATATATTCCCAAAAAACCGATAAGTACAATGGAATGTGACTAAAATGTCACATTAACCTCAAGCTCAAAACTTGAACTACCACAACCATATGACATGCCATATGAAGTCAACCTATTACAAAACCAATCACGCCAATAGGAAAAACCACCTAATGGCACAAAGACATAACAAAACAATCATATTAACTAAAAATTGAATTCGGTATGCTCCAAATCTGAGTATAATGAACAGCCTCCGTAGTCTTCTTACATGATGAAGCTAATGAAGAAAATCGGTTTTTTGATAGATTTGCTAATTAATGTCCCATTGGAAGGCTCAAGAAGCTTCCAATTCCGCTTCGGTTAAAGCGGTTGCTAAGAGTTGTTTATCTTGTGGGGGAGCTCATGATCTTTCCGAGTGCATTACCGCGGATGGTAACACTTCGAGTGCTTATGTAGCAACGGGAACTTACAACCAAAACGGTCAAGGTTCCCGTCCAAATCACGCTCCACCAAACCAAAATGTTAACAATTATCGAAACAACAACCAAGGTAATTACCAAGGCAATACACGCAATTACAACAAAGGGAATTATCAAAGTGGGAATGGACAAATCTCTAATCAAAACCAAAACCGTGATTTTCAAAACACTACACAAGGTTTTCAAAATGCTCACACTAAAAATTTACAAGGAGAATTTTTGGATTATGCAAAAGCAAATGATGCTAAATTTGATAATATGCAACGTGAGATGATTAGCTTAAGATCCGAGTTGAAAAACGAGCTTAAAAATGAACTTGCTAATGAACTTAAAACTCATGCAAACAAAATGGAAGGAAATGTCCAACGTCTACAACAAAATCAACAAAAGATGGAATTAGGACAATATGAGATTAAGCAAGAGTTATTAAAAGCGGATGCTAGGCAATCAAAATTTGAGGACCGAATGGCTAAGATGTTTGAAGCAATCATGTGCAAACCCTCTTCTTCGGGTGGTCTTCCTAGTGATACCATTGCAAACCCGAAGGGAGAAATGAAGTTTATTACTACACGAAGTGGTAAAACTTTCAAGGAACCAATCTCTCGTCCAAGTACTTCTAAGGAGAAGGAAATCGAGAAAGAACCCGAGGTGATGGTCGAAAAGGAGCACATTACAATCCCACGAAGTACCGCTCATACCACACCTACGGTTGAACCAATACCAATTGTGGAACCCGAGTTTCCAAGGCCATTGCCTAATGACCAACCCACACCACCTTTACCCTACCCTTCAAGACGAAACAAAGAGAAAATGCAAGAACGTAACAAACAACAAATCGAGCTTTTTATAAAAATGTTTCAACAAGTGCATTTTGATGTGAGTTTAGCCGACGCGTTGTTATATATGCCTCGTTTCGCTTCCCCTTTTAAAAGTATGATGAGCGATAAGGAAAAGCTTTCAAAGCTTGCTAATTGTTCTTCGGTTTATCTTTACCGCATACCGGAAAAAGTTGGTGATCCCGGAAAGTTTCTCATTCCTTGTGACATACAAGATATGAAAGAATGCCTCGCCTTGGCCGATCTTGGTGCGAGCATTAATTTGATGCCATTTTCCATTTGGAAATCGCTTTCGCTTCCGGCTCTCATTCCTTCGAACATGTCCATCGAGATGGCCGATCATTCTACGATTATGGCATGTGGAGTAGCCGAAGATGTTTTCGTGAAAGTGGGGAAGTTCTACTATCCCGTTGATTTTATAGTAGTTGACATCCCCGCGGATCCTCAAGTTCCTCTAATTTTAGGTCGATCATTTTTAGACACTTCGAGATCGCTTATCGATGTTCATGCAAGAACTATCACTTTGAGATTCAACGAAGAGGAACTTGTTATAAACGCTACTTAAAACTCGAAACCTTCTCATGTTTATGCAATCGCTACCATCAATCACATTGACATCGTTGATGTGGTTTGCGATGAGTTTTCACAAGAAGTGTTAGGTTTTTCCGATAGCTAGTCAAGTGGCAATCCCACTATTTTGGATCCGATTCTTGCTAATTCCACACCAAATCTCACTCCATTCCAAGGAGGCGATTTCACTTCAAATGAAATCGACAATGAAGATGAGGTGTTGATTAGTGATGATACTTCTATTCCACCATTTCTTTCACCGATGGAAGTTATGAGTGTTGAAACAAAATCTTCAATCGAGGAACCACCTATCCTTGAATTGAAAGATCTTCCTTCTCACCTTGAATACGCATTCTTGGAAGGTGATGACAAGTTGCCGGTTATTATTGCAAAAGGTCTTGCTAATGATGAAAAAACCGAGCTCTTGAAAGTTCTTAAGGCTCATAAAGGGGCAATTGCGTGGAAAATTTCCGACATTAAGGGTATTGACCCAAAATTTTGTACTCACAAGATTTTAATGGAGGAGGACTACAAACCCGCAATTCAAAGTCAAAGAAGGGTAAATCCCAAAATTCACGATGTCATTAAAAAGGAGGTCCTTAAACTCCTTGACGCGGGAATGATTTATCCTATATCCGATAGCCCATGGGTGAGCCCAATCCATTGTGTCCCTAAAAAGGGAGGAATGACCGTTGTGCCTAATGAAAACAACGAGTTAATTCCCACTCGTGTTGTGACCGGTTGGAGGGTGTGTATTGACTACCGAAAGTTAAATGACGCCACTCGTAAAGACCACTTTCCTTTGCCCTTCATGGATCAAATGTTGGAGCGACTTGCGGGAAACGAATTCTATTGCTTTTTAGATGGTTTTTCCGGTTACTTTCAAATCCCTATCGACCCTCGTGATCTAGAGAAGACTACTTTTACGTGTCCTTATGGAACGTTCGCTTATCGTAGGATGCCTTTCGGACTTTGTAATGCACCCGGTACGTTTCAACGGTGTATGATGGCGATTTTTCACGATATGATCGAGAAGTCGATGGAAGTGTTTATGGATGACTTCTCGGTGTTTGGTAATTCGTTCACGTCATGTTTATCTAATCTCGAGCAAATGTTAAAACGTTGTGAAGAAACCAATCTTGTGCTTAATTGGGAGAAATGTCATTTCATGTGTAAACAAGGAATCGTCTTAGGACATAAGGTGTCGAAGGCGGGGATTGAGGTCGATAAAGCTAAGGTAGACGTCATCGCCAAGTTACCTCATCCCAAAACCGTTAAGGGAGTTAGGAGTTTCCTAGGCCATGCGGGCTTTTATCGTCGTTTCATCAAAGACTTTTCGAAGATTTCTCGTCCTATGACACACCTTCTCGAGAAGGATGCTCCTTTTAAATTTAATGAGGATTGTGTTAAGGCTTTCGAAACTCTCAAAAGGAAACTTACCGAAGCTCCCATTCTTGTTGCTCCTAATTGGGAATTACCCTTTGAAATCATGTGCGATGCAAGTGATTATGCTATAGGGGCCGTCTTACGGCAACGTTATGACAAGCATTTCCGTCCTATCCACTATGCTAGTAAGACGATGACCGAGGCTCAATTAAAGTACACTACAACGGAAAAGGAATTCCTTGCCGTGGTCTATGCTTTTGAGAAATTCCGACCTTATCTCGTCTTGACTAAAAGCATCGTGTATACCGACCATTCGGCTATCAAGTATCTCTTAGCTAAGCAAGATGCTAAGCCGAGATTGCTTCGTTGGATGCTCCTCCTCCAAGAATTTGATGTCACCGTGCTTGACAAAAAAGGAGCCGAGAATCTAGCGGCCAATCATCTCTCTCGTCTAGAAGATCCTCACAAAGATGTTTTCGAGAACAAGGAAATTACCGAAACATTTCCTCTTGAGACTCTCGGTGTAGTGAATTCTAAAGACACAACCCCATGGTTTGCCGACATTGCAAATTACCATGCGGGCAATTTCATAATCAAGGGTATGACGACACAACAAAAACTAAAATTCTTTCGTGACGTCAAGTTCTATTTTTGGGACGACCCTTATCTCTTTCGGATTTGTGCGGATCAACTCGTTCGACGTTGTGTGTTTGGTGCCGAAGCTTCTAATATCCTTAGAGCTTGTCACGAGGGACCCACGGGTGGTCACCACGGTGCTAATCTCACGGCTAAGAAAGTGTTCGATGCCGGTTTCTTTTGGCCTTCTATCTATCGTGATGCACACGCACTTGTGAAGTCGTGTGATTCGTGCCAACCTCAAGGAAAATCGTCTCAACGTGATGAAATGCCGCAAAACATAATTCAAGTTTGTGAGATTTTCGACATATGGGGAATAGATTTTATGGGTCCGTTCCCATCGTCTCATGGCAACAAATATATCCTCGTCGCGGTGGACTACCTTTCTAAGTGGGTGGAAGCTAAGGCTTTGCCTACTAATGATACTCGTGTGGTAGTGAAGTTTTTGAAGCAACTATTCTCTCGGTTCGGAACCCCTCGTGCTATTATAAGCGATCGTGGAACCCATTTTTGTAATGACCAATTCGAAAAGGTTCTAAAGAAATATGGGGTTACACATCGTCTTTCTACGGCTTATCACCCGCAAACGAGTGGGCAAGTCGAGGTTTCGAACCGAGCTTTGAAGAGGATTTTAGAGAGGTCAATTGGAGAAAACCGCGCTTCATGGTCCGACAAACTCGATGACGCTTTATGGGCCTTTAGGACCGCTTATAAGACACCTATCGGTTGCACTCCTTATAAGTTAGTCTATGGGAAGAATTGTCATTTGCCCATTGAGTTGGAGCATAAAGCATATTGGGCCCTTAAGCATGCTAATTTTGACTTGAAAACCGCGGGAAATCACCGGAAAATACAATTGAATGAATTGGATGAATTAAGGGATAATGCTTATGAAAATTCATTAATTTTTAAAGAAAAGACTAAAAAGTTTCATGATTCAAAGATTAAAAACCGGGTTTTTAACGTTGGTGATCAAGTGTTGCTTTTTAACTCTCGTCTTAAGATATGTTCCGGGAAATTGAAATCTCGTTGGTCGGGTCCGTTCACCATTACACAAGTGTTTCCATATGGGACCATTGAGCTAGCTCAAGATGATGGTCCTAATTTCAAGGTGAATGGACATAGGCTTAAGCACTACTTTGGTGGGGAAATTCCTTCAATGGTTGCCCCCGACCAAGACACCTTCCCCAATGATAATTAGCATTGAGGGGATCGAGTCGAGCTCATGACTCGGTAATCAAAAACGAGGTGCCTCGTGGGGGAGATCCCATGCTTATCTTTTATGCTCACTATTCACTAATAAGGGGACTTGTACCCTTTCAACGCGTTGTCTCGTGATTGTTTGTGATTGTGTTATCTAGATCATCATCATCATCTACGATTGAAGACTCTCGTGTTCGTTTACGTGAGCCTCCATCGTTCGTTTGAAGAAGTTTTTCACGATTCCATGACATATCCTTTGTTGTTCTAACAATTATCTTTTAGCATACTTAATAAACGGCTTTAGATATATTGTTGATCACCCTTTCCATGCTAGATCCTAAGCATTCGACTCTTCGTCTCTAGTATGGGGGTGCTCCACCTTTAGACTCGAAACATTGAGTACAATGTTTACTTTTAGTTTGGGGGGGTGAATAGGTACTTGCTTTGCTACGCCCTCACGCTTTGTAATTTTCAATGTTTTGTTTTGCTAATAAGGCTAAAAATGGCCAAATTTTAAAAATTTTCTTAGTTTTCATAAGTGTTTTTAAGACACGAATGTATATTTTCCGTTGGGTAGAATAAGAGTTAATTTTTGACTTGATGGGCATTTGGAGCCATTTACATTCCTTAACCCGCTCAATTCAAGTTTTGCTAGACTTTTATATAGGGAGCTTTAAAACGCGAAAGTCTTAATTCATTCGGGTTAAGAACAAGAACTTTTCGCAAGTTCCTATAATTGATTCTATAAAGTCACTTATCAAGGGAACTTTAAAACGCATTCTCTAAACTTGAAAAAGTCCAAGAAAGTGCAAGATCCTATAGGTGGCTTGAAAACCCAAAACTTTGATTTGATATAGTCTTAATGAAAGCTAATCCAAATTTGGCTTAATTTTGACTTGCATGGCTAAGTATTCACGAGTCTCTTTAATTAGAGGTATTTATATAGTGAAGAACGAGAAATGATAGAGTTAGACAAGTGATCATGCTAAACGTAGAACATGAAAGTGTTCTTTCAAAAACTCATATGTTTTTAATTGTGGCTTTTTCTTCCCATAAGATCAATGCATTAGGAATAAATCATAATTGCAATAAGTAAGGTCGTACGATTTGAAAGGTTACTTAGCCTCTAGCGCAAGATCGTTTAAAAGTTGCTCGGGGTTGAATAGAGTTCATAGCCAAGGCATAACTTATTGAAGCGGGACGCGAAAATTGGCGATCATCCAAAAAGGCCCTAACAAGGCATGAGGAGCTCTATTTTTGCTAAAGATCCAAAGATGATGTGAAGTATCATTATTCCTAAATCAATATGAAGGATCGAGACACACGACGAGAAGCAATTACTCCCCTAAAGAATGGAGAAAGTCTATCCAAAACGACCCTGACAAGGTATGAGGATAAATATATCCAAGTCCGAAAAGAAGGCGGATCGTTGTATATCAAACTCCAAAGTAAAGATTGAAGAAAAATGATGAAGTCGTGGTCCTATATGAAGAATCTCTCAAAAATGTCAAGTGAAGAAATTCCAAATATATGAAGAGAAGACCATAATTTCAAGAACGTCTTCCCAAGATTTGAAGTATGAAGTACATGCCAAATATCGGTCCGAGAAAGGTCTCAAATCGTGAAACGAGTTATGCCAAGATATGAACTTAAGGAGATACACGAGAAGCCGTTTTAAAAGATTTTGTCCTTCGGCTAACTATTGATCAAATCGTGCTACTTTGCTTTCGGACTAATAACTACTCAAATAAGTCAATATGAATCACTCGTGATCCATGACAATTAGATAAAAAATGCTAGTAACCCATTTCCTTTTATAATAACTAGGATTGCGGGGAGAAAAAGTATTACACAATTTGGACGTATGAGTAGTGTTAGCATTGTGACTTGTACCAACAATGATCTCGTTTTTGCACTTAGCATGGAATGTATGACAATCAAGGATGACGAAGTTTACTCTAAGGGACATTTACTTGTTTCTATTCTTTGACCCTAAAAGTCACTTTTTGTGATGAAAATCATATGTTATGTCTTTTACACATCTTCGTAGTATGTTGCAAGTCTTTTTACTTTTCAATAAAGGTTAATAAAATTGAACTTTGGTGATGCTTAGATACTTTATTCTAGCATTGCGTGAGGGCACGGCAATGGTTTAGTATGGGGGAGTGATGAGATGGCATTTATACATGATCTCATCGTTCTTTTCGGACTTTAAATGCATAAAAATGTCATAAAATACCATATATATGCTTGTGTTTGTTTACTTGTGTATTCTAGGTATGGATATCGTGAAAAAGACAAAAGATCACAAGTTACAAGGAAAACGGACACGAGAAACGAAGCCGTACAAAGAACCGGGCCCTAATCATGGAATTCTCAACAAATACCCTTGAAGACTTGAAGACAAACAAGATTGATCCTCATTTATTGAAGAAATGACACTTAAAACCCTTGTATATTCATAATTACAAGTTTGGTCCCTTAAGTTTGTCAAAATTACAGAAAAGGTCCCTCAACTTTGAAGAAATGGAAAGATTAGTCCCTCACCAAATCAAAATTGCCAATAATGGTCCCTCATGAAGTCAAAGTTACAATGAAGACCTTTGAAGATCAAGAATGTTCAAAATCAGTCCTTGAAATATCTCAAAATGGCAAAAAGAACCCTTGAAAACCCTTTTGAAAAGTTATGTGCCAAAATTGCCAAGTGGTGAAAGTTGTTACAAGTATAATTGGGCGCTGACAGACTTTTATCTCCAAGTGACAAAAGAAAGGAAATAGGAGGGCTAATGTTGTGCATATGAAACATTTAAACACAAAAATGCGCCAAACACTTCCCCAATCCTATAAAAACGGATCAAAAGTTGTTACTGTAGCAGTCAAGAACCCAGATTTTACACCAACTTAAACAAAGGGTAAAATGAAATTACCCTTACCCACACTTGATTCACACGCCTATAATCTCATCCCAACCTTAAAACACTCACTCCCACTCACCAAATGGCCCCACCACCAAAACCGTTTCACCATCATGTGACAACTTCCTCACCAAGGATTGCCACGTGTCAAGATCAACAGCCCACATCATTTGCTTCATCACAAAGCTATTATAAACGGTTTGGATGCATTTTGGACAGCTCACATCAAGAAAACGTCTAGAAGACTTAGGGCATTTAGGGAATTTCACTTCTAGGGTTTGTGAATAGTGTTTAGCCAGGCATTTGCCTATAAAAGGAGACCTCAACATGTGAGAGTCCCTTTGTTCCAGATTTTAGCTTTTAATCTTTGTAATTCCTTTTTATGAAATAAAGTTTGAATTTCTTAAACTTTTGAGTTCTAATCTGTTATTTATAAAAGTTTGGTGTTTGAGAAGCTAAAATCTGAGTTCCATTTATATGTTTGAAGGTTTTTGAGGCAAGGTTTTAGTTTTTTTATCTCACTTTGTGTTTGTTCATCTTAGCAGCATTGGAAGCTAGTACTTGTTCTGCTAGTACCTCAGCTCAAACAATCCATGGCCTGGATGTAAGTCTTGGAGGTTTGCACCTTCTTCCCTTTTCATTTTCTCTTTAAGTTTCTGATTATTTGTGATTTTTGTGGATTATTGCTTGAATCTGTGGTATTGTGGTTGATTATTGTTGATTTGGCTTTGTTTGATGTTAATGAGGTGTTACTGATCTGATTTGTGGGTTGAATCTTCATATTCTGAATTTCCAGCAACGTTTAAGGCAGGTTTCATGAATAATAGTCGGAATGAGGGTGGTGTTGGTACATCAAATAGCTTTGAGATTCTAAATCAATCTGATTCGGAGGTAGAAGAGGTTGAGAATGTCTATGATGAAGCTGCATACTTATATCATGACAAGAGGGATAAAGTTAAATGAAGACAAGAATAAATCTTTGATTTTATTTTGTTCTATTTTTTTTTAGGTGTGTAATTGTATATGGCATGTCATATACATCGTTGTAGGCGTTTATCAAGCGTTTAGCTTGAGGTTAATGTGGTATTTCAGCCACATTCCATCTGTACTTCAATGTTTTTTGGTGTAATATATTTTACCGGGGATAGTCCCTTTTACCCAAAAAAAAAAAAATTTGTGAAAATAAGTTTTAAAAGGGTGTTTGGGATTACTGCATAAGTTGGATTTGTGGCTTGTTAAGTGCTTGTGTGTTGTATGCAAGTATTGGTATCTGTTATTTAGGAGCATATGTTCATCTGTTAGCAGGTTTTGAGGCTTTGAACACATTGATTCATAGATTGGCTATAAAATCTTCATAACTTGGTAAAATTGGCTAGGATTTTGAGGACACCTAGATCTAAGCATAGGTTAAGGGTAACAAGTGCTAAATCATAGTTAATCACACCAGGGTAGAAGAATTTGGGGCTTGAAATTGGATCAAGTGTCAAGTATATCAGCAAACTGTTTCTGCATATTGTTCTTTGTTCATCTGTAACTTTTTGTGCTTTGATCTTGCTATTTACTTTGATTCAGTGTTTGATTCTTGTTGCTTTGTGTTCATTGTTAGTTTATATAGCTTGTGTATGCATCTGGTTAAGTTTGGTTGGCTTATTTTGCTTAAATCTGCTTATTAAGTGCTTAACTGCTTATTTGCATATCTGGAGCATATCTGTGGATTGTTTGGCTTATTGTGGCTTATTGTGTGGATCATTTTGTGATTTTATTGTTGCTATTGACTCCTTGTGGTTCACTGATCACAAGGGTGCCTTTGTTTCCAATTGAATCAAACCAGAACTCTCAAATAAGCTTGGTCAATTAGTCAAAGCAGTGGGAACTCCTTTCCCCTGCTGGTTGCCACTGCTAGTGCATTTTTTGTGTCAGCTTATCAATAAGCTATAATAGCTTATTTTAACTAGCAACAACTTTGTTTTTGTAATAGGTGCTCATATTTTGACCCATTTGTTCATCCTGGAGCATTTGGGTGGTTGACTTTTAGGTTTGACTAGAAAACCAACTCCTTTGACTTTTACATAAGTTCATTTGTGCTTATTCTGGCTTATTGCTTGTGCTTATTAGATTTTTGTTGATTGATATTGCTTATTGAGTCCATTTGAAAGCTTTTGCAAGTTGAATCAGCTTCTGAGGTGCATTATTTCTCAAAAACGACTATTTTGTCGTTTTGTGGATTTTTGCTTTTCTATTTTCTGGCTTATTGAGTGTGCTTATTGGAAAATTCTTTTGACAGATATCTTAAGCATCCTAAAAGAGGGTTGTGTTTCAAATTAGAGCTTATGGCATTAGCTTATGGCTTAATGGGCTGAAAAGCCCAATAAGAATAAGCTTTGTGTTCAATAAGTTGTGATAAGCACATTTTCAGCTTTTGGGCCTTTAGAGTTTTGTTCTTAGAATTGAATTTTAAGTCAGATAGGGCTTTTCCAAGTCAATTGGGCCAAGTTTGACTTTTTGGGCCCAAAAGCCCATTTAGGTTGACTGAATTTGGATTTGGCCCATTTGAGGGCCCATTATGGGTATTTTGGTAATTTCACTTCCATTTTCTGATTATTTAGGTTAAAATAAACTAGTTTGAAGTTTTTAGAATTTTTTATAATTTTTGGATTTTTAATATTATTTTATTATTATTTTATTATTATTTTTAAAATTTCACTTTTTCCAACTTTTTACATTTTTCTTAGGTTAAATACATTAAAATAGGAATTTAGCAACTTTTAGAATAATTTTATCACTTTTAGATTAATTTTTATAATTATTTTAAGTTTTAATAGTTTTTAAATCATTTTAAATAGTTTTTATTGTTTTTAAAATTTCTAAAAAAAGTTTTTAATCATTTTAGGTCATTTTTGAGTTTTATCAATTGAAAACTATTTATTTGGGCTTTTTGATAATTTATTTGATTTTTAGGGCTTTAATTAGCATTTAAAAATTGAATGTTTAATTATTTAAAAGGTTTGAAAAAGTTTTGATCATTGGTAAACTCTTAGTTTATTATATTTGATTTTTGGTGATTTTTTTGTAATTTTTAGAATTTATTTTTATTTTTGTGGTTTTTAAGGTTCTACGTTTTAACTTTCTAGTAGTGATTTTGTATTAATTTTTATTTTTACGTCTTCGTCATTTTCTCTTCTAATCCCCTTCTAAACCAAATATTAATCTCAAATCTTGTACATCTTAGTCACACACATATACCTCCTTGGGAAACGAACTTAATTGGGTCGTTAACACTTGATTTTTCCTAAAGTCATTTGTTCAATACTTACCGCTTTTACGCCTTTTTCCTAAAGGGTGTAATTTACCACAATCATATCTAAAACCATTTCGGGCCCAGTCAACTGATTTTCTCCCACTTCGCCCCAACACACAGGAGACCTACATTTCCTTCCATATAGTGCTTCGAATGGAGCAACCTTAATACTCGCATGATAACTGTTATTATACAAAAACTCCACTAAAGGAAAATGGCGTTCCCAGCTCCCTCCGAAATCAATCACGCATGCTCGAAGCATGTCCTCCAACGTCTGAATTGTTCGTTCGCTTTGGCCATCAGTTTCAGGATGATAGGACGTGCTCAAACTCAATTCGGTGCCCATCGTACGTTGAAGAGATTTCCAAAATTCCGAAGTAAATCTGCTGTCGCGATCCGAGATGATCGATAGAGGTACTCCATGTCGACAAATAATTTCCTTCATATACACACTGGCAAGTTTCTCCATGTTATCCGTCTTCTTCATAGGTAAAAAGTGAGCAGATTTCGTCAGTCTATCCACAATCACCCAAATCATATCACAACCACTAGGAGTCCTAGGTAAACCCGTCACGAAGTCCATAGCGATATTTTCCCATTTCCATTCTGGAATCTCAGGTTGTACCAACAACCCAGACGGTCTCTTATGTTCAGCTTTAACTTTCGCGTAAGTTAAACACTTACTGACGTAACGAGCAATTTCTACCTTCATATTTGGCCACCAGTAGACTTTCTTCATATCGTGATACATCTTATCCGCTCCAGGATGTATCGAGTACTTCGACTTATAAGACTCATTCATGACCAAATCTCGCACTCTAGGCGTTCCTTCCTCAGGTGGACATAGCAGTAACCAAATCCGATTTTCAATATATCTCAGCCCGTCTGACTTTACCACAAAAAGAGGTTTCTTCAGTCTTCCCAGATTCTCGGCGCCAATATTTTCTTTCATCAATCCCTTCTCTTGTGCTTTCAATATCGTTCCGGTCAAATCAACACCCTCAGTCATCACTAATGCTCTGACTCTCAAAGGTTTCTCTCTATCCTTCCTACTAAGTGCATCTGCTACAACGTTCGCCTTGCCAGGATGGTAGCGAATCTCGCAGTCATAGTCACTCAGTAGCTCCACCCATCGTCTTTGTCTCATATTCAACTCCTTCTGGTCTAATATGTGCTGCAAACTCTTGTGGTCAGTGAATACAACACAATTAGCCCCACACAAGTAGTGTCTCCACAGTTTTAGCGCAAAAACTACAGCTCCCAGTTCCAAATCGTGCGTAGTGTAGTTTTCCTCGTGCTTCCTCAATTGCCTCGATGCGTAAGCGATCACCTTCTCACGTTGCATCAAAACAGCTCCATAACCCTTATAAGACGCGTCACAATAAACCATGAAGCCTTCGATTCCTTCCGGCAATGACAAAATCGGAGCAAAACACAGTTTGTCCTTAAGCGTTTTAAAAGCGATTTCTTCATCACTTCCCCATTCAAACACCCGATTCTTCTCAGTAAGCTTGGTCAAGGGCTTTGCAATCAACGAAAACCCTTCAATGAATCTTTGATAATAACCAGCTAAACCAAGAAATTGTCAAACTTCAGTCGGCGTTGTCGGTGCCGACCATTCTTTAATTGCCTCCACCTTGGCAGGATCTACACGAACTCCTTTGTTGTCAATCACATGCCCAAGAAATTGTACAGATTCCAACCAAAATTCACACTTGGAGAATTTTGCGTACAGCTTCTCTTTCTTCAACAGCTCCAATATCGTCCTCAAGTGCTTCTCATGTTCTTCTTTGCTCT
This sequence comes from Glebionis coronaria, assembly GCA_025667525.1. Classification (NCBI taxonomy): domain Eukaryota; kingdom Viridiplantae; phylum Streptophyta; class Magnoliopsida; order Asterales; family Asteraceae; genus Glebionis; species Glebionis coronaria. Next base: position 334,826,261 of record CM046878.1, on the reverse strand, counting down.
TGGAGTAAATAAGAATATCATCAATGAATACAATGACAAACTTATCAAAATACGGCTTGCACACCCGATTCATATGATCCATGAACAATGCAGGCGCATTCATTAATCCAAAAGGCATCACTTGGAATTCAAAATTGTAGAATCATATATTCTTAGGATTGTAGATGTGTTTGTATTATCTAAAGAAGAGATGGAAAAGGAAGAACTAGAGAGAGAAAGAAGAAAGAGAAAGGAGAGAGATGAGAAAGATGGTTTGATTAAGGAAAAGTGAAATATGACAAATGAGCAACCCCTCCTAACATGCTAGGAGGGGATATATATAGCCCACCCTACATGTGGGCTATATGGACTATATTGATTACATAATGGATCACGAGCCCAATACTTGAATATATCATTGGAGTGACCGATCCTTTCTAAATACGTAAAAACGTATTTCCAACAATCTCCCCCTAAGAGAGGTCACTCCAAGTTACAATGTCCTAAATAGTTTATAGCTCGTGATCTATGCTAATAATGATGTGACCGATACTTTCCTTGGAAAACCGTATTTCCAACAATCTCCCCCTAAGGGAGGTCACACCATTTTACAAAATCTTAAACCTAGCATACTATGCTTGAGTCTTTGATCTTGTTCTTGTGAATATGTAGATGAGATCTTTGACTTTAGTCTTGAGCTTGTTTCCTTTCCTTGACCTTGTGCATTTATCACTTGTGAAATTTGCCTCCTTGTGACTTCATGTTCCACATACTTACACCTTTATAAATTCTTGAAAGCTTCAGAGTTGGATACAGCGGAAGACTTGACGTTTAGGCTTTCTTGAATTTGTCGAAGTTAACTTCATAAAGTATAAGCATGCGAGGACGACTTCTTTTCGGATAGTACACTGCAATGCCACCTTCTTGTTATGCTGCATAAGACAGTTAGCAACAAAACATATACACGGATGAAATGGCTTTGAACATTTCATTCTAATTCGGTAGCATTTTACCCCGGTCGGTGAAGACCGTTGGACGATATAAAATATCGTACTTGTGGCAGGTAGTTTCAATTAAGAACCTCCTTGATAAGATTTCGCGGGTAAACCCGTTCTCTTTATTCGACCATCCAAAGCTGACTGCGAACATAAAGAGTGAATCATTTCGATAATAATATCCGCATGATTTGAAGCCGTCAATTCATGTTCCTGGAACAAGTGAAATTCAATTAAGAACCACACCATCGTTGCTTTCCAGTTGTCACGAGCTTGATTCGTATATAATCTTGCAAGTCACCTACCAAGTGCTGTTTGAGGTTAACACTAGAAGGATTTCCACTCATCACTGTGAACACTAAGGTGTCACTCTGAGTGTTCTGGCAAGATTACTAAGATATTACGTAGAGACCTGGAACGTGTTTAAATTCATTTAAGAATTAAACCACTTTTGCTTTCCAGTTATCACAAGTTTGATTCATAAAGAATCGCACAAGTCACCTACCATGAGCTTTTTTATATTCGCTCAAGAAGGATTTCCATCTTCATTGTAAATACTTTCGTATTACTCGGATGTTCAGGCAAGATCATGAAGATTTTGCGTAGGACTCTTAAGATCTTTCTTACTTTTCACAATGTGTGAAGAAGCAAGGAATTATGAAAGTGTGTCCTAATGAGATATTTGATGATCTCAAATGGCTCTAGACTCGATCGTGCATTTTGGATTTTAGTGATCGGAGGCTGGAGAGGAGTGCCACCATTTCAATACCAACTTATTCGGAGTGAATAAATCAATAGAATACATGTTGATCTCCGTGTGATTAAAACAAATACCTTTTGAGAGATATCTGAGTTAGCTGGGTTGGGTTGTGCATTGCATCACTGGGTCCATGATGTTTATCTTCAATATCGAGCATCATTAAAAATGATCTCAATAGCGTATGTGTTGACCCGGTTTCTGCCTAAGTTGTAAGGAGGGCTTCTTTCTTTTCACCCTTTATCTTTACAATTCTTTTTCATTCTTCAACCCCTTCAATGCTTACCAATACGTCATAACTAGCACCTTGTTGTGATTGTTCCAGTGCTAACTTAAGTACTTCGTCGGCATTCAGCTACGTTCACAATCTTTCTCCATCTTTCCTAAGGACTACTATTTTTATCTATGGAATGTCCTTGGGAAGATTCCTCCGGTTTTAGAGGAATCAGTGGACTTAACCTATCCTACCATCCTTATGTCACCACAATCTTCATCGTCGTGAAATAAATGGGTTGTGGGTAAGAATAAATCACCATGAAATCCATTTGGAAGTGCAAATCCATTTTGCTCCCCATTAACATATGCCACGATATCCGAAAACATTTCGCACATGTCGGGATGAGCTATCACATTTAGTCAAACCATTTGTGATTAATCATTTCCCATATTAAATCACATTTTCTCCCCCATATTAAAAATATTAACCCAATCGGTTTTTAATATCAATTGATTTAATAGCATTTGAAGAAAATATGGGAAGAAAAATGCAAATCCAATTATCTTCATGAATTACACAAGCTCCCCCTCAAATTAATGAGGGTGTGCTTGAAACGTAAATTAAATACCTTTTAAACACAAGTGTAAGGTATTTATCACGTGAAAAGATCATATATGATAATGTATTCACAAGATTAGCAATTTACGAGGTTGGACCTGAATAATGGAGAACATCATATGAGAGAATCACATGGTTCTTGTTCACGAATGTTGGTCGCCTCGTCACGTCTGAAGTTATCTCTTGACTCCATGTGTACGATTGATATCGTTGTCTTGACACCAACATGTGAACTTGGCACTTTCAGCGTCAAAGATTCTGAATGCTGGACAATTTCTCCCCCTCAATTGTTGACCTGTGTTCTATTGAAAGAGTTGTAGTCGCCGTTTGAGTAGTCGCATCGTCGAGTATGTAGATATCAAATGTAAATTGCTACGGTTTGTGGAGATGATAACTTCATAAAAACAAGATTTCTCTTAATTTAACAAATAAATGCACTGACACGTACATAAATTCATGTTAGATTGTGTTATTACGTAAACACAATCCCTTACATGGTTATAAAGTAAACCATGCCCGAGAAAATTAATTCCCGTTGTTGAGTCAAAGCTTTCCGGTGAAATGCTTGACTTGAGTATGAAAAACGGGTTACTATCTGAAATAATAGCAAACCATTTTGAGCATGTTTTAAAACATTTGAACTTCTGCTCGAACTTTATTTACAACCCGTGTCATTATTGAATGACATTTCTAGTATCGTAAATATTATCGATTCTAGAAGACATGCTCTTTTCATCAAAACATTTTGAACACACAATTTTGAAAGATATAGAAAAACCTTTTGAGAAATTCTCGAAAAATTGTGTTCATTGTTTTGAAAACCAATTACTTGAGCTTAAGATGTTGAATATCTTATTAAACGAGCTCAAGTCCGAGAAGTTGTAAACTTCCCGTTGTTAAGGATAAGTTACCATCGGCGATAAACTTTCCTTTTAATTGAAGAACGAGTTCTAAGCTGACATTTACCTAGAAATTGTTTTCATGAGCTTGAAAAGTTTTGAATGTTTTAACGTAAAGCTCATGATCGAGAAAGATGAATTTCTCGTTAAGAAGAGAAGTTCTCTTATTTAAAAGATACACTTTACTTTATGAGCTTAAAACATGGAATGTTTTAATACAAGCTCATGACCGAGAAAAAATAATTTCTCGTTACGAGGAAAAGTTATCATGGAAGATAAGCTTTCCTAAAAGTTAAGATGCGAGTTACAGTCTGATATTTAACTGTAAGTCTTTGTGCATGAGCTTAAAAACTTAGAATGTTTTTTTATATTAGCTCATGCCCGAGAAAAATTAATTTCTCGTTGTAAGGATAAGTTTATCATCCGTGATAAACTTTCCTTTCTTTGAAGTCCAGGGCATAATCTGAAATATAATTATACGCCATTTACACGAACTTAAAACTTTTGAATAGCTTTAATGTAAGCTCGTGTCCGAGAAAATTTTAATTTCTCGTTAATGAGGATAAGTTTATCATCGGCGATAAAATTTCCTTTATTTGAAGAACGGGTCATTGTCTGACATTTAACAATGAACCATTTTACACGAGCTTAAAACCGTTGAATAGTTTTAAAGTAAGCTCGTGTCCGAGAAAATTTAATTTCTCATTTTTTAGGATAAGTTTATCATCAACGATAAACTTTCCTTTATCTGAAGATCGGGTCATCATCTGATATTTAATGAAGAGCCTTTTACACGAGCTTAAAACCTTTGAATGGTTTTAAAGTAAGCTCGTGCCCGAAAAATTAATTTCTCCTTTTGAGGGTAAGTTATCATTGCGTAGATAAACTTCCCTTTCTTTGAAGTTCGGGTCACAATCTGTTATTTGACTGTGAGCCATTGTGCATGAGCTTAAAAAACTTCGAATGTTTTTAATTTTAGCTCATGCCCGAGAAACTTAATTTCTCGTTGTGAGGATAAGTTTATCATCGGAGATAAACTTTCCTCTCTTTGATGTGTGGGTTACAGACTGTGATCCGACAGTAAGCCATCTACATTGGTAAGCTTAACCGTGAATCCCCTTAGACACTTGTTTCTCCGATATCTGCTTCTTTAGTAGCCAAACTTTGAGAGTGTCCTTAGTTGAACGATATACAATGATTGGACCGCTTCGTTCTTTTGGAACATCAACTTTGGTACCTGCATTCTCATTAGGAATTCGCATGCTTTGAAATGGGTTAGCGATATCTATTTTAGAAGCAAGTGGGGGTTCACAGTTGTCTTCCCTTGTGCCAGAGGCGACCTGAGATGATTCACTTGTCTTAGCTAGCAAACGTTTCCGTTTATAGAAAACCATAAGTCCAGGCTTAAGTGATGTATCATCCTTTTCAATTTCCTCCCTAGCAGTCTTAGTAGAATCGGAGACTATCCTAGTTAAAGGGCACTCGTTTCCTACAAGAGTGAAATGTCTACCAGTGGGACGCCAAACTTTACCAATGGGTTTGAATTTAGCTATCCACTGGGATTTAAGTCTAGCACGGGAGTTCACCTCATTAAGTAATTTCCTGACACAATAGTCATGATTTGCCGTAAAGACACATTTTCTACATGTTTTACAAGTAGCATATTTAATGTCCGAGTAATTCCTAGATGATTGATCGATGCTCCTAGGAGGTGACATGCTACGGTTAGCAGTGTTGGGTAATCTAGAAGGCATCTGACTAGGTTTGACATTGCTATCTCTTACATGTGTCTTTTGCTTAGCTTCCCTTTGACCATATTTATGGCAAACGTCATTTGAACTAGTTCTAGACGTGGTCTTAGTATTTTTAGAGAAACTAGAGGCAATCATGTGATTAGGTCTTGCTAAAGCTGTTTTGGTCACATTAGGCCTAGTTGCTGGAGTGACTGGTCTAGAAAGATGAACCAAATCAACTTGGGAGGCAAACCGCGGTCTCGAGGATTGAGGTTGCTCGGATCTAAATGCAGTCGGTTGTCGAATGAACTGATTTTTAGGTGTTTCCCCAAGATTGATGTTTTTTCAAGCTTAGTGTCCACACTAGTTCCTTTAGATTTCCTTAATTCATTTCTCAATACAGCTATAGCAAAGACCTTTTCCTGTACTTGAGCCTTTAAAGTCTCATTCTCTTTGAGCAAGTTATCTTGGGATGCCAATTTAGATTCAAGCAACTTAATTTGTTTCAAAAGATTATCCTTTTCAGCTTTAGAATCTAGAACTTTTTGATCCAATTTTCGTTCAAGAACAACGTTGGACTTTTCAAGTTCTTCAAAGTATGTTTCAAATTTGTTCGTTTTCTTCGAAAATTCTAGATTGGCATCCTCAAGATCTTTTGATCGTTGAGCTATGATCGTTTCGAGCTCTCTAATCTTGGAATCAGAATCAATTAACGAAGTAGCCACAAAGCATTTATCATGATGTACTATAGCATTCTGAACAATCTCTCCCCCATTATGACTCACATCGGATGAATCAGAAGTGGTATTGCTATCACTCTTCTCCATCCCATGTTTGTCATAATTAAGTTCGGAATGCTCAATATGCGGCATTTCATCAGCATGTACATCATATATAACATTAAATTGTACCATGTTCGTAGGCTCTTCGTCATAAACGGGTAAGGTGTCATCAAAAGAGATGGCATGAACATTCCATGGCGTGCCAGTGGTTTCATGCTTTCCTTCTGATTCCATGCTCTTGCAATCTTTAGGCTCCAAGTTTTCAACCGTATGACCATCTTCCTTTTGCATTTGTGTTTCTTGCACATGACAAGCACCCGGCAGGTGAAGTTGCGATGTTCGTGAATCAAATGCTCAAGAAATTCTACGTGTTTGAAAACTTTGCTACGAAAGTCTTGAATCTCGGAATGCATGTCTTCAAGGAAATACTTGCAGATCATTGAATTTTCTTTCTTAGCAACATCGAATTGAAGGAATGTCGACAAGTTTTTCACTAGAACTTGAAGTACATATGTGGATGCAGATTGATTTAAGGCTTCTTTGTCAAGTTCCTTGTCGAGTGTGCGCAAGTTTTTCATCATGTCATCGATGAAGAAAAGAGAAAATTGACCAAAGAGTTCATTAGAGGTTGGTCTGGCCGTGACTTTTTGAAGTTCGAAGAGATGACGTTGAAGTTGTCTAAATGAGACCTTACACCTAATTCTTTCCTCGTGTTGCATTTTCTACAAGTCTCCCTCTCGAAAAGTTGAATTCAAAGACTCCATTGAATTTTGTGGTTGTTTTCGTGATTTTGCAATTCGTGAAGAAATTTAGAAACAGAAATTTATGAAATATGACAAAACCAACGAAAGATCCGTGAATAACTCTTAAAAAAATCCTCGATTGATGATATAACTCGGCTCAAAAATTGTTGTCGGCTCAAACGTCGATAAAACAAATTGGAGTCCAATTCAAACTCAACTCATTCCAAAAATAAAGCCCGTAAACAAATTAAACCAACCTTCGGTTAATATAGTGATCAACCTGACAATTTATATCCAATTTTTCTTGGTCTCGTCAAATAAATTTTATCCCTTTGGTTCTTTCGTAATACCCGCCTCAACACGATGTACCAAATCACACTACCATTGTCAAATAGCTAAGCCCAAGTTAAAAACCCGATCCAAAATACAAATACTTATTATACCCGATTATAATAAATATTTATTGATCCAAAAAAACGGATTGAGCAAAATCCTAATATTTCACACACTTTATCCCAACCGCTTTTCTCCTTGCGTTCACACGTGGAGTAGTCAACAAAAAACGTGTGGTTGTCGCAAGTATAGAAAAAACTGTGACCCACCACCTTGTTTCCTCCGCCTGTTTAAAACCAAACCAGATACCAACACAATTTCTATCTAAAAAAATGTGTCTCCTATCTGCTATCATATCTCTCTCTCCTATCTCATATACCAAAATCATCCATCACCTTCATGTTTACACCGCCCTTATTCTCCTTAAAGATATAACTCCTTCGTCTTAACAAATCCCCTATAATCCAAACAAAGAAAATCTGATCACGACGTTGTTTCCTTTGCAATCTGACAAACCCTCAATCACAAATCCACCGAGTCACCCAAATCCACTCAATCACAATCTCAATCTAATTTGTATTTGACTTTCCATCAAACGCAGCCCCTATTTTCTTTATCTCCACCGAGTCACCCAAAACCACTCAATCACAATCTCAATCTGATGTAGCAACGAGGTGCGCAAACCAAAGGATATTGACTTCAAGAACGATTCAGGTCTCGGGTAAGTACTGACTTCTTCTGTTTCTTGTTGTGAGGTCGAAAGAAATGATGTGTAAATATTTACACTGATCGATTCAGGTCTCGGGTGTTGTGTCAGTTTCAAAAAAATAGTGTCTTGTCAATTTTTGGAGTTTGGGTTTTTGTAGCACGAGATGTTGGTGAAAATGAGAGGGAGTCGAGTCTAGTATTAAATGAGTCTGCGAATGGCTTTGTCGGTTCGAGTGAGGGTGTCGTGAGGGTTTGTATCGAGGGTGTTGGGTTTGTTGGGTCGAGACTTCGAAGTGGTTTTTGGTTTGTAAGACTTCGTCTGATGAAGTTGTGTTCGAGTCAGGGTTTTCGAGTCAGATGGGTGATTGAGTCAGTTGGTGTTTGGATTAGGTGATGAGTAATATGAGAAGTTTAGGTGTGTTGTTGTTTAATTCGAGTCTTGCGAAAGATTTTTGGTTGAGTCAGTTTACCGAGTTAGTTTTGGAGTCGAAGTGTTGTGAAAGAGTCTTATGTTTGAGTCTGGGTGCCGTTAAGTTTGAATCGAGTGAGTGAGGGCCTTATCCGGAATAAATCAAAGACTTATCCGGAGTATTTATTTCAAAGGCTTATCCGGGATAACGTTTCGAGGACTTATCCTGAATATGGTTTTCGAGGCTTATCCGGAATAAAGATTCGAGGACTTATCCTGAATATGGTTTTCGAGGCTTAACCGGAATAAAGTTTCGAGGACTATCCGGAATATGGCTTTCGAGGCTTATCCGGAATAAAGTTTCGGTGACTATCCGGAAAATTGGTTTTCGAGGCTTAACTTATCTGGAATGAAGTTTCGATGACTATCCGGAAGATGGTTTTCGAGGCTTAACTTATCCGGAATGAAGTTTCGATGACTATCCGGAAAATGGTTTTCGAGGCTTAACTTATCCGGAATAAAGTTTTCGGCTTATCCGGAAAAAAAAAACAAAATTTGATACTGATACCTTTGTAATTTTCAATGATAAAAAAATGATAGAAAACTGATAAAAAATGATACTTTTGAGATTTTCAATGATCAAAGTTGATAGAAAACGGATAAAAAACTGATAGAAAACTAAAAAAAAATGATAGGAAACACGGAACTCCAAATGTTATATCAGATCCGAAATTAAAGCAAAAGAAAAAAAAATTGACGAAAAAATCAATAGATAAAAACACGTCAATCCAAAGAATCAACCAAAGCTCTTGATACCAATTGTAAAGCTCTATAGTCGATACACATTCTAAATGACCCGTCCTTCTTCTTTACAAATAACACAGGCGCTCCCCATGGCGATGAACTTGGTCTAATAAACCCCTTATCCATCAATTCTTTCAATTGATCAGATAACTCATTTAGTTCTGACGGTGCCAATCGATAAGGTGCACGAGCAACCGATGCGGCTCCTGGCATCAAATCGATCTGAAATTCCACTTCACGAGAGGGCGGTAAACCCGTCAACTCATCAGGAAAAACTTCCGGATACTCTCGAATCACAGGCACCTCTTCCAACTTTGTCTCTACATCACCATCACTAGAAATCTGCGCCAGAAATACATCGCATCCTTCTTCAATATACCTCATCATCTTCAAGCAAGATATTACTCTCAGAAGAGAAGTACATTCATTACCCTTCACAGTCAATACCCTATTTCTCAACGGGATTTGGACCAACCTTTGTCCACAAACAATCACCGTACTATGCGCCATTAACCAATCCATCCCAATAATCACGTCAAAAGATCCTAGCTCTATAGGCATTAAGTCAATATCGAAGGCATAATTCCCTAACTTCAAGGAACACCCTCTTAGTATAGAATTAGTACTAACAATCTTTCCATCGGCTAATTCCACATTATAGTTTGTCGTTATCATCACCGGTTCTCTATTGATAAGGCGACTAAATTTTACGTCTACAAAGCTTTTGTCGGATCCAGAATCAAATAATACACTAGCATAACGAGCGTCAAGTAGAAACGTACCGGTCACCACATTCGGGCCTTGAGGTTTTTCAGCGGTACCTACTCTGTATACGACAGCAACATCATTTCCTCCCTGTCTATTCCCAGCTTTCGGGCAGTTTCCTTGCTTGTGCCCCTTTTCTCCACAACCAAAACAGACCATTACTCTAGTGGCATTCGCCCCAGTAGCCACACCTCTAGATTGACATTCTGCAGCTCTATGGCCAGCCTTCTCACACTTGCCACATGCAGGAGGACAATTCCCAATGTGGTACAAATTACAACGGGCACACTAAGGATTGACCTTGATTCCTCTGGGGGCAGTAGTTGATCTCATCCCATCGTCCCTCCTTTGGTTAAACTGCTGGTTATGATTTGGTCCTTGATTGTTGTTGCGATGACCCCCACGATTCTGTCCTTGTGGTTGACTCACCAGAGCAGCTTCCCATTTCCTTTTGTTTCCCTCAGCAATATAGTATTTCTTGTCTTGCAACTTAACATCCATCAGTGCATGAGCCATCTGAACGGCTTCATCAAATGATCCGGGCTTTGACGAAGTAGTCTCACCCTTAATGTTGCTGGACAGACCCTTGATATATTGTTTCATCTTCTTGCGATCGCCTGCGAAAACATCAGGACACAACAGGCTTAACTCATTGAACCTTCTTGTATAAGCAGTGATGTCATTATTCTTCAACGACAAGTGTCTCAACTCATCCTCTAACTGACCCAGCTCTTCCTCGGGGCAAAACTTCTTGGTTAAAAGTGCCTTGGTTGCAGCCCAAGTTCTTCCATTTTCTACTACCAATCCGACAGTAGCCACCTGGTTGTTCCACCAGCTTAAAGCATCATCCAGGAAAGTATCAGCTGCAAATTTAACTTTGTTTTCCTCAGAGCACCCACTGATTTCGAAAGTGCTCTCAATCTTTTCCACCCATCTACGGAGTTCCAAAGCTACACCGGTACCACGGAACTGTGTGGGACCACATTTCACGAAACCGGCGTATGAACATTCCCTTGGGGCTGGTTGCCTCTCCATATTTCACCTTGACCCTGGTCTCTGTTCGCACGATCTGCCTCAAGAGCATTGGCGATTGCCTCTTGAATCATGGTGTTTACTCGAGCGGTTGTCAACTTTGGAGGCATGGTGAAGTCTTAGTTACACCTCTCTGCAATGACAGGGAAATAGAAAACAAGGTAAGTATACATATCAAGATTAAGAAGGATTTCTCTTTCAGGACATAATATAAGTACACCAACACATCAACAAGGTTACTAATATTCATCAATCACATCACAAAAGAGCAAATTTAAGACTTATCATAGATTATGAAAGGTAAACATGGATTGCATTGATAGATCAACCAAAATCTGTGACAAGTAATGCCACTACAACCATACACCAACAAACTTAAAGTTATCAAGTTTTCATCATAATGCCATCATACGGGTGTCTAAATAAGTTCAATTACAACGATCAAAAGATAAAAATGAAATACGAGTAACTAGCCACGTGGTGATCCACAAGACTTCTTGGACGGTGGTTCTTCCTCGTCCTCCTCTGGCTCTTCCTCACTATCTTCTTCCTCATCCATCTTTCTCTTCCCTTTATCGTTCGGCTTACATTCTGCCACCCTCTTCCTTCTAGAAGTAGACCCAAACTCCGGTGCTACCTGATTCCCAAAAGCAACACACTCACCCCCGGCGGGCGGTTGAACCATGAAATCATTGGCCTCTAGCTCAGAGTCATCCACGAATCTCCAGTCTTGCGGTAGGGATGGTCTTACATGGTGCTCCCAACTCTGCATCCGGACTAACCTAGCCTGGTCTTCCTTAACCCGCTCTAGACTTGCACTCAAATTTGCTATCATGGATCTTAAACTATCAATATCATTCTTAGTCGATGCTCTATTGTACTCAGCCCTTGCGGTCCTTGTCAATAACTTCTGATATGCTCTTTCGTTCTCGTCAAACCTCTTAATCACTTTTGTCTCTACCACGTAATGTTCGTACATTAGCCTATCAATCCTTCTCAAGAAAAACCATTCGTCACTATACTGTCTTGGCCCAGGGAAAGTGACCCTTGAGATGTCCTCATGGAGAGAACTAGCACTAGCCGCAGCGTCGGACCTTCTAGCGATACCTGGCATACCGATCAGATGAGAGATACGGGCAGGCCTGGGGATAGTAATAATTCTTCGACCGGGGATCTGAGCTTGCACATTTTTCGCCTCAGCTTGTCCTACAACAGCTGCTCCAATGTTTTCCCCTACCTCTTCTCTCCCGGTTTCCTCCACAATTATGTTTTCATTCCCTTTAGGTGGTACCTTGGCCATCTCTGCAATCACAGGAAATTTTGGAGGGTACGTAAGGTCATCATTCAATATTTATAATTATATGCATGCAAATGCAATGCAAAGGTGGTACACATGCCCAAAACGCGATAATATGATGTTCATGCATATGCAATACAAGAATTACGGTATCGAGTACTCCGCGTACAATTTCAACATTCACATATAGTAGTTTAGTATTTACGTAATAAATACTCATACATTCATTTCAATTTAAAAGGGATACATCTATTTCCATCAATACTAAAAGTAAACCTTACCGGAGCCATGCAGGATAGTTGTGTGCTTGGAAAATTTCTTACGACACCAAAAGTTATAGTTTGGGGTTTTTCAAAATGACCTAGTTCTCTATAACTCATGGCTCTGATTACCAATCTCTAACACCCCCAGATCGTATGCGCAGCGGAACTACAACATATGGGTGCTAGGCAGTTATCATTACACACAAGCTATTTCGAACGACTCAAAGAGACGTAAAAATTTAAACATAAATTAAACATTGTTAAAACATCAAAGTCTACTGCTTCCCAAACCCCATAGAAAATACAAAACAGAGTTGCGTTTAGGTCCCCACTGAATCTCAACCCAAAAGTACATTACTTGTTTCACATGACATAATATAAAAGTTTTAAGTGATAAAAGGGAGGAAAGACAAAGTAGACCACCAAGCCACAACAATTTCCATCCTCGCATGCTCCCTTCTACCATACATCCATTACCTGAAACACATGCTTAGAGAGGTCAACAAATAATGTTGAGCGAAATTTATAGGTTTTACAATCTCATTTTTGAACATAAGTGTATAAAATCAATCACGATCATTTATAGAATTGTCGATCAAACAATCTATCATTCAAGGTTATTATCGTTAGCAATAGCTAATAATCGTGTTTAAGCTCATGACACTAATTCGTTAACTCAATCACCCGCGTACATTTACCGGCATGACTAAGATGAAACCAGTGCCCCTTCTAAAGGCATTAGTTACAATTATACCTTATTTCTTATCACAAGTTATCCGTCCGCAGAGGGTACTGAACGTACTAGCTCTCGTCTTGGATAGGGTCGTCAAACCCATAGTACTATCAATTGTATAAGCGGATATTTCCAATCCACACAAGGATTAAACAATAGTTAATAGTTCATGAATATAGGGTCTTTTGCAACTAGGTACTCAACACAATTCAGGCAACTTTCGGGTCCAACAATCATTCATGACTTATGTTCGTTTTTGTTTAAAATAGCATGCATCCCCCTCGCGGGTAAAACCATTATAAAGTGTTATAAAGCGAGGCTATAAACTCACCTTGCGTAGGTTCTAGCGAATACGTAACGAAAATATCACCGACGATGTGGTTGCCCCGGAAAATCACACGTGACCTAAAAATCAAAATACAAAAACCGAATCAATACTCCGTGTACATTATTGTACTAAACACGCGTATATAAAAATACTTAATGCTTATGATAACTCACGCCAAAACTTAAACATGTGATTGTTACTAGACTCGTACTATCTATCCATGTAATTAAAAAAATGTTTCCCATTTTATAATTTTGCCGGTACTTACCAAAAGTACGGGCTGTTTTCTAACACTTAAGCATCACTATAAATTATGAGAAAATTTTTATAAATACCTTACAACCTGTAGATATCCCATTTTAAATTCCAGAGAAAGTTTTCACTTTTAAGACCCAATGTCCATTACATCACTAGACTTAACTTTTCGGACAGATTTGCACCTTTACAATGTAAGACTTCTTTAACTTATTTAAAATATTCCATTAGCTAATTTGACCCCTAAATCTAAAAATAGACTCAAAAATACAGGTTTAGCACCAAAGAACAACTTTCAATTCTTTATAAAACTCTATCTTTGGTCCCTGGGATTTGACCTAAAACCAAACATAATTTCGGGTTATGTTGATTTTCATCTCCCGGTACACGAAATTTCAAAGTAGCATAACTTTTGACTTGTTTGGAGTCGTAAGCTCATTTTTATCCCAAATCGAAGCTAAGACAAAGCTCTATAACTACATCCTAGCCTCATGACCGGTTTTCAAAGTTAAACCCACGAAAACTTGCTTAAACAATCTGCCTAATTTTACCTTCCTCCAAATCAACTCAACACATGTTTCCAGTCCGTTCTAACATCACCTAGACCTATACTAACCACTTATAAACAATCATAAACATCCTAATCATCCTATACTATTAGGAAAATCAAACCTTCATAAAAACCCAATTCCTAAACCACACATGCAATGAGTTTAAACCATCTAGAAACATCAAAAACATCACTCTCAACATAACCCCACATCAAACACCAAGAACAACCAAACACCCCCATTTGGCCGTGGGGTGTTAGTGTCTAAAACACCCAAACCAAATTGATTCTAGCTAATTTTATGGATGATTAATCATTACCAATACATCAATTAAACATACAGGTATTTGAAGAGGAAGGTATTAGTTTAATTGCTTCGTTTCTTGGTAAGCTTATTATGATGGATAATTATACTGATAATATGTGCAAAGAGTCTTGGGGTCGTTGTAGTTTTGCTCGTTGTCTTATTGAGATGAATGCTGATTCGGAGTTTATAGATAACGTTACTATTGGTGTCCCTGATCTTGAAGGCTCGGGTTGTACTAAGGAGTTAATTCGAGTTGAATATGAATGGAAACCGCCTAGATGTCATACTTGTAATATTTTTGGTCATTCAGTTGATTCTTGTCCGAAAATTGTTAAACCTATAACGGTTGAAAAAGTGACAATTCATGTTGATAATGATGGGTTCCAACAAGTGCAAAGCAAGAGGAAGAAGTACAAAGGTAATTTGGGGAATCAAGTTCCGAGAGGTGTTCCATTGAGCAAGGGTTTCCAAGCAGGTAAGACGGTTGTTTTTCGCCCAAAAACTCACTTGGATTCTACAAGTACGAGTGCTGATAATAGTAGTAAGTTGAATACTAAATCTGGTCAGCTACAGCAGTCTAGCAAGCTTAATGGTCCGAACAAGGCTAAAGCTCAAATGAGCAGTGTTTCTACATCTAATAAATTTTCATCTTTGTCCATGCCTGGTATTGATGAAGGGGCTCAAGTAAGCGAGGAAGATAATGAGGAGGAGGAGGGAGTCGAGGTCGTCTTTGATGAATCGGTGAATCTTCTCAATACTCATATTGGGGCAAGCACTCTTACTGGCTGATCGCATGTTGATATTTTATTATTTTCCTCGTAACTTTATGTTATCGTCTTGGTTTTTGTCTAGTTTATATATTTCCAGTATTCTAGACTAGTTAATGTTTATGGCCTGTCGTAAACATTTTGTTTAACAAGCTGCCTGTAGCTTGCGGTTAATGTGGCATTTCAGCCACATTCCTTGTACTTCAACGCTTTTTTTGGTTCTATTTACCGGAGTCATTGCTACCCTTTTACCAAAAAAAACATGTTTTTGAAAATCTTTGATTCTTGAAAAATTTAAGTTAGTTCATGTTGTTATGGATTGCACAAAAACACTTACAATGGATATTTAGGAAGTGGTTTAAACTTGGATTATTCAAAATCAAAAAGGAAAAAAATTTATGGTGGTGGTGGGTTGGAGGCCGACGACCAAAGAGAGAGGAGAAGGAGAGAAAGAAAATTTTGAAATGATTTTTGTTGTGTGTTTTTACCTTTTCCCCATTTTGTAAAATTTGGAGGGGTCTCTCTTGCCATCTTGGTTTTCTTTTGGCCTCATTTTTAAATGACAAATTTTAGTAGCGGGAATCGACTTACTAGTTGGTTTTGAAAATTTGCGGGAGTCAGGGGTCGCCCCGAACACTCAAAAATACTTTAAAGCAATTTAAACGCACCCGGGATATGATAAAACGCACCCGGCTCGACTTAACACGAACTAAAAATAAAATTCTCAAAAAATTCTAATATCGACAAAGCGACAATAAGACGTAAAACTTGGGCATCCGTCGGGATCGTAGTCGTCGTCGGCTTTCTTAAATCGTCAATCGTTAAGATTACGACCTTAAACGTCGGTTTCAACTTAAACGGTAAAATATATAATAAATAAAATTTCTTAAAAATTTCAAAAATATTCGTAATTTAGGGTAAAGTAAGTGGCCTCGGGTTTTGGGTATCACAGACATCCACCTCTTTTCAATCTCCAACCTTTCCCCAAGGGTGTTCCCTATCCATGGGTGTGCTAGCCCATTTTTCATATGGAGAAAAGCCAAACTTCTTCAAGATTTCTGCTACATATTTATCTTGAGAGATGAAGATACCATCTTCTTTCTGCTGAATTGTAACCCTAGAAAGAAGTTTATCTCTCCCGTTGCACTCATCTTGAATTTGTTTGTCATGAGCTTGGAAAAGTCTTCACTCATCTTTGGACTGGAAGAGCCAAAGATGATATCATCCACATAGACCTGAACAAGTAAAAAGTCCTTACCAGCCTTCTTGGTAAACAAAGTCTGATCTATGGTGCCCCTCTTGAATCCATTTTCCACCAGATAGGTGGACAATGTGCCATACCATGCTCTTGGGGCTTGATGAAGTCCATACATTGCTTTCTTCACTCTATACACCTTGTCTGGATGTTCAGAATCTTCAAAACCATAGGATGCATAACATAAACCTCCTCTTCAATTGTGCCATAAAGAAAAGCACTCTTCACATCCATTTGATAAACTGTGAAGCCTATGCAGAAGCATAGGCTAGGAAAATCCTTATTGCTTCAATCCTTGCAACAGGTGCAAAAACCTCTTCATAGTCTATCCCTTCCTCTTGTGTATAGCCTTGAGCAACTAAACGTGCCTTGTTTCTGACCACAATTCCTCTCTCATCCTTCTTGTTTCTAAGAACCCATCTTGTCCCTATAGGTCTGACATATTTGGGACAGTCAACTAACTCCCAAACATCTTGAATAGCAAATTGGTGAAGCTCATCTGCATTTCTTCCACCCAACTTGGTTCTTTGAGAGCATCAAATGTCTTCTTTGGTTCCTGTTGTGACAGAAAACAAGCAAACAAACATGCATGGACAAGAGGGGTATTGTATAATCCATGATTTTACCATGATTAAATGTAATAAAGTTTCACCCAATGATCCTATAACACTCTCTCATGTGTTATATTTCTATAAGATATGTGTGAACTTGTCCATTATGTACCTTATACTTATACATTCATCCTTGTTGTAGATAACTACATAACTCAAACCATGTACTTAAAAACTAGAAGAACAAGTAATAAAATGTATAACCAACATTTGAGTATACAACACTTAACAAATTTGGAAAACATGCTACACAATGTATATGTAGCCATGTATGTATGTATGCATACTATAAGCATACTTACACTATCTTGGACTAGCCCAAGATCATTTTTTCTTTGTGTTCTAGCCCAACACAAGCCCACAACAAGCCCACCCTTCCCTTTGGTTGGCCTTATACAGCACACATCCACTATGTGGAAGAAGAAGAGTTGCCTTGGTTTTGGAAAAGCCAACACTTGGCACAATGACTCTTACCAAGGCAATCATACCTTTTGCCTTGCCTTCTCTTTCTTCTTTAAGCCGAAAACACACACCCACACTTCTCATTCTCTCATGCAAATCCAATCTCACTTCTCTCTTCTCCTTTCTCTCTCAAATCGTACGAATACATCCAAGAACATACATTAACTTCACTAGATCTTTGTCTCGTCTTAACTACTAATCATTTAGTAGTATCTTCACCTTTGGAATCATTATAGCAAGCCCTAGCCGAATCCTTAAGGGTCACGGCTTGGTTATAATTAGGGTTTTCATCTTCTTCAAGATTAGATCCCTAATCTCCTTTGTTCTCTAGATCTTCCTTGGTAACTTTAGCAAGAAAGGTATTACTCATTATGCTTTCTTCATTTTTACTTGCATGCATCAACATCCACCTATAAACACATGTAACAAACTTGTTAAAAATCAAGATTTGATAAAACCATGACCATCTAGGTCACGGCATATTTGTGAATACCATTAGTCATGGTTAAAAAATTTTAATAAAGAAACCTATGACTAGTATTCTATGTTTAAACTTGATTAGAAATCATATGAATCATTTTATGAATTTTAATGTAGCCGTGGGTTAAAAATCTCACTTTTTGAGATTTTGGTTAACTAATAATCATAAATCTCAAAAGTAAACTTGTGTAACTCAAAACCATGAAAAACCATGACCTTAAAGGTCACGGCATAACTAAATGGACATATATGATTTATGTACTAACTTTTAAATAATGGGATATGTATTTATACATGTATAATGAACTACTAAAAATCACTAAAACACTTTATGTGTATAAATATAGCCGTGGGCTATATATATTCTTAAATGGATTTTAAATGTACATGCATGTCTATGTAAAACCTAGATCTAGTGTTAAGAACTTAACTTAACCTAATAAACATAAAACAATCATAAAGATCTTATGGGAACATTTGGGGAAAAACAATATAGCCGTGGGCTATATGTTGTTTTTCTTGGATTCATGGTAACCTTGGAAACATGCAATAAGCCTAGATAATTATGTTGGACTTTATAAATAATTATAAAACACAAAACTATCTAAAGACCTCATCTTGGAAACACCAAGATTAAATTATAGTCGTGGGCTATATATGTATATACATGGACTTATGATTTGGTTTCTTGGTTTGTAGATAGCTAGATCTTATTTTGGGACACTTATAATTACATGCAACCTTAGAACAAGTCTTGACTTATCTTAATCAGCTAAAACATAAAATAGCCGTGAGTCATAAGCTCACATTAGGGTTTATAACCTATATGCAAACATGAAACACATCTAGATCTCATTTGGTACATCAAATAAAACAAACCATGGATTTTATTATTTTATTAGGACTTATAACTTGAATTTGATAAGCTAATAATAAGCTTATGAGAAAACCTAGACTATTACTTACATAAAATGAAAAAGTAGTATTGATGGACTAATCAAGCCCATACACCATTAGTCCAAAACCTAATGGACCCAATAAGCCCATTTAACAAATCTTAGTACCTTAATGGACTTAAGAATGTGTTTAGGCCCATTTAATTAATTAGTGGACTTAAAAATGTATTTAAGCCCAATAAATGTTTTAAAGGCCCATTTAACAAATTAGTGGACTTAAAATGTATTTTGACCCACTAGATAGCCCATTAGATCTTTAGCCCATTTAATGAGCCCATTTAATGTTTTGGATATTTAAATAAAAGTTTTTATAATAAAATATAACTTATAAAGACTTTTGGACTAAAATGACAATTTATGAAACCTAAGGACTAAAACCGTGACATTTGAAACTTGTTTTGATAAACTATTAAACACAAGGACTAAAAATGTAATTATCTGAAAGTCTACGGTTTAATAAATACCATCCGTGGCATATTAAACCCTGGGGACTATTTTGGAAAGTTTCTAAAAGTTATTTTGTCATTTCATAACCCTAAGGACCATAAATAAGCCCTAGGGACTGTTTTTGCCATTGTATGAAAGTTAAAAAACCTAGTTACAATTAGGAGGACTAATTATGCAATAACCCAAAAGTATAACAAGCCCTAGGTACTAAAAGTGTAAAATCCAAAAGTTTTACTTTACTTAAAATATGAAGGGACCAGTTTTGCCATATTCTGAAACTTTAACAAACCCTAACTCTTATTCTATTTTAATTTAGTAAAACTTAGATAAATCCTAAACTAAAAGGATTTAAGTGGTAAAGTCTTAAACTTGCAATTTATAAATTATTTTATAAATGTTAAATAATTTATAGGAACTTTATAGTTAAATAAAATATTTATATTTTTACTTTAAAAAAATAAAATATTTATATTTTGCTTTATGAAATAAATTGTATAAACAATATGGATATGTATAATTAAAAACATATACTTTTAGGAAATAAAATTATATGAACGTAAAATAAATTGAATGCAAGTATGTATACTAATATTATAAGTAAAACATTTTGTGTTTACTTAAATATGAAACTTGAATACAAGTTTAAATGGATATTGTTAATACTTGTATTACAGTTATTTAAATAAATATTTTAGCATTAATAAACTGATTAAAAATCTGTATAAGCATACACATATGTTCCTTGTATTATCTATTAAGACTGTACTATTTGATTAGGCATAGCTTGTGGCGTGAGCATTATTTGGATATTCATATTATACAGCTATTGCCAACTCCCAGGTGAGTTTACAGCCCTATATAAACTATTGATAAACTTTTCCTTTACGGGGGAGAAAACATGCAACAATTTTATTGTACATAACGAAATTGTATAAACTTGACTACGATTGACTATTATAGAAACCGTTAAATTGTTGTAAATTGCCCGAATATTATAAATAGATCTATTTGGGATTGACCATCCCCATCTGGGTGAGTCATGCTCACTGTGCCTTGGTCGGGACAACAGATGTATACCATGTTGGAACTGGGTTTGGGTGTCTTTTTGTAGGACACTACGTTCTCATCTGTTGAGGACTATGAAAGGTTAAGCTTCAGTTTCGAGTAATAGAAAATGTAATCTACCTTTTAGTAAAAATGATTTGTACATTGTTACTTCCATGATTGATGTATGTCCAAACTAATTATTACTAAACCTGTAAATTCACCAACTTTATGTTGACCTTCTAAGCATGTTTTTCTCAGGAAAATGAAGTTAGTACGGGGTGTGTGCATGGACTCAAGCATTATTGTAATCTGCATTGTAGGACTCGTCAAGGGTTCTATTTGGGGAAAATAAACAATCTATTTTTCTTATGTTGAAGACAATTTTATAAATTTGTACAATGATCATGTAATATGTTTTGAATAATCTCTTATCTTATGCTTTATGAACTATGTGCTATCGATCCACCCTTGTGACATCTCCGTTGATAATTCCGTATAATTTGTCCCTACCCAGGGTGTCACAGAGAATGGTATCAGAGCATTAGTTATAGAGAACCAGATAAGTTTTTAAATAAAATAAAAATAAAGTAATTTTTCTTTTATTTAAAACTGGACTGTAACTTTATAAAATCTTTTGGGATTTTTTTTGGGACCGTATATATTAGTTAAGCATGTAGATCGTAGGGCATTTTGTGCTATGTGAACTAAGTGAGTATTGATTGTTAAATCAACTGGTTAAATAATTATATATATATATAAGTAATAATATATATAACCTCAAAACATTGCGATGATTGTTTAAAAGGGATATGCTTCATAAAACTTGTAACCAAAAAATAATATTTTTCTTTTGTTTGTAAGCTTATACTTACTTCAAATTTAAAATAATATTATTTTAAGAGTATCATGACTCCGCCTACTGCACCTCCGAATCTACTACCAGTGGTAGCCCCTGTTCCAGCTATCCCTTCATCACCACGATTAGTACAGTGTGGATGGTTATCAGCCTCGGATTTAGAGGATGACCAGACTATTGAAGCTGTACTTCCCGAGGACCCTTTTTCTGCTCCAGCATCAGCTATTGTAAAACCCACATGCTTTTACCATGAATAGTACCTTTAAGATCGTACGTACAAGATTAAAACTTTCCTTTTATAGTATTTTTACGTTCACGTATAAGAATTTTAAGTATTATGTACGTGTTAGAACACGATAAGTATTTATTACGTATGAACACACAATAATTATTCAAATATAATTATAATCACGAACATGCGATCATGAAATCATGAACGTAAATTAATCACGAGCTAATATTAATTACGTATATATATTTATTACGAACACGAATAAATATATTAGGTCACGATCAATAATTAACTAGAACACATAAAACACGAACACGATAAAACACGAACGCACACTAAAATAATTAGACTCGGAAAAGGTACGGGTTACCCCAAGTGGGGCCCCCTACCCGCGGCTACACCAAAAGAATAGGCCAAGCCCATTTAATTTTTTACTAACAAGGGGTTAAGGGGTAAAACATGTTTCACTTTTCAGATTACAGGAAAAATAACAAAACCCTGAAAAGTTTCTCCTTCTCCTTTGTTCTCTCTTTGGCCGCCGGATACAAGACACAAAAAGGGGGTGTTCGGTTGATTTTTAATCTTAAATTTTGTGCAAGCATTCGTGTGTGTTCATCCTTGATCGATCCACGCATTCGGTATAACCTTTTTAATCCTTTTCTTGTATGTTTTGATTGAATAAGTCACATAAAATCATGATGTTTTTAAAAACTAATTAAAAACATTTATTAAACATGTAAATGGTTATAGGGTAAATCAAAACAAGGGTTTTTAGGGGTGTTTGTTCTAGCCGACGCCTAAACCGAACCCCCAAGGGGTCTCGGCTTGGCTTATGAACCACCACCGAAACCTCATGGTCTCGGTATGGTGGTGTGGGTCCCACGGCAGCAGCAAACAGGGGGGAACCCCGACTTGGTTCGGGGTATGGTGTTGATTACGGGTCCGGTTCATGGTTTCTAGTCACGATCCGGTTCATTGATTATGTTAAGGTTTATGATTTTAATAGTTTATGTTAAAAATTAAATTAATAAAACATGACATAATTAATTTAATTAACATGACTTAGGTTATAAATTTAAATTATTAGATCATGAATTTTAACCTAAGTATTTATTTTTAATTAGACTTTATAATTAATTAATTATTAAAAACCATGACTATAATTAATTAATCAACATGACTTAGGTAATATTATTCGTAATTAATAATACATGTTTTAACCTAAGTATTTTAACTTTATTTAATTAAAAACATGATATATTTAATTAAATACTTTTAACCTATAGTTTATTTAATTTACATGTAATAATTAATAAACTATACCTTATAACAATATGACTTAGAAAATAATCAGAAAACACTTAAGCTTATATAATTAGCTTATTTAACCAGCTTATATCTAATTATGGAAACTTTCTATTTTTAGAAACTTATTTAAATAAGGCAGCTAATCTATTTATGGAAACTTTCTATTTTTAGAAACTTATCTATTTTAAGCAGTAATTCTGTTTTTGGAAACTTTCTATTTTTGGAAACTTTCTATTTTTGGTAACTTTCTATTTTCGGAAACTTTCTATTTTAGAAAACCTGCTATTTTTAGAAAGTTACTTATTATTACACAACAAGTATAATAATACATGAAATACAAGTAATACTTAATCAGAATAGACAGAATGTAAAGATAAATACAATATGAAGCTTTAAACAGTAAAACATGACATGAACGTATAAAATAAGCTAAGGCATGACATAAAATCAGTTACGTATTTAGTAATCAGATACTTATACACGTATGTATTTATGTAGCATTAGTGATACCGAAGTAGGACTCTCTTCCGTTCGTCTTCTTCGTTCACTGGACATAAGGTACAGATTCTCGTCCTTTCAGTATGGACATTCTTTCCTTATTAGGATTCCCCGTATGTAGCCAACTGTTTTCCTATAGTATAAGTTTATATGTTTGATTGCTTATGTTTAATTTAGAATACCTATAGCCATATACATGCATGACCAGTTTCACCTAGTTATGGAGGTACCATAACCATAACACTAGAGGCACTGGTGTTATGACTTCCCCACGGCGGAGTGATTGCTCGTGGCGTCCCTTCAGCTTTTGGCCATATTATTATATTTATCATGTGGGGCGTATGGGTGCATCCTAGTTACATGTTTTTAGTAGATTACTCAGTGTGAATGTGGTGTGTGCCTTGCATCCTTCACAAGGAGCTGATCCCCCCTACCCAAAACCAGTATATTAAATTAGAGGCAGCCCCTCTAATTTGCATGATGAGGTCACCCCTCCAATTATTCATGCACGGTGGATTTTCATGACCTATATTGGCTAATGGTAGAATATGTTAAACAGTTTTTATAAGATAAACATAAGGCTTTCAAACTATAAAACCAGTTTTTACTAAGACTTAACCGGGTTATTCGGGACTTAGTTTCTTATGTTGTTATATGTTTATATGCTTATATTATTCATACTTTATTGTACATCCGTGCATTGAGCGTATTGCTCAGCCGTTTTCCTTTTCATGTTCCCAAATGGCAGGTACTCAGGGACGCTCGTAGACTTTAAGCGTACGTGCATATAGACTGAAAGCGTTCTAGCCTTTCTTTACTTTATGTATTATCTTTACATTGATACTCTTTCCATGTACATTGTTTAGTCCTTTCATTTACAGTACTTATGTTTGTGTGTGATGAGCTTTACTTTTGGACTACCGATGTTTGATTCCGGTATTTCCTTTTATGGTCATGTAATGTTTTAGACATTTATCCTTGTATGCTTTGATGACACGCCATAATTACGCGTGACATTCCATTATCAAAATGAGGTGTTACAATTATGGTATCAGAGCCAAGGCTTCGACCTGTAGGCTCTCAAAATATGACCTGTGATTAGTGGGTAGTCACTATGGTCTTCCTAGAACTGACAGTCGTTTTCATGCATTCATCATTTTTATGCATACATATATATGTCATTGTCGCAGGTTTATGACTAAGTAATGGTTGGTACAGGACTGGCCCTATTTAGTCGCATGTGTTTTATCGAAACTTTTAAATTTGGGACCGACCCATAGGCGTCCCCTCGCCATGTCTATTATTTTGGGTGAACTGACCATAGGCGTTCACTCTCGAGCATACAAAAGTTTTCATAAAACTGCATATATATTTTATGTTTTGATCTGTTTAATCATATGTTTTATGTTATACTGTCAGATGATTCTCACACGCGAGCAGGAACAACTCAATGCAGCAATCCAAGCTGCAATGCAAGCTTTGCTTCCTCAACTGAGGAATGACATCAGGGCTGATGTTCAAGCTGCCAACAATCAGCAGCATAACCAAGCACCTCCTCCTCCTCCTCCAGTGACATTGGCAATATGGTTGGAGAGATTCAACAAGCTCCGTCCGCGAGCTTTCGAGAAAACAGATAGCCCCAGTGAAGCTGAAAGCTGGTTGGCTCACATCGAGAAGATCTTCAATGCTATGGGTTGTGACCTCGTGTTTAAGGCGAGGTTGGCATGCTACCGGTTCGAAGGAGATGTGTTAAATTGGTGGTTAGCATTGAAGCAGTCTGAGGGAGGTGACGATTGGGTGGCTGGTTTGACATGGGCTCAGTTCAGAGATAGGGTGATGGAGCAGTTCTTTCCCAAGGCTGAGCAAGACAAGCTTAAGAGGGAGTACCATGGGATCCGACAGAGAGCTGGGTAGAATAGCAATGAGTTTATGCATCACTTTCTTCGCTTAGTTGGTTTCCTTGGTGCAGCAGCAGGTACTCCTAAAGAGCAGGCACACCACTTTAGGTGGGCTCTTAGCACATCGGTCGCAAACAATCTGGTGTGTGCTACGTTCAACACAGTAGCACAAGTGGCCGATGCGGCACGTAAGCTGGAGATGTTGCATGAGAGAGATGAGTTCGGGGAAGCTGAGAAACCCGACAAGAGGTAAACATCTGTATTCAAGCGGTGACCAATCCGTATTTCTTATATATATGTCAATTATTCATCTCTTTAAATTGTATCTTCCAGGCAGAAAACTGGGGACCGGTCTCAACCGGCTACTCAGCAGCAGCCTCATCAGCCCAAGGGAAACGGTCAGACTCACGACCGTTCTGCTACGGATATGCGTGGCGGTAATGATAATTACCGTAACAACGCTGGACACTCCAACGGCAGCAGGTCATAATACTTACGCATTTTCTTATGATTTCATGTTATAACTCATAATTCTGACACTTTAGCAAATCTTCTACCAGGAACCATGGAAACGATAGGGACCAGAACCAGAGAGGTTCACAGCCTAGCCGTCCAGCTATCACTGGTATTCAACCTTACGATTATTCGCATTGTCCTTTGTACCCTATTATCACGTCTCATGTAAAATGTTTTATCAGGTCCTCAGCCAGCCAGAGCACCTGCTGGAGGATATACTCATCCTCTTTGCTCTACTTGCCACCGTAGGCACCTAGGGCCATGTCGTCGTAACACTGACGCATGCTTCAAGTGTGGTCTTCCTGGCCATATCATGAAGGACTGCCGTAAGGGCGAGATGGAGGGCACATCGGGACATGCTGATACCAAGCCGCCTCCTACCACTGGACGTGTCTACACGACATCTTGGGATCAGGCCAACAAGTCTACACGTACCATCACTGGAATCTTGTATATGTATGGTTAGGCTGCGTGTGTTCTATTTGATACGGGTGCTACTCACTCGGTCATTTCTACTACCTATGCTAAGAACATTAGGATGCTTCCCATGCCACTAGATAATAGACTTACTATTTCCACGCCTTTGAGGGACTCTGTATTAATCACCCATGTATACAAGAGTCTTCCCTTAGAATTTAACAATAAGGTTCGTCCTGTTGACGCACTTCCGCTGGACATGAATGACTTTGACATGATTTTGGGCATGGATTGGCTATCCAAGCATTATGTTACCATAGACTGTCATTCAAATCAAGTTATCTTCGGTGATGTTAATGCACCAGAGTACATTCACAACGGGTTCGTACCCGGAAGTTCTGTACAAATCATATCTACCCTGCAAGCGCGTGCACTACTATCACATGGCTGCGAGGGTTATCTAGCTACGGTTCACGACATGGATGCTGAATCTCCATCAATTAAGGATCAACCAATAGTGTCAGAATTCCAAGATGTATTTCCAGAAGAACTTCCGGGCATACCACCTGCACGAGAAGTAGAATTCAATATCGAGCTTATTCCAGGAGCTGAACCGATCTCTCCTTATCGCATGGCTCCCATAGAGTTAAAGGAGCTGAAGGATCAACTGCAAGAACTTCTTGAACGAGGATTCATTCGACCGAGCGCATCTCCAAGGGGCGCACCGGTCTTATTTGTTAAGAAGAAGGACGGTAGTATGCGTCTTTGCATAGACTATCGCGAGCTCAACAAGATTACTATCCGGAATAGGTATCCATTACCGTGAATAGACGATTTGTTTAACCAACTCCAAGGGGCCAAACACTTCTCCAAGATTGATCTTAGGTCAGGCTATCATCAACTACGGGTTAAGGAGCAGGATATCGCCAAGACTGCTTTTCGTACCCGCTACGGGCACTACGAATTTGTAGTCATGCCATTCGGCCTGACCAATGCTCCAGCAGTGTTTATGGATTTGATGAACAGAATCTTCCATGAATTTCTGGACAAGTTCGTCATTGTCTTCATTGATGACATCCTGATTTTCTCAAAGTCCAAGGAGGAACACGAAGACCATCTTCGTACAGTACTACAGATTCATCGCCAGAAGCAGCTGTATGCTAAATTCTCCAAGTGTGAGTTCTGGTTAGACAAGGTGGCATTCTTAGGTCACATTGTATCAGCAGAAGGAATCACTATGGATCCAGCGAAGGTTGAGGCTATTACTAAGTGGCCGAGGCCGACATCAGCGACTGAAGTCCGCAGTTTCTTAGGCTTAGCTGGCTATTACCGTAGGTTTGTGGAGAACTTTTCCCGCTTAGCACTACCATTGACCAAACTGATGCGGAAAGGGGAGATATTCGTCTGGACTGAAGAACGAGAGAAGAGCTTTGATGACCTGAAGCAGAAGCTAGTATCTGCACCTATTCTTACTCTCCCATCTGGTACGGGTGGATTTCAAATCTACAGTGATGCATCGGGGAAGGGACTTGGCTGTGTTCTCATGCAACATGGGAAAGTGATCGCGTACGCTTCACG
The DNA here is from genome assembly GCA_025667525.1 of Glebionis coronaria. Taxonomy (NCBI): domain Eukaryota; kingdom Viridiplantae; phylum Streptophyta; class Magnoliopsida; order Asterales; family Asteraceae; genus Glebionis; species Glebionis coronaria. The sequence continues at coordinate 334,798,426 of CM046878.1, read as the reverse complement.
GCAGCTTAAGCCTTATGAAGAAAATTACCCTATGCATGACTTGGAACTTGATGCAGTCGTGTTTGCATTGAAGATATGGCGGCACTACTTATATGGAGAATCATGTGACATTTTCACGGACCACAAGAGCTTGAAGTATATCTTCACTCAGCGTGAATTGAACATGAGGCAGAGGAGATGGTTAGAGCTGTTGAAGGATTATGACATTAATCTACAGTATCATCCCGGAAAACCGAATGTAGTAACAGATGCACTTAGCAAGAAGTCCGGAATGATCAATGGTATTAAAATTGAGGAGGAAATCATAAGAGACTTGGAGCGACTAGACATCAAGATCATGGTACATGGACAGCACGGTTACTGGGCTAATCTTAGAGTAGAACCCGAGTTACTCTCTAAGATCAAGGAAGCTCAGAAAGATGATGGAGAAATCTAGGCGATAGTTCAGAATTTGGAAAAACAGACGGAATTCATAGTAGAGGCAGATGGTATCGTATGGCAGGGCACGAGACTTTGTGTTCCTGATGATCAAGAACTCCGGGAAGCCTTGTTAGCTGAAGCTCATAGCTCCCCATTCTCTATACATCCTGGTTCGACTAAGATGTACCATGACATCAAGCAGTACTTTTGGTGAAGTGGTATGAAACAGGATATGGCCACTTACGTCTCCAAATGTCTTACCTGCCAACAGGTTAAGATCGAGCATCAGCGATCTGGCGGTCTCCTTCAACCGTTAGATATCCCAGAGTGGAAGTGGGACAAAATCACCATGGACTTTGTTACTGGTCTTCCGCCTACCAAGAGGAAGCACGATGCAATTTGGGTTATCGTAGATCGACTTACCAAATCAGCTCATTTCTTACCGTTCCGCAAGGAAGATTCGGTAAGTAAACTCGCTGATACGTATAGAAGAGAGATCATGAGACTCCACGGTGCTCCATCCAGCATCGTCTCAGACAGAGATCCTCGATTCACTTCGCGATTTTGGAGGAGTCTACAGAAAGCTTGGGGTACACAACTTAAGCTTAGCACGGCTTTTCATCCTCAAACAGACGGGCAGTCGGAGCGAACGATTCAGACATTGGAGGACATGTTGAGGTCATGTGCGTTGGAATGGACGGGTGATTGGGACGATTATATTTGTTTGGTGGAGTTTGCATACAACAACAGTTGGCACGCAAGTATCAAGTGTGCTCCTTTTGAGATGTTGTATGGCAGGAAGTGCCGCGCCCCAATCTGCTGGGATCAGGTTGGTGAGCGAACACTTGAAGGACCAGAGATCATAGAGATGACTAATGAGAGGGTCGCAGTAGCTAAGCAGAAACTTCAAGAAGCACGGTCACGTCAGAAGAGTTACGCCGATAAGCATCGTAGGGACATACATTAACGTAGGAGATCACGTCTTTCTTAAGGTTTCGCCAGCACGTGTGTTAGACGCTTCGGGATTAAAGGGAAGCTCAGTCCTCGTTTCATCGGACCGTTTGATATCATTGAAGGAGTCGGTGAAGTATCTTACCAGTTAGCGTTACCTCCGCAGCTTTCGCATGTACACAATGTGTTTCATGTGTCCTTACTCAGAGGGTACCAGTATCATCCCCTTCACATGGTTCAGTATCCACTGGAACAGATACGTGAAGATCTCACTTTCATAGAAGAACCCGAACGAGTTCTTGACAGACAAGAACGAGTCATGAGAAGGAAGACGATTCCATTCGTCAAAATCCTTTGGAGGGATCATACCGAGCGGGAAGCCACTTGGGAAACAGAGGAGTCTATCCGGGCTTCTTACCCTCATTTCATATTTTGAATTCGGGTATGTTCTTCTTTTCTAGTTTACTTTATCTATAATTCGGGGACGAATTATTCTTTTTAGGGGGAAGAGTTGTAAAACCCGCATGCTTTTACCATGAATAGTACCCTTAAGATCGTACGTACAAGATTAAAACTTTCCTTTTATAGTATGTTTACGTTCACGTATAAGAATTTTAAGTATTATGTACGTGTTAGAACACGATAAGTATTTATTACGTATGAACACACAATAATTATTCAAATATAATTATAATCACGAACATGCGATCATGAAATCATGAACGTAAATTAATCACGAGCTAATATTAATTACGTATATATATTTATTACGAACACGAATAAATATATTAGGTCACGATCAATAATTAACTAGAACACATAAAACATGAACACGATAAAACACGAACGCACACTAAAATAATTAGACTCGGAAAAGGTACGAGTTACCCCAAGTGCGGCCCCCTACCCGCGGCTACACCAAAAGAATGGGCCAAGCCCATTTATTTTTTTACTAACAAGGGGTTAAGGGGTAAAACATGTTTCACTTTTCACATTACAGGAAAAATAACAAAACCCTAAAAAGTTTCTCCTTCTCCTTTGTTCTCTCTTTGGCCGCCGGATACAAGACACAAAAAGGGGGTGTTCGGTTGATTTTTAATCTTGAATTTTGTGCAATCATTCGTGTGTCTTCATCCTTGATCGATCCACGCATTCGTCATAACCTTTTTAATCCTTTTCTTTTATGTTTTGATTGAATAATTCACATAAAATCATGATGTTTTTAAAAACTAATTAAAAACATTTATTAAACATGTATATGGTTATGGGATAAATCAAAACAAGGGTTTTTAGGGGTGTTTGTTCCAGCCGACGCCTAAACCGAACCCCCAAGGGGTCTCGGCTTGGCTTATGAACCACCACCGAGACCTCATGGTCTCGGTATGGTGGTGTGGGTCCCACGGCAGCAGCAAACAGGGGGGAACCCCGACTTGGTTCGGGGTATGGTGTTGATTACAGGCCCGGTTCATGGTTTCTAGTCACGATTTGGTTCATTGATTATGTTAAGGTTTATGATTTTAATAGTTTATGTTAAAAATTAAATTAATAAAACATGACATAATTAATTTAATTAACATGACTTAGGTTTTAAATTTAAATTATTAGATCATGAATTTTAACCTAAGTATTTATTTTTAATTAGACTTTATAATTAATTAATTATTAAAAACTATGACTATAATTAATTAATCAACATGACTTAGGTTATATTATTAGTAATTAATAATACATGTTTTAACCTAAGTATTTTAACTTTATTTAATTAAAAACATGATATATTTAATTAAATAATTTTAACCTATAATTTATTTAATTTACATGTATTAATTAATAAACTATACCTTATAACAATATGACTTAGAAAATAATCAGAAAACACTTAAGCTTATATAATTAGCTTATTTAACCAGCTTATATCTAATTATGGAAACTTTCTATTTTTAGAAACTTATTTAATTAAGGCAGCTAATCTATTTATGGAAACTTTTTATTTTTAGAAACTTATCTTTTTTAAGCAGTAATTCTATTTTTGGAAACTTTCTATTTTTGGAAACTTTCTATTTTTGGAAACTTTCTATTTTTGGTAACTTTCTATTTTCGGAAACTTTCTATTTTAGAAAACCTACTATTTTTAGAAAGTTACTTATTATTACACAACAAGTAAAATAATACATGAAATACAAGTAATACTTAATCTATATAGACAGAATGTAAAGATAAATACAGTATGAAGCTTTAAACAGTAAAACATGACATGAACGTATAAAATAAGCTAAGGCATGACCTAAAATCAGTTACGTATTTGGTAATCAGATACTTATACACGTATGTATTTTTGTAGCATTAGTGATACCGAAGTAGGACTCTCTTCCGTTCGTCTTCTTCGTTCACTGGACATAAGGTACGGATTCCCGTCCTTTCAGTATGGACATTCTTTCCTTATTAGGATTCCCCATATGTAGCGAACTGTTTTTCCATAGTATAAGTTTATATGTTTGATTGCTTATGTTTAATTTAGAATACCTATAGCCATATACATGCATGACCAGTTTCACCTAGTTATGGAGGTACCATAACCATAACACTAGAGGCACTGGTGTTATGACTTCCCCACGGCAGAGTGATTGCTCGTGGCGTCCCTTCAGCTTTTGGCCATATTATTATATTTATCATGTGGGGCGTATGGGTGCATCCTAGTTACATGTTTTCATCAGATTACTTAGTGTGAATGTGGTGTGTGCCTTGCATCCTTCACAAGGAGCTGATCCCTCCTACCCAAAACCAGTATATTAAATTAGAGGCAGTCCCTCTAATTTGCATGATGAGGTCACCCCTCCAATTATTCATGCACGGTGGATTTTCATGACCTATATTGGCTAATGGTAGAATATGTTAAACAGTTTTTTTAAGATAAACATAAGGCTTTCAAACTATAAAACCAGTTTTTACTAAGACTTAACCGGGTTATTCGGGACTTAGTTTCTTCCGCTGTTATATGTTTATATGCTTATATTATTCATGCTTTATTGTACATCCGTGCACTGAGCGTATTGCTCAGCCGTTTTCCTTTTCATGTTCCCAAAACGGCAGGTACTCAGGGACGCTCGTAGACTTTAAGCGTACGTGCATATGGACTGGAAGCGTTCTAGCCTTTCTTTACTTTATGCGTTATCTTTACATTGATACTCTTTCCATGGACATTGTTTAGTCCTTTCATTTACAGTACTTATGTTTGTGTGTGGTGAGCTTTACTTTTGGACTACCGATGTTTGATTACGGTATTTCCTTTTATGGTCATGTAATGTTTTAGACATTTATCCTTGTATGCTTTGATGACACGCCATAATTACGCGTGACATTCTATTATCAAAATAGGGTGTTACAACTATACTAGTCTCCACCGCTATGGAGGAGGACCGGGTATCTCCTGACCTACCATCTTCTGTACCTTCATCATTATCACCGGGCTATTTTCCCGAGTCTCCACTTTCTCGACAGAATAGGTATGAGGCTAGACCCGACTCCACTTTCGAGATCGGGGATGGTTCCGGGGCGGGACATGTCGATCCTGTCCAAGCACAGATCGCTGTACTGGCCGCACGCCATGAGCGGGAGATATCAGACCTTCGCAGCCTGTTAACAGTAGGTCAACTGGGCTACACTGCCATCCATGAGCGTATCGACTCTCTCACTCACACTATGAGGGGAGAAGCCCAGGCAGCCAGAGGTGTTTAGGCTAGGACTGACGAGGCAATACAGTGGCTATTGGAGGAGAACTGCCGTCTCCAACAGCGTATTCAGGTCATGGAGAGTCTTCAGCATCAGACCCATGCTGCTCTATCAGCTCAGGAGCAGTCGTTGTCTTTTTTCTTTGACCTTGCCACTTTCCGACACGATGGGTTTACTGTAGAGATGGCTTATCTTCGAGGGGCCGTCGACAGACTTAGGACCGAGCTGCTGACAGCATTCTGTATGCTTAAAGAGGCCCGAGCGACAGTTAGGACATTATGGAGTACAAGGAGAGAATCTGCAGCTTCATCAGCCCCACCAGCACCAGCCTCATCTAGCAGACCACCTAGGCAGGAGTAGAGTAGATGTACTAGATTTCTTGTACATCATGATCAGCTTATGGGTTGTACCCTAGCTATCATGGTATAGGACTTTTATACTTTTATTTCTTTTCAGCTTCTTTGATGTAATCATGTATTATACCTTTCCTTTTTCTAACATGTGTTTTTGGATATGATGTACTTAAGACAATGTGTACCACTACCCAGTACAAGGCTAGCTAAGCCTTTGTCTCGGATTTGCTATGCTCGAAGAATGTTTAATTCCTTATGGAAATTTGCATGTAATCATTTTCTTATTTTATATCTGTTATGCAATGTATTATATTATGAAATCTTGACAGGTTATCCAATTTGTTATGAAATCAATGCATGAATTTTCCACGTGCAAATAATATAAAAACTGTACTAACACTTGAACTAATAATATCATTTTGTGTATGATTATAGACAAATGGTGATTACTTGATCAAATCCCAATAATGCAACCACTTCAAACGCCGCTAATACCGAACTTCCTGAAGCTACTGAAAATGTCACCGATGCTCAACTCAGGGAAATGATAAGTGAAGGCATTACAGCAGCTATGGCAGCCAAAGAAGCTGATCTAAATGTTAACAATGATCCAAACATCAATCTGCGCAGAAACAACGCTAATAGGGGTTGTTCTTACCCTGAATTCTTGAAGTGCAAACCCTGATACTATCGAGGAAAAGATGGAGTTGTTGAATTGATGCAATGGTTTGAAAGACTAGAGACAGTTTTCCGCATCAGCGGTTGTGCTGACAAGAACAGAGTCAAGTTTGCTACCTGCACACTACTTGAGAGCGCCCTTACCTGGTGGAACTCTGTTTTGCTACCCTTGGACATGACACTGCTTATACTCTCACATGGGCCAACCTTAAGGAGAGAATGACTGAGAAGTACTGTCCTAGAGGAGAAATAAAGAAGTTGGAAATCGAACTGTGGGATCTAAAATGCAAAAACCATGACATCCTTTGGTACAACCAACAATTTCAAGAGTTAAGATTGATGTGTACAAGAATGTTCCCTCAAAGAAGCGACAAGATTGAGAAGTATGTCAGCGGACTCCCTGACAACATTCATGACTGTGCTAGCATCACGACCCACTACCGTTGAAAGTGCTATTGAATTCGCGACTGAGCTGATCAACAAGCGAGCCCGCAATTTGTCTAAAAAGCAAACGGATAAAAAGAGAAAGTCGGATGAAAGTTCTCGTAGCCAACACCAGCAGCCTTACAAAAGGCAAGACGTTGGGCAAACCTATGATACTACTCCCACAACCCGCACCAAGAACTACTCAGGTTCCAAGCCTAAGTGTCCAAAGTGCAACTATCACCACGTTGTTGGAGGTCAATGCCAGGGATGCTACAAGTGCGGCTAACAAGGCCATTTTGCTCGTGAATGTCAAGCAAATGTTGTTACCTCGGTTCGACCCAATAACAACCCCGGAAACAGCAACAAGGGCAAGTCCAATGCTCGTGGAAGCAGAAGTGGGCAAAAGGGAAACCGAAACCCACAGGTGGAAGCAAAAGTGGACCAAAGAGAACCGTGGTGTGTTACGAATGTGGAACCCCTGGACATGCGAGACCCGATTGCCCCAAGTTGGCCAACTAGAAAAAGGACAACAAGGGAACTTCATCACAAGTGTACATGGTTGGCAATGCCCAAGCCGATCTAGATTCCAACATCGTCACCGGTACGTTTTTACTAAACCAACGATATGCATTTGTCTTGTTTGACACCGGGGCAGATCGAAGCTTTATATCTACTGAATTTAGTAAAATATTGGAAGTCACTCCATCAGTTTTAGACCTCTACTATACTATAGAACTAGCCGACGGGAAAGTTGTGACGGTTGACACCATCATTCGAGGTTGTACCTTAAACCTTTCCAATCAACCGTTTAATATCGATCTGATTCCGGTGAGCCTTGGTAGGTTTGATGTCATTATTGGCATGGATTAGATAGCCAAAATATCGTGCAGTTATCATATGTGATCAAAAACTGGTTCATATACCTTGGGGAGATGAAACCTTGATTATACGAGGGGACGGTAACCCTGATATAATCAACACTAGACTTAGTGTCATTTCTTGCACCAAAGTCCAGAAATGTTTGGTCAAAGGATGCCCCATCTTTCTAACCCGTTCCTCCCCAAGTGACGAGGTAGGAAACCCTAAACCTAAAAGACATGTCCAACTCACAATGGGTGTATTTTGTAGGGCTGTGTTCGACATCCCTCGTAAAGAGATGTTGAATGTCCCATGCTTATGGACAAACCTTTTTCCCTCTTCAGGTCCAATTAGTTCGACAATACCATCATCCACCAAACCTTGGGAGGTATGACTTCCTTTCCTTAGAAGTCAAAAATTGTTCAAACTTTGAACCATTAATAGTAGATGCATGGCCCTTTTTGCAGCATCCCGCAAGATGCGCACTTCTTTATTCTTGGTATCTTCTTTTATTTCCACCATTTGAGGTACTTCTTTTCTGTGCCTCTTTCGCCCAACCCCGCTGCGAACGAAGCAGATTCTTTGCAACTTCCTACCCAATCACCATCAACAATAATCTTAACCTCTCTGCTGGGTAGAAGTTTTAGTGCTATCAACTAATGTCTGTATCCCACAGGCTTGAGGTAAATCAGCAAGTTTTTCGTGTATAGTTGTTGACACAGGAGGGGTTCTAGTTAAAATGTATATTTTTTTATTTTTACCTTCAACACCTAATTTTCACCATCGGGTGTGGAGATATAACATATATCTCACCAGTTGAAAGGATGCAGGAGTAGTGCATCCCCAGCTTTCCCATCATATAAAGCATGCTGGCGTGTCCTCCTTATACCAGAAACCAATTGTAGTGGATTTTCCATCCTAACCAAATCCACAACACCGTTGGTGCTCTCCCAGCTCTTGGAAGGATGTAACCGCGACTCTGTTGAAAAAGCCCCCGCCTGTCCATCCATTGTAGCAGCAGCATCCATTACTGCTCAATTGGATGTATAGTGCGATCTGGATAAAGATCTCTTTGCATTGCTCTCTATCCATCCATAGTAGTAGCAGCGTCCATTACTGCTCAATCGGATGTATAGTGCGACCCGGATAAAGATCTCTTTGCATTGCTTTCTATCCATCCATAGTAGTAGCAGCATCCATTTGCTGCTCAATCTGATGTATAGTGCGACCCAGATAAAGATCTCTTTGCATTGCTGTCTATCCATCCATAGTAGTAGCAGCATCCATTACTGCTCAATCGGATGTATAATGCGACCCGGATAAAGATCTCTTTGCATTGCTTTCTATCCATCCATAGTAGTAGCAGCATCCATTACTGCTCAATCGGATGTATAGTGCGACCCGAATAAAGATCTCTTTGCATTGCTTTCTATCCATCCATAGTAGTAGCAGCATCCATTACTGCTCAATCGAATGTATAGTGCGACCCGGATAAAGATCTCTTTGCATTGCTCTCTATCCATCCATAGTAGTAGCAGCATCCATTACTGCTCAATCAGATGTATAGTGCGATTCGGATAAAGATCTCTTTGCATCGTTTTCTATCCATCCATAGTAGTAGTATCATCCATTACTGCTCAATCGGATGTATAGTGCAACCCGGATAAAGATCTCTTTGCATCGCTTTCTATCCATCCATAGTAGTAGCAACATCCATTACTGCTCAATCGGATGTATAGTGCGACCCGGATAAAGATCTCTTTGCATTGCTTTCTATCCATCCATAGTAGTAGCAGCATCCATTACTGCTCAATCGAATGTATAGTGCGACCCGGATAAAGATCTCTTTGCATTGCTCTCTATCCATCCATAGTAGTAGCAGTATCCAATACTGCTCAGTCGGATGTATAGTGCGACCCGGATAAAGATCTCTTTGCATTTCTTTCTATCCATCCATAGTAGTAGAAGCATCCATTACTCCTCAATCGGATGAATAGTGCGACCCGAATAAAGATCTCTTTGCATTGCTTTCTATCCATCCATAGCAGTAGCAGCATCCATTACTACTCAATTGGATGTATAGTGCGACCCGGATAAAGATCTCTTTGCATCGTTTTCTGTCTACCCGTAGTAGCAGTAGCTTCTATTACTGCTCAATCGGACGTATGGTGCGACCCGAATGTAGATCACTTCGCATTAATGTCACCATACGTTTATGAGCATGCCCAAAATGAACATGTATTCCTAGAACATCTTTACACTTAAAAGATAAATACGTTTTAGTAGATTTGAGGATAAAGCTAAAATAACGGGGTGGTGCTGTAAAATCCATGATTTTACCATGATTGAATGTTATAAAATTTCACCCAATGATCCTAGACCACTCTCTCATGTGTTATATTTCTATAAGATGTGTGTGAACTTGTTCATTATGTACTTATACTTATACATTCATCCTTTTTGTAGATAACTACATAACTCAAACCATGTACTTAAAAACTAGAAGAACAAGTAATAAAATGTATAACCAACATTTGAGTATACAACACTTAACAAATTTGGAAAACATGCAACACAATGTATATGTAGCCGTGTATGTATGTATGCATACTATAAGCATACTTACACTATCTTGGACTAGCCCAAGATCATTTTTTGTTTGTGTTCTAGCCCAACACAAGCCCACAACAAGCCCACCCTTCCCTTTGGTTAGCCTTACACGGCACACATCCACTATGTAGAAGAATAAGAGTTGCCTTGGTTTTGGAAAAGCCAACACTTGGCACAATGACTCTTACCAAGGCAACCATACCTTTTGCCTTGCCTTCTCTTTCTTCTTTAAGCCGAAAACACACACGCACACTTCTCATTCTCTCATGCAAATCCAATCTCACTTCTCTCTTCTCCTTTCTCTCTCAAATCATACGAATACATCCAAGCACATACATTAACTTCACTAGATCTTTGTCTCATCTTAACTACTAATCATTTAGTAGTATCTTCACCTTTGGAATCATTATAGCAAGCCCTAGCCGAATCCTTAAGGGTCACGGCTTGGTTATAATTAAGGTTTACATCTTCATTAAGATTAGATCCCTAATCTCCTTTGTTCTCTAGATCTTCCTTGGTAACTTTAGCAAGAAAGGTATTACCCATTATGCTTTCTTCATTTTTACTTGCATGCATCAACATCCACCTATAAACACATGTAACAAAGTTGTTAAAAATCAAGATTTGATAAAACCATGATCATCTAGGTCACAGCATATTTGTGAATACCATTAGTCATGGTTAAAAACTTTTAATAAAGAAACCTATGACTAGTATTCTATGTTTAAACCTGATTAAAAATCATATGGATCATTTTATGAATTTAAATGTAGCCGTGGCTTACAAATCTTACTTTTTGGAATTTTGGTTAACTAATAATCATAAATCTCAAAAGTAAACTTGTGTAACTCAAAACCATGAAAAACCATGACCTTAAAGGTCACGGCATAATTAAATGGACATCTATGATTTATGTACTAAGTTTTAAATAATGGGATATGTATTTATACATGTATAATGAACTACTAATAATCACTAAAACACTTTATGTGTATAAATATAGCCGTGGGCTATATATATCCTTGGATGGATTTTAAATGTACATGCATGTCTATGTAAAACCTAGATCTAGTGTTAAGAACTTAACTTAACCTAATAAACATAAAACAAGCATAAAGATCTTATGGGAACATTTGGGAAAAAACAATATAGCCGTGGGCTATATGTTGTTTTTCTTGGATTCATGGTAACCTTGGAAACATGCAATAAGCCTAGATAATTATGTTGGACTTTATAAATAATTATAAAACACATAACTAGATAAAAACCTCATCTTGGAAACACCAAGATTAAATTATAGTCGTGGGCTATATATGTATATACATGGACTTATGATTTGGTTTCTTGGTTTGTACATAGCTAGATCTTATTTTGGGACACTTATAATTACATGCAACCTTAGAACAAGTCTTGACTTATCTTAATCATCCAAAACATAAAATAGCCGTGAGTCATAAGCTCACATTAGGGTTTATAACCTATATGCAAACATGAAACACATCTAGATCTCATTTGGTACATCAAATAAAACAAACCATGGGTTTATTATTTTATTAGGACTTATAACTTGAATTTGATAAGCTAATAATAAGCTTATGAGAAAACCTAGACTATTACTTACATAAAATGAAAAATTAGTATTGATGGACTAATCAAGCCCATACACCATTAGTCCAAGACCTAATGGACCCACTAAGCCCATTTAACAAATCTTAGTACCTTAATGGACTTAAAAATGTGTTTAGGCCCATTTAATTAATTAGTGGACTTAAAAATGTATTTAAGCCCAATAAATATTTTAAAGGCTCATTTAACAAATTAGTGGACTTAAAATGTATTTAGACCCACTAGATAGCCCATTAGATCTTTTAGCCCATTTAATAAGCACATTTAATGTTTTGGATATTTAAATAAAAGTTTTTATAATAAAATATAACTTATAAATACTTTTGGACTAAAATGACAGTTTATGTAACCTAAGGACTAAAACCGTGACATTTGAAACTTGTTTTGATAAACTATTAAACACAAGGACTAAAAATGTAATTATCCGAAAGTCTAGGGTTTAATAAATACCATCCGTGGCATATTAAACCCTAGGGACTATTTTGGAAAGTTACTAAAAGTTGTTTTGTCATTTCATAACCCTAAGGACCACTTTTGTAATAAGCCGAAACATAAAGAAGCCCTAGGGACTGTTTTTGCCATTGTATGAAAGTTATAAAACCTAGTTACAACTAGGAGGACTAATTATGCCATAACCCGAAAGTATAACAAGCCCTAGGTACTAAAAGTGTAAAATCCAAAAGTTTTACTTTACTTAAAATATGGAGGGACTAGTTTTGCCATATTCTGAAACTTTAACAAACCCTAACTCTTATTCTATTTTAATTTAGTAAAACTTAGATAAATCCGAAACTAAATGGATTTAAGTGGTAATGTCTTAAAGTTGAAATTTATAAATTATTTTATAAATGTTAAATAATTTATGGGAACTTTAAAGTTAAATAAAATATTTATATTTTTACTTTACAAAAATAAAATATTTATATTTTTCTTTATGAAATAAATTGTATAAACAATATGGATATGTATAATTAAATACATGTACTCATATGCTTTTAGGAAATAAAATTATATGAACATAAAATAAATTGAATGCAAGTATGTATACTAATATTATAAGTAAAACATTTTGTGTTTACAAACTTGAATACAAGTTTAAATGGATATTGTTAATACTTGTACTACAGTTATTTAGATAAATACTGTAGCATTAATAAACTGATTAAAAATCTGTCTAAGCATACACATATGTTCCTTGTATTATCTATTAAGACTGTACTATTTGATTAGGCATAGCTTGTGGCGTGAGCATTATTTGGATATTCATATTATACAGCTATTGCCAACTCTCAGGTGAGTTTACAGCCCCATATAAACTATTGATAAACTTTTCCTCTACGGGGGAGAAAACATGCAACTATTTTATTGGACATAACTGAATTTTATAAACTTGACTACGATTGACTATTATAGAAACTGTTAAATTGTTGTAAATTACCTGAATATTATTAATAGATCTATTTGGGATTGACCATCCCCCTCTGGGTGAGTCATGCTCACTGTGCCTTGGCCGGGACAACAGATGTATACCATGTTGGAAATGGGTTTGGGTGTCTTTTGTAGGACACTACGTTCTCATCTGTTGAGGACTATGGAAGGTTAAGCTTCAGTTTCAAGTAATAGAAAATGTAATCTACCTTTTAGTAAAAATGCTTTGTGCATTGTTACTTCCATGATTGATGTATGTCCAAACTAATTATTATTAAACCTGTAAATTCACCAACTTTATGTTGACCCTCTAAGCATGTTTTTCTCAGGAAAATGAAGTTAGTATGTGGTGTGTGCATGGACTCAAGCATTATTGTAATCTGCATTGTAGGACTCGTCAAGTGTTCTATTTGGGGAAAATAAACAATCTACTTTTCTTATGTTGAAGAAAATGTTATAAATTTGTACAATGATCATGTAATATGTTTTGAATAATCTCTTATCTTATGGTCTATGAACTATGTGCTATCGATCCACCCTTGTGACATCTCCATTGATAATTCCGCATATTTTGACCCTACCCGGGGTGTCACAGGTATCAAACTTCTTGTGGATATTGGCAATAAATCCTCCATGATTCTGATGAAACCTTCTAGTTTGAACAGGAGACATCACATCACCAATGATTAGAGAAGAAGGATGATTCTTGATAGTAGATGTAAGTACTCCTCCTTCAATAACTGTGTTGTCTTCAATTTTAGTCTCCAAGTTGCCAATATCATCTTCAAATTCTCCTCCATCATCACCTGAATGAACCTATCCATGTATAGTGGAAGGTTCACCTTGTTCAAAAACACTGGAAGAGAATAAATGGTCAAAAGAGTTGTCAACGCCTGAACTAGGGCTGTCAACGTTTGAGCCATCGACGCCTGAATTTAGCCTGTCGGCGCCATTCCTTTGTCAGCGCTTGAAGATTCATGCATGTTTTCATCAACTGGTTTTTCTTGTGGACCATCTTTTTCCTTTCTAGCAGCAGCAGCAGCAAATCCATCTGTCCATATAGGAATGGTAACATACTCAAGTATGGGAGCTGATTTTTCTGCATGTGATCAACCTCCTTATCAAGCTGTATACCAGAATTTTCAACAACTGGTTCTTCCACAACATTTGAATTCACCTTCACAATGTCTGGATTCGTGACATGCATATAATTCAAGGTTCTAGATAAAGGTTCCAAGTCAAAGAGCCAATTTGGTCCACTCTCAGGATCACTAGGTTTACTTTCTAAAAACCTAACATGTACCTTTTCAAGTATATGTTTTTCTTTCTTAATGTAAACCCTATATCCTCTACTCTGCACTGAATAGCCCATAAAATAGCCTTCATCACCTTTGGCACTAAACTTACCTAAGCCATCACTAGTATCAAGTACAACTAAATGGCATCCAAAGGGTCTAAGAAAACCAATATTAGGTTTTCTATTCCAAAATAGCTCATAAGGTGTCTTATTGTGGATTTTGTTGATCAATGCCCTATTCTGAACATAGCAGGCTGTATTCACAGCCTCAGTCCAAAATGCAATGGGAAATTGAGCATCAGACAACATTGTCCTAGCTGCTTCTATGAGTGTTCTATTCTTCCTTTCAGCCACCACATTTTGTTGTGGGGTTCTAGCTACACTAAACTTCCTAGTAATCCCTTTATTGACATAGAAGTCATCTAACAACTTATTTCTAAACTCACCACCATTATCACTTCTAAGAATTTTAACCTCATTCCCAGTCTTCTTTTCAATTTGGGTAATAAAGTTAATCAAAATTGTAGCAGTTTCACTTTTCAAAGCCAAAAGAAAGTCCAAGAAAATCTAGAAAAATCATCAGTTATGACAAAACAAAAAGATTTACCATTTAAGATTTCTATATTAGTTGGACCAAACAAGTCCATATGCAGCAAGTGAAGTGGTTTAGAACTAGAATGCACAAGTTTAGACTTAAAGGAGACTTTGTGCTGCTTGCCTTTAAGGCATGCAACACAAGAGTGGTCATTGTGGAAAGCCTTTTCAGGCAAACCATCAACTAAACCATGTCTCACAAGTCTATTTATGTTCTTAAAATTTATGTGCCCTAACCTTCTGTGCCAAAGATTACTCTCATCAACTGAAGCCTTAGCATATAGACATGATAGATTATTATTCATCCTAATTTCATTAAGATTCACATTATAAATGTCCTTATGCCTAGGTGTTCTATAATCAATGAACTTCTCATCAGGTATTTTAAAATCTTTGCTTAACACCAAGCATTCAGTATCAGTGAAAAGAACCTTATTTTTGTTATCACAAACTTGTGATTCACTAAACAGATTATAATCAAGTTCTTTTACCAGAAATACGTTTTCAAAACGCAAATTGTTGGTGATAAGAGTGCCTTTGCCAGTAATAGTTCCATATCCTCCTCCAAAGTACACTTTGTCACCATCTTTAATGGAGTAAAGTTTGTCAAATAATCTTCCTTCCCCGTCATGTGCCTAGAGCATCCACTATCCCAATAGCCATAATCATTTACCTGCTTTTGAATGCCCTGCACATAAAGAAAACAAATTAATTTTCTTTGGGAACCCAAGCCTAAGCAGACTTGGATTCATTTGGTTGTTCAACAAGAACAGACTTAGTCTTTATAACAACCCCTTGTTCATCCCTTTTTGAATTGAACACCCAGTTAACCCCAATTGGTTTTGTTATGACCTTTGAAATATAATGAAATCTGTTACAGGTCATAGAAATCCCATCTGAATTAGGGTTTTGGTCTTGTTTGAGTCTCCATGTTAAGCTAGAAGAAGCTTTAAACCCCTTTCCCTTTGGTTGTAAGTATTCGCTATTACTTGGTCTAACAACGTTGGAAATATTCTTGTCAACATTAAAATTGTTCTTGACAGCACTGAAATTACACTTGTTAGCGCCAAAACTAGGGTTTGCTACAGGAACCCATTGTCTGTTAGACCATGTATTTGTCTTTTCAAAAGGTCTCTGTCCATAATTATTAGACCCTTTAGTAAAGAATAGAGCTGGTCTAATGACTTGTGGACTTTGCTGGACAAAAGGTTTGGGTTTGACCATGGTTAACTTTCTATCAGCGTTGACTTTTAAAGCATTGACACACTTATAAGCCAAATGTGAAAAACTCCCACAAGTATAACAAGCTTTTCTAGACATAACTCTAGGTCTAGATGAAAAGAAGCCTGTCGCATTATCACTAACTTGACTTTTTGGTGACCTAGGTTTTCTATACATTTCTGCAAATTTAATACTAGGTTTTCTATCAATGTTCAGTCCAAGGTCAACAGTCTTTCCAGTAGTGGGGTTGGTCACTTTTATGGGTGTAGACTCATTTGGGCTTTCACTAAGCAAGCCACCTTTAACAAACAAAGTAGGATTGGCTTTCTTCCATTGGTCCAAATCAGTCAATTTCTGCTTATATTCCTCTACTGGAGTAAGAACTCTTGGTAGAGGAATAAATTCCTTTTCTTGGAGTTCTGGTATACCAGTCTAAGACAAATCTTTTCTAAGGACACCATAGAAGTTCACAGCAGGTGGTGGAACACCAACATATTCTTTCATCCTAATCCCAGTCATATCCCTAAAATCTCTTTGTTCACTAACACATTAATCTTTTAATTTTAAGCCCTACATTATCTTTGTTTTTAATGGCCTCATCTAACTCAGGTTGTATAACACCTTTGGATCTCTCTAAGATGTCCCTAATCTCAATACTAGCATTGAGGTCATGAGTCAAAACATTGATTTGATCTTTTAGGTCAAGCTCCATTTTCTTATATTCAGCCACAGTCTTTTCAGTTTGAACAAGTGCAAGTTGATAATTAGATAACTTGCATTTTTCATAAAAAAAACATCTGATTTTAACTTTAAAATTTCTTTGTTAAGTTTTCTAGTGATTACACGACAACCTTTACTACAAAATGCATCATCATATACCTCATTGTCTGATGAAGATGAAGAATGTGCCATGAGAGCATAGTGAACATGATCCTCTTCCTTCTTTTCTGCAACCAAGGCCTTGTTCTCTTCCATATCTTTGGCCAAAAAGCTCTAGTCCCAGCCAACACCATCAATCTCTTGCATGGAAACCATAGCTTTTGTATCTTCAACCTTGATGATTTGGCTTGAAGGCTTTCCAGTATCAGATCTTCTTGGAGATCTGCACTCTCTCATAAAGTGACCCATTCGATGGCAATTGTAACACTCAACCTTGGATTTATCAAACCTAGTAGTGTCTTTATCATTAAAGGTCATCTTCTTCCTGAATCTCCTATTCCATCTATTAGCCCTTATGCTTGCAAGTGTCATATTCCACTTTATGTCCATCTCCTCCAAATGATCATCACTAATTTTCTCAAGGTCCTCATATGTAATCACTGAACCATTGGGCAATGAAGCAATGTATGCACACACTGTATCTAGATCAATACCAGCAGGCTTAATCCTTGGTGAGTCAACATTGTATGTGTCAGCGTCTGAACGTGGAGCGCTGACAAAGCTTGATCCAACGTTGACACAAGGTGATCCAGTAACGCGGTGCATGTATGACTCCCTTTGATCAAATTGACCTTCACTATGTGAAAAGAAGGCCATGTTTCCATTGGTAGTTTTGCTTCCATGTTCCAAAAGGATTTCACTCTCTACAATCTTCAGTTTATTGTAGACGTCATCAAAAGTGGAACTTTTGTGAGCATTAGTAGCAATTATAGACCTTGCTTCAATCTTCCATGCATCACCAAGACTTTTAAGGAAAGTGGTAATGATATCAACATCATCATGCATTGTTCCCATAAATGACAATTTGCTTGTGATGTCAAGAAGTCTGCTTCTCACCCCACTTAGCTTTTCATTGGGAAGAGCTTTGAACACAACATACTCTTGCAAGAGTTGCTTCTTTTTCTCTGAGGCAGTATAATCATTACCACTATAAGTGACTTGAAGGGCTGCCCAAAGCTCTTTGGCAGACTCAAAACCTCTATACTTGTGCTGATTGGCTGGTCCCAAAATAAAGTTTGAGAATGCTTAGAGTTTTCATGTCGTTCCTTCTCTTTGCAATGTCCTTAGTTGAGACAGCTCTCCCATCTGTAGGTTGTTCTTTTCGATCCGCTTCACTTGAGCCTGGAGTTGATCTTAAAGTAATAGCAGCTTGAATCTTGGTAGCCTTATCGAATGTGTTTCCATATTCAATAATTTCCCATAGGGTGTGGTCATGGATTTGAAGGTACTGCTCAAAATTGAACTTCCATAGCTCAAAGTTGTCAGGGTCTAGCATGGAGATTTTTAGGTTATGGCTTGAGGAGGAGGTCAACTCTAGAGTAGACATGTTGTCTGGTTTTTAGGGTTTCTTGAAAAACTAGGGTTTTTGTCGATTTAGGGTTTTTAGGGTTTTGTGTTCTTTAGATCAAAGTTTCTCAACAAGCTCTGATACCACTTGTTGATCCCAAACTTAGATCGATTTAGCTTTGTGTAAACGAGAATGAATCAAGTTAAACACTTAGAGAAACTTTGTTGTATATGAAACAATCTAAGTATTACGCGGAATTAATACTTAGAACAAGAACACACAAACAGAATAAATCAAACATTCACTTTGATTGATTAATCGAACTTGCGTACAATGAAAGTGTAAAACATATATTGAACTAAAACCTAAAGGCCTCCTTTTATAGATTAAGAAACCTTGTACAAGAGTCTACGTATCAACTATTTTAGGTAAAGATAAACATAAGAAATAAATTGTCGAACATATCTTTACTAGAAACATAAAACGTGTAGACTAAGTATCCTGTTAGTGCTTGACTTCTTCTTGTCAAAGTTTGACTTCTTCTTGTCAACGCTTGACCTGACAATGCTTGATTTCTTCCTATCAGCGTCCAATTTCCTCTTGTCAGCGTCTAAGTGTCTTGTCTTCATTTTATTCCTAACAGGAGAGTCCTTCAAGGTATGATCGACATAATCCATCGCATGTTGAGGGTTCTGCATGTTATGATCAACAACCTGATACATATGAAAATCATAGGGTTGTTACTGTTACTGGGAATAGAGAAACAGTTGGTACTCAAGTGGTTCAGCAAAATAGGATTCAGTGCTATAATTGCAACAGATTTGGGCATATGTCAAAGGAATGCAGAAAGCCGAAATGGGTTAAGAATTATGCATATCATAAGGAGAAAATGCTGCTCTACAAGAAGATGGATGTAGGGGTCAAATTGTCGGCAGAGGAAGGAGCAATGCTTGATGACAATGATGATGAAGCCTCCGACCAAGAACTTGAAGCACATTACTCGGACATGGCAAAGGTTGAAGAAGTTCTCAATGTCACTGAAGATGACAATGGTCCTATCTTTGATACTGAGCCAATCGATAAGGTACATACTGACTCAGAATATAATGTGTTTCGTGATATTCATGAGCATAGTGAGCTTCCAACAACCATTACTGACACATGTATGATGGAAACGGTTGATAGCAATACCACACCTGATTCATCAGACATGTGCTATAATGAGTCTGAGGATGATCAACATGAAAACGAGTATGATGATGATGAGGAGCGTATTGCGCTTGCTAACTTAATTGCTTCTTTACAAAAAGATGTCAAAGAAACTAAAAAGAGTCAAAAGCAATTAAAGAAGGCAAACGCTACGCTCACTCAAAATTTTGAAGAAAGCAAAGTTGTAGTTATAAAATCTAGTGAGCTTCTTGAAAGCTACAGAGATGAGCTTATTCAAAAAGACAAAGAGCTTGCAAGGTACAAAGGGGGTGTCGTTACTACTATAAAGGATGTTTTTCAAACTAAATACAACGAAACTCTTAAGCTTTTAGAACAAGAGAAACGTAATTATAACACCTCTTTAAGTACGGAACGACACAAAACGTATCTTGCTACCACCAAAGTGAATGAGTTAACTCAAATATTGGTTTTCTTCAAGAATATAAAACTAAACCAGTCACTGCGAAAACGAAAGAGGTTGCAAACTTGCAAAAAGATTTCAAAATTAAACAAGCTAAAGACATTGATAAAGTCGTGTAACTTGAAGTTCAAATTGATTTTTTTAAGAAAGTTGTTTATAAAACAAATCAATCCATTCAAACCATAAGAATGTTGGCACCTCGTTCGTTTTTCAAGGGTAAAGCTAGTTTTGCTAGTCCTAAGTACCTCGAGCAAGCTCAATCTGAGAACCCGCGCCTATATCTTGAGGAGTCCCAACGGACAGACCTTGATTGTCTTCTTGTTAGGCCCGATAGTGATGAGTCACTATGTTTTGAAGAGGAGAGTAGATCACCAGTGAATAAAGAATTTGAGTCTTTATGAAATTTTCAAACCACAAAAACAGAAGTCTCGTGAGCAAATATTTTTCGAATGTGCACAAATAAGAATTAAATGGAGACAAGTTTTTGCCACTAAGAAAACTAATGTTTCAAAATATATCGGGTACTTGCCGCATCAAGCTTCTATAAGCAAGAGTAAGCATGCACTTAGTATTCTTAAGAGTAACATTGAAAATTTTAAAAAGGTTGTTGATGATGACTGGAAAAAACGTGAACTTTTGAAAGACGATAAAGAAATTCCTCACGATATAACTATTCTTGTGAAAACTATTTTGATTTCGCTAGCAGAAATAACAAAGAAACATGCTTTGGAATTTGAAACGTTAATAGAACAATAAATGTTTGACGATTTGAAATATGTGGAATCTCTTGAAGAAGAAATTGACATCCATCAACCTGAAAGAGACGATTTTTCTATGGCATATGATCTACTCTTGCAAGAATGCCTCTCAAAAGATATTATGTGTGTTTATGTTACATCTTGTGCTGATATTGATGAATATTCTGATGTTGCATGCAAATATCTTGATCAAGTCAAAGAGTGTGAACGTCTTGAAACTGAGCTTTCGAATAAAGTTGACCAAAAAGAGTTTTCGTTAATTTAACATACATATGATTATCTTCAAAAACATTGTCATTCACTTGAACTTGCTTTGCAAAACAAAGTTGGCAATCTTTCAAATGATACACCTTTGGAAGTAAAATTATCTGAGTCATGTCGATTACTAAACGAAAAAAGTCTTGTTATTGCGGATTTGAAAGCTCAGTTACAAGAAAAAGACATAGCAATATAAGAGTTAAAGAAACTCGTTGCTAAAATGGGTGGAAAAATTGTGGAACCTAGAACTAAGAAACCTGTCGTGAGACAACCCAATGCGTATAAAGTAACTAAATCCTCTGTCTTGGGAAACCCATCTGTTTTCTCAAATTCTTCATTTGCAACATCTGGGTTTACCCCCAAGACGGATGGGAAGCATAGGTTACCACAAACTCGTTCCAAAACGGTTATTCAAGCACAAAGCACAAATGTGATCAAACCAGGGATGTATGGATTAGCCACTAAACACACACAAAACAAAGATAGTCACTCGCCACAGACTTCTAGAAACACTAATAGACGTGTGTCTTTTACTACAGGAGTAGTCCCCACTGCTAGTGTTAGCCAGCCTCGGCTTAAGAGCAATCGAATGAATGAAAAGGTTTGGCAAAACAAAAGTCAAAGGAAGATGAAGAAAGTAGAAGACCACTGATGCGTCCGTCGTGGTTGGATTTGGAGAACAAGTTTTAAACTTATAAACACGAATTACCGGATTGACTAAAAACGCATGGGCAAGTTAACCCTTTCGTTTGTGTATAGCTTTTATGTGGTAATACCGAGATCGTTCACGGGGATTTGGAAAATCTATGATCATTCAAAAATAAAACTATAATCGTTGATTGTAGCAATTGTACACAAACAAATAACAAGTAAAATGATGAGACTAATAATAAGATTAAAAGCAAGACTTGGTAAGGACTAGTTTAGGCATCCGTAGTGGTATGATTGTGATGACACATTTAACATATATGATTATGATAATTAGATGGATAATCCAATCTATCGTTTTCAAAAGCTTCAATCCTCGTTAAGACTTTGGTTAAAGAAAACAAGCATTAGACTCAATCACTCAATTAAAGACTTAATCCAATTTCAACACATTCGATTCACGGTCGTTTCATGAATTTGCTAACACTTATAATTATGTTTTTTGATAATCAAAACTTCTTAAGAAATGATCAATACAAAAGATAGCCAATCATAGACAAACCAGCCATGATTTGGTGATATAAACCCTTTCGACCTATGAAATCTTTACCAACAAATTAAGTTTTGATAACAATTGTCACATGAAATATAAGTACTAATGGTTCAAAAGAAAGCTTGACATTAAAATAAACATAAATCACAATCACAACCACTACTTCATACCACAAACATCATCCTACCAAGTGTAGAATGAGATTTAGCTACTCATAACAAACAATGAAATAAACTCTAAAATAATAGACTTACAAGTCATAATTAAGATCCTTACAAAGTGGAAATATGTTGCTAATGATTAGGGTAATGATCTCTAAGAGTTTCGTGATGTTAACTTTGCTTTTCAGACTCCAAAAGTGACTTTTCTTGCACCACCTTGCTCAAATCCGGGAATGAAGGTTTGGACAAGGTTGAGAGAGTTATTTTGTGGTTATGAAAGATATTATGAAATGATATCAAAAGTTATATGTTACATGACCCTAAGGGTCTTATTTATAAGCAAAATTGAAGGCATGGAGTGAATGAATGGCTTGGAGCCAAAGACAAATGCTTGGAGCCAAAGTAAGTCTAGAACTTTCTTGTATGATCTTGTGTGTTCTCCCATGAGCTTGCATGAATGTAGACACAAATTCTGCCTACACAAATGTGGGTGGCAACTTGAATCCTGCTGGTGGCAACTTGGATGAGTTTTGTTGGTGGCGACTTTATTTCTGCTGGTGGCAACTTCATGCTGAGTGACTTGTATTCTCCTTGGAAACACTTTTTCTTGCACTCAAAATTGATCTTTAAAGGCTTGTAACTTGTACACGGGTCTTGAACTTGACTAGGATTCTTCGTGCTCGTACTAATCTCTATGTTTGTGTTGTTTTACACTCTATTCCTGAAATTGGCTACACAAAGACTTGCAAACACAATTGGGCACAAATATGCACAAAAGTATTATAGATGTAACCAATATACATGTATAAAAGTACGGATAACGCTCCCAAAAACATGTTGGATTTAGGCGTTATCAAATCCCCTCACACTTAAGTTTTGCTTGCCCTCAAGCAAGAAGAAAAGAAAATTAAATCCAAAGGTACGTGTATTTTTAAAAAAATTTGATACAAGTCTACCAAGTACAAGTACAAGATAGAACTAATCGACTTAAGTTTTTAAGGTTGAAAAATTGATATATAAAGTCAATACCCATAAAAATCTAGAAAGTTTTTTATTTTTAATACACTAATAACATATGAATTGAAGCAACATGTATCCCAACTTAGCTCATTGGCTAATCGACACCTTTTATTTCTTCTTCTTCCTTCAACTTCATAACATTATAGCTCATTGGCTATTTATTTGTCTTTTTGACTTTTTCTTTCTTTTTTTCTTGGCTAAAACTCCTAGCCATGGATCAACATACTTGCAAAGTTCAAGTTGTATTGACAAACATGGAACTTGCAACTAACTTCTAATTTTTTTGGAATTTTTTCTTCTACTATTATATGAGACTTTGACTTGGATAAGTTTGGCACAAAAATATATCTCATATTTTCAAAAATTACCGATTGGATAATTTCTTAATTATTTATATACATTTGCTTGAAACTATTTATTTCCGAGGGCAAAACAGAACAATTTTTAAAATAGCCCAAAAATATGGCAATTAAGCATCTTTTTTCTCGATTTCCCTACAACCCCCTCACACTTAAGTTTAGTAATACAAAGATTTTACTAGTTGAAAAAGTTCGTTTTCTCGGCGTCTAATCGAATTGATCACGGTTAATTGTGTGACTCATTCGTCTTTGGTGGATAAAATAAAAGGGTGTCGTTGTCTAAAACTAATTAAAAGAAAAGGCGTCGTTGAGTAATTAAAATAAAAATAAAGCGAGAAAAGATTAAACTAAAAATAAAGACTTTTAAAAGTAAATGACGAGATATTAAAAACTTTAAAAGTAAATAAGAAAACTTGAAACTTTATAAAAATAAAAACTTTAAAATAAAATAACTCTGAAAACAAACTAAGACGAACAAGTAAAAATAAAGCTTAAGAAAAATAAGACGAAACAATTAAAATAAAACTAAGTAAAAATGGCGGGAAAATAAAAATAAAAATTAAATTTAAAATAAAAACAATTAATTTCGCAATTATACTAAGAATCTGAATTAATTTCGCAATTATAAAACCATAATTCCGCAATATACAAATTTTGGAATAAACCCGCAAATAAAGACTAATTTCACAATAATTGCGAAATCATGTAATAATTCCGCAGTAATTATAATACAAATTCGAAATGCTTGAAATAACATAATTTCGCAATACACAAAATGATTCAATGTCGCAATACACAAAATGATTCAATGTCGCAATACACAAAATTATTCAATGTCGCAATTCATAAAAAAGTTCAATGTCGCAATTCATAAAAAAGTTCAATGTCGCAATACACAAAATGATTCAATGTCGCAATACACAAAATGATTCAATTTCGCAATTCATAAAAAAAGTTCAATGTCGCAATACACAAAATGATTCAATGTCGCAATTCATAAAAAAGTTCAATGTCGCAATTCATAAAAAGGTTCAATGTCGCAATACACAAGAAATTGCTAAATTGAATCAGATTTTCTAAAAAATAGGATCTAAGGAAAGGACGAATTTTAAGCACTTTAAACTCAAATTTTCATGGACAATAAGCTAACAAAAACACCAATAAGCTAAATAAGAATACTAGATTAATGATAAAACTTATAAAAACTTCAAAAAACAAACCACGAAATTTAAAAAATTTAAACTTTATAAAAAAATATGATGAAAAAGATTAAGATTAAGATAAAAACCAATAGGAAAAGTAGAATGAGAAGATTAAAAAGCCTAAAAATAAAAGATTAAAGATTCAACAACAAAATTAAAAACTTACTTGAAATTAAAGACTTGAAATTTAAAGACAATAAAGTAAATGACAATATGAAAGTGCATGAAATTAAGTGGAAAGACTAAGTTCTCAATTTAGCTAACACCTCCTAATGTGTCATTAGGAGGGTATTTATAGGGGTGGAGTGTATGGTTGGTTGGAAGCTTCCTTCTTTCTTTCTTTCTTTCTCGTCTTTGACAATAAACTCGTCATTCTCAACTTTGTCTCGGGATTTGTCGATAAATAAAATGAACTCGTCTTCTATTTTCTTCATTAAGTAGACTTGGTTCTTTGACTTCGTTAAACTTCCGTCTTGAGACTTTTTCTTCGATAAATCTTCAGAATAGGCCTTGGACTTCCGTTCTTTTTGTACTCTTTATCTTTTGACTTCGTCTTTTGTCTTTTTCTTTGATAAAAGCCCGTGAAAGTCCGTGTTTTCTTCCCTTTTCACATTTAGGTCCTAAATCACAACAAAAACACAAACCACACATAATTTTGATATTTACGACATAAAATACATGTTTTGGCTTGGTTATTATTATAATTAAGTGGTAAAAGGATAAGTGTTTTCACACTTATTAAATCCCTACACTTGACCATTGCAATGTCCTCATGCAATGCATTAATTACAAAGCAAGTTTTACATTTTCCATCATAATCAATCCACCTTGGCCTTTATTAAACACAAGACATTAAAGAGATAGAAAACTATAAAATATTCAAAGGAAGAAAAACAAGTAAAAAGATCAAAACTTACCTTAGGGTTTCGGGATGTCATGAATTTTTATCACCCTCAAGTTTCACGTTCCCTATACCAAGCTTAAAAACGAGATCATTGTTATTATAAATTAGCAAACTAACACAGACTCATGTGGCCCAATTATTCACTTAGACTCCCTTATTCCTAGGTGTATCTCTTATATTTTATTGATGTCTTGAATGATCACGAGGATGCATTGTTTGCCTTATTTCGATAATTTATTAAGGCCGAAAATAAAGTGGGACGATTTAATCAATAGTTAGCTAAAGGACAAAATCTTTTAAAACTGCTTCTCGGGACCTCATAAAGTTCATATCTTGGCATAACTCGTTTCACGATTTGAGACCTTTATCGGATCGATATTTGGCATTGACTTCATACTTCAAATCTTGAGAGACGTTCATGAAATAATGGTCTTCTCTTCATAATAGGAATTTCTTCACTTGAACTTTTTGAGAGATTCTACATATTTGGACCACGACTTCTTCATTTTTCTCCAATCTTTATTTGGTATTTCGATATACAACGATCTGCCTCCTTTTAGGACTTGGATCTATTTATCCTCATACCTTGTTAGGGCCTTTTTGGATAGATTTCTCCATGATCTTTAGGGGAGTATTTACTTTTCGGCGTGTGTCTCAATCCTTCATATTGATTTTTGATAAATGATTCTTCACATCACTTTGTATCTTTAGCAACAAAATGTAACCCTCATGTCTTGTTAGGACCTTTTCGGACTCGCCAATCTTTGCATCCCGCTTCAATAAGTTATGCCTTGGCTATGAACTCTAATTAATACTGATTAACTTTTAAACGATCTTGGGCTAGAAGCTAAGTAACTTTTCAAATCGTACAACCTTAATTATTGCAATTAAATTCATTAACAAGCGATGGGAGAAAAAGCTCATAATTAACTCACATAAACTCATGAAAGAATATCAAACTTATAATTGACTCTACCATCTCTCGTTCTCCACAATTTAAAATCTCAAGGAATGAGACTCGTGGATGCTTAGCCAATTAAATCAAAGTTTCGGGTTTTCAAGTCATCTATAGGATCTTGCAACTTCTTAGACTTTTCAAGTTTTAGAATTCTCATTTTAAAGTTCCCTTGATAAACAACTTTCTAGGATCAATTATAGGAACTTGCGAAAAGTTCTTGTTCTTAACCCGTGAGAGTTAAGACTTTCGCGTTTTAAAGTTCCCTATATAAAAGCCTAACAAAACTTGACTTAAACACGTTAAGGATACTAGCTAGAGTAAACTCGAGTTGAGTCAAAAGATTTACAATGTTTAAAAATTAAAACCACTTTATTAAAACTTATTCTAGAAAAGAAAGAAAATAACCATAACAAAGGTAAAAACAGCTAGGCTAAAATAGATCAAAAATTTTGAAAAATGACTAAAAATCAATTTTCCGGTTAAATGAGGACAAATTCATGGAAAAGCCCACTTAACTTCGATAGAAGTCCCCCCTACACTTAATATAAACATTTTCATCAATGTTTAAGCATGTGGAAGTAACCTCCCCTACACTTAGGACATTGTGCATGTTGTTTAAATCTTGCTAAGGAAGAGACAACTAAAGTGATTCCTATTCTAATATTAAAGAATATAAAATAGAGAATCAAAAGAGTTTAGGATAGAACCGGGAAGACGGGTACATGGAATCACGGATCGTCAAAAGACATCAAGAATGGATCTTTGATAGCTCGAATCCCTGCACATGATAAGAAAGAAAACAACAAACATATACTAGGGTCTCCCCCTACACTTATTATAAAAAATAGATAAAGATAGATAGATAATCGGGTTACCTCCCAAAATGCGCTTGTTTTTGTTAACCGAGTCACGAGCCTGACTCGTCCCCGAATTAAATGATCCATGGGGAAGCCTCGAATGTAATACCAGGATCAAAGACCTTGTCCTCGTTCCTGGAGGAAAATAATAAAGGAGAGGCCGGAGGATAAGTCTTGAAGGGTAGAAAAGTCCTTTCAACATATGAAAAGTATGTGAAATCATGATCCACGGGAGGTGGGGTGGGCAAAGGAATCAAAATGTCAGCCCCAAAAGACATATGATTATCACTGAGCGGCAAAGCCGTAAAGGTGTCAATCCTGGAATGGTCAGTGTCACCTCCCGGGTCATAGCACTCATCCTCGGTAATGGTTTCTAAAGGTTGGGATAAAAGGTGCCCAGGAGGGTGACTTGGGACAATATCATCATGCAGCAAATTATCAAAAAGAATATCCCCCTCTGTATCATCATCATCAATACTCGGAGGTATTGAGAGAATGTCGATTTCCTCCATAGCTGTATCATTATTCTCAACTGAAGTAATAGACAGAGGTAAAGACTCTGAAATAGGAGCATAATTCAACGCTTCAATTTTAGAAATAAGAAGATGAACTTTCAGTAATTTGTCGCGAAGAATAACGTCTTCCACCTCATCTACAAGACCAAGTTCAGTGGTGAACTTCTCGTAAGTCAGAAAGAATAAATCAACATTGCCCTCATCTCCCGGAGAAGATTGAGAAATTTCAAAGGTGAAATTCTCATAGCAAGGAGAAAAATCATCATCATTAAGAGCGACCTCGTCCGTAAGCTCAGCAAAAGTAGGGACATCACAAACCTCATCAAAGAATTTATCAAGACCAAAATCACTAATCTCACTCGATGTATCACTATCCTTAGACGCATTAGGGATATCAAGAGTAGGAGTAGTAATCTCAGAAGATGGGTTGAGATCATAGATATCATACTCGTCATCATCATAATAGTAATATGGACGCACAAGAGGAGGAGTATAATCACTAAGATTAGATACTTGCTCTTGTTGCTATCGCTTTTCCTCCTCCCATGCTTCTTTTAGTTGAACTACGGCTTCTTGAAGTTCCAAAAGAAGGGCTTGTCTCGTCGTCATTCGAATACAAAGAAGGTTGATGATCGAGGGTGTATTGTGTATTGTGGGGGCTCAAAATTTTGAAAATCGGAATTATAGCACGGATGTGGCTCATCATAAATCATCGGTTGAAAAGAGTTAAAACACGGCTTTGGCTGATAATAATTCATCGGTTGAGAAGAATGAGAACACGGATTTGGCTCATAATAATTCATCGACTGACAAGAAAAGGTATCGTGAGGGCCCCCACAATTATTGCAACACGGGTATTGAGAAAAACCCGGTGCATTTGGCAGATAGCTATAACCATTTCCATAATTGGAACCCGGTTCTTGCTCGTCAAGAGACGGGTATCGAATAGGACACAAAATATGCCCATGGGAATCGCTTCCACAATATATGCAAGAGGGGAGAGTAGGTGCATTAGATGCAAAGGATGAATTAGTCGAATTGCACGATGGACAAAATCCAAAATGTGAAAATTGTGAATCAGAAACGGTTGGAAGATCTTTTCCGCATTGCTCGCAATAACACCATTCACATGATTCGAAACCATATAATCGTCTCCTACACCTTACGCAATACGGATCCATGAAGAATTAAAAATAAGAGGGGTAGAGAAAAGAATTAAACACAATAGAGGATGAAGAGGAATATTTTTGGTTCAAAACTCTTGGAACAAGAAATGCTTCTTATGATTTTTTTTTTAAATGTTTTTGGATTTTTGAGTTTTTTTATTTTTTTATGGTTTTTCGAAAAATGTGCAAGAAAAATAACGTTCCCGAGGGAACGGATCCCAAGATCCAACGCGTCTCTCACAAAAACCGTTAATCTTCACGAAAAGAGCCGGCAACGGCGCCATTTAAAATTGAGATTTTGCTAGTTAAAAAGTTCGTTGTTCACGGCCTAATCGAATTGACTACGGTTTAACGTGCGACTCAGTCGTCTTTTGGTGAAAAGAAATATATTGGTCGTCGTAGTAAAATTAAATTGCAAAACTTTAAAGTAAATGACACGGTAAGTAAAGCTAAAAGTAATTAAACGTAAATGGCGAAAAATTAAGACTTTAAAAGTAAATTAATTAAATGACGAGAAATTAGAACTTGATAAAACGTAAATTTAAAAACTTTAAAATAAAATACTTTAAAAAATTAAACTAAGATAAATAAGTAAAAATAAAGCTAAGTAAAAATAAGACAAACAATTAAAATAAAGCTAAGTAAAAATGGCGGGAAAATAAAAATAAAAATTAAATTTAAAATAAAAATAATTAATTTCGCAATTATATTAAGAATCTGAATTAATTTCGCAATTATAAAACCATAATTCCGCAAGATACAAATTTTGGAATAAATCCGCAAATAAAGACTAATTTCGCAATAATTGCGAAATCAAGTAATATTTCCGCAATAATTAGAATACAAATTCGCAATGCTTGAAATAACATAATTTCGCAATACACAAAATGATTCAATGTCGCAATACACAAAATGATTCAATGTCGCAATACACAAAATGATTCAATGCCGCAATACACAAAATGATTCAATGTCGCAATACACAAAATGATTCAATGTCGTAATTCATAAAAAAGTTCAATGTCGCAATTCATTAAAAGTTCAATGTCTTTTTTTTTGGGTAAAGGGACTCCAATCCCGGTAAAATATATTCCCAAAAAAGCGTTGAAGTACAATAGAATGTAGCTGCAATGCTACATTAACCTCAAGCACACAGCTTGAACAACCACTATATCATATGACATGCCATATGAAAATTACATTACAAAACTAATGACACCTATAGGAAAGAACCACCTAAAGGAACATAAACAATGAAAATAAGCAAACATAATGATTAATGAGGAGTGCGAGTATCCGGCTGACGAGTTCCATGGCGATCATCAATCACAATGTCTTCATCAGTCTCACTATCCGCATTAAGCACATCATTAGAATGACCAAAGCCATCCTCCCAATCAGTCCCATCATCCATCATACCACTCAAAGCACCAAAAGAGTTTTTGCTGCTCGTACCCGGTTGACTAGAATCAAGAGCCAAAGACTTGTTATTAAGAAATCCACGCTTAAGAATAGAACCAGCTTTCTTAGGAGCATTCTGAACAGTAGTACCTGTAGAATCATTTTTCTTAGGCTTATTCGCCTTAGAACTATCCCCTTTCTCAACAGCACGGTAATAAAGATTAAGAGGTGGTTTAGTGAGTTTAATACCAGCAACCTGGAGTTGCTTATTCTTACCCTTTTTCTTTCTATTGTTCACAACCTCATAACCCTCATTATCAATCTCATTAGCTACCTTATTATCGTCCACATTAACAATCGTATTAATGACATCCTTAGGCAATTTCGGACATTCATCATCATGATGATCAAATATACAGCACATCGAGCAGCGGGGGGGAGTCCACTCGTACTCTATACCAATCTTAGCCATCGTATGTCCCTTATCCTTACCAATAGGAATAGCAACAACTAAAGAATCCTTAGGAGGATGATCAACAGAAATCTCAATTAAAACACGTGCATAGGTACTCCTTCCCCATGAAGATATGCACATCTCACTTGTATAAGAATCAAGAAGAATAGGCCTCCCAATCTGAGTAGTGATTAGACTAAGACCCACCTCCGAATATGCAACTATGGGAACATGATGCAATTTGACCCACACCGGTGCTTTCCTAATCTCCTCCTTCACAAGTAAAGAATCCGGAGACCATATATTCAAAATCAGTGGAACCATACGTATTAACCATGGCCCACTCTCAATAACTCTTTCCATTCCAACTTTAGAATCAAATTGAAATAAAAAGAACTCACCATGAAGTTGGACATGCTTGATTCCAAATTTCGCCCACGCTTTCTTAACATAGTTTTCAACCAAAGGAAACGCCAATCTCTTCCCTATAAAATGACCATATAACGTATGCGTCAATCGTGCCCTAACCTGATCAACCACATCGAGAGGAAGAGTAACCGCTGCCCCTTCAACATGTTCTCCATTACGGAGTTCTTTTACACGTGCAACTCTTTTAGCTTGACCATGTAACATGGACGCAAAAGAGGGTTTTGGAACAGCAGTTGATGGTGCAGGAGCCCTTACATTCTGCTCGGATGGAATCGTATCAGCCATACATGGAGTAACAACCCTTGTATCATTCTGGATATCATGATCATTAGCCATACTCGTACCTTTAGGCAATGCATCAGACTCTCTAGTCATTCCAACCTCTTTCAATACTGGCTGCTTGAGTGAACTTGCATCCGTATGTACCTGGTTGGAGCATTCTGTCCCATCACCATCATGTATCTCGGTCGATACATGTTTCGGCTCACCGTCCAACCCTTCTGTAGTGTCACCCCCAATCGATGAGAGAACACCACTCGATTCATAATCATTAATCATGACTCCATCCTGACGCGACGAGGTATTGGAAACCCTAGACACCTCAGAAATCTTGTCAGGACTATTTATGTGATTCGCTTGTTTTAAACGCGACATGCGCGCATGTAACCCGTCCAAGTCGATCGGCGTAACAGCGATCTTCTTCTCCATAACACATTAACCAGAACGAAAACACCTCTCTCTAATACACAAAACAATCAATCGAAACAGAAGACTACCTAGGGCAATCGAAACCCTAGATCAAGGACCAATCACAGCGCACCAATCCAAACCCTAATACATTAATAATAAAAAACCCTAATTTCTTAAAAAGTAATAACCGGCGGCTACCAAGAGTTTTATCACTAAATCAAAAAACCGATCATAATACGAATCAAATCTTTCAACCAACCAAGGACCAGTCCCACGCTTTGATAGGATTCTGTTTGGACAACTGAATTAAAATAATCAAGAGTCACAAAAGAAAACAAATCAATACAATGGTACGGTTATGATAGGTGGAAAACAGATTGGAATTAGACAGTTTATTTAATTAAGATGAACGGAAACCATGGTAGAAGCTGCCGGAACTCACCAAAAAGAGAGAGCTAAAAAGTTCAATGTCGCAATACACAAAATGATTCAATGTCGCAATACACAAAATGAATCAATGACGCAATTCATAAAAAAGTTCAATGTCGCAATACACAAAATGATTCAGTGTCGCAATTCATAAAAAAGTTCAATGTCGCAATTCATAAAAATTTCAATGTCGCAATACACAAAAAATTGCTAAATTGAATCAGATTTCCTAAAAAATAGGATCTAAGGAAATGACGATTTTTAAGCACTTTAAACTCAAATTTTCAAGGACAATAAGCTAACAAAAACACCAATAAGCTAAAGAAGAATACTAGATTAATGATAAAACTTATAAAAACTTCAAAAAACAAACCACGAAATTTAAAAAAATGTTAACTTTATATAAAAATATGATGAAAAAGATTAAGATAAAAACCAATAAGAAAAGTAGAATGAGAAGATTAAAAAGCTTAAAAATAAAAGATTAAAGATTCAACAACAAAATTAAAAACTTACTTGAAATTAATGACTTGAAATTTAAAGACAATAAAGTAAATGACAATATGAAAGTGCATGAAATTAAGTGGAAAGACTAAGTTGTCAATTTAGCTAACACCTCCTAATGTGTCATTAGGAGGGTACTTATAGGGGTGGAGTGTATGGTTGGTTGGAGGCTTCCTTCTTTCTTTCTTTCTTTCTCGTCTTTCGTCTTTGACAATAAACTCGTCATTCTCGACTTTGTCTCGGGATTTGTCGATAAATAAAATGAACTCGTCTTCTAATTTCTTCATTAAGTAGACTTGGTTCTTTGACTTCGTTAAACTTCCGTCTTGAGACTTTTTCTTCGATAAATCTTCAGAATAGGCCTTGGACTTCCGTTCTTTTTGCACTCTTGATCTTTTGACTTCGTCTTTTGTCTTTTTCTTCGATAAAAGCCCGTGAAAGCCCGTGTTTTCTTCCCTTTTCATATTTAGGTCCTAAATCACAACAAAAACACAAACCACGCATAATTCTGACATTTACGACATAAAATACACGTTTTGGCTTGGTTATTATTATAATTAAGTGGTAAAAAGGATAAGTGTTTTCACACTTATTATTTAGCATTGTCCTCAATGTGATGAAACTGAACAAAAGTTAGGGAATAAGAGAAAAACCAGAATCACGGGCATATCATGTATCATACAAGAGTCTTGTCTTCGCCTTCAACTTGCGGTACCTACAAAAAAAGATAAAACACACAAAAATACAAAAACACTCTATTTTTTTATAGGTTTTTATAAAAGCGACACATGCTACACCCCCTCACACTTAAGCAAAACATTGGTTAAAAATTGTGGGGTGTAAATTTATTAAGAAAGGAAAATCACACTTAAAAAAATTAAACACACGGGTTGCCTCCCGAGAAGCGCTTATTTTTTTATTGAGTCATCAGCCTGACTCGTACTTCTTTTTAGTTTTCTCTATTTTTATCGAGCGAAAAATGTTCACTCCACTCATCATGGTATAGTTTAACATGGTGTCCATTAACAATGAAGCTTCCTCTATTCTTGTCATACAATTCAACATAACCAGACGGGTATCCATGTTTTACTATAAAAGGACCGTACCACTTTGTTTAAGCTTTGGAGCTTTGAATTTATATCGCATATTAAACAAGAGAACTTTGTCTCCCTTCTTGATTTCTTTTCGGATTCAAAGTTTCTTGTCATGATAAGCT
This sequence comes from Glebionis coronaria, assembly GCA_025667525.1. NCBI lineage: Eukaryota > Viridiplantae > Streptophyta > Magnoliopsida > Asterales > Asteraceae > Glebionis > Glebionis coronaria. The sequence goes on along the minus strand of CM046878.1, from coordinate 334,763,896 downwards.
TTGGTATGTGCTTTGTATAATTTAGAATTCTCATAAGCTTGGAGTCTTAATTCATCGAGTTCATGCAATTGCAAGAATCGGTTTTCTCTAGCGATTTTGAGATCAGGATTACAGCTTCTCAATGCCCAATAAGCACGGTGCTCAATTTCAAAGGGCAAGTGACACGTTTTACCGTACAATAAACGATAAAGTGTTGTGTCGATTGGTGTCTTATAAGCTGTTCGGAATGCCCACATAGCGTCGACAAGTTTCCTTTACCAAATGGAAGGATTGTCCTTAACTGTTTTTTCGAGTATTCGTTTTAAGGCTCTGTTGGTATTCTCAACTAATCCACTCGTTTGTGGATGATATGCGGTGGCAAAGAGATGGGTGACTCCATATCGCTTTAAGATTTTCTCCATTTATTTGTTACAAAAATGGGAACCTCGATCGCTAATTAAAGCTTTCGGCATTCCATAACGAGAGAAAAGCTTTTTCCGAAAATTGATTACGACTCGTGAATCGTTCGTGGGTAAAGCTTCGGCTTCGGCCCATTTGGACACGTAATCAATAGCGATTAAGATATATTCGAACTTATGGGATTTGGGAAAGGGTCCCATGAAATCAATTCCCCATACATCAAATGTTTCGCTAACTTGGATGTTGTTTTGAGGCATCTCATCTCTTCGTGAGAGGCTACCAGTAAGTTGGCAAGCATCACAATTTTCGAATAGAGTATAGGCCTCTTTAAAAATTGTTGGCTAATAGAAACCAGCATCAAACACTTTTTTCGCGGTGGTGGAAGGACCATAATGTCCCCCAGTAGGGCCATGATGACATTCATCAAGGATCTTTCTTGTTTCCGCACCATAAACACATCTCCTAATCATTCCATCGGGGCATACCTTGAAGAGATAGGGGTCTTCCCAGAAATAGTGTTTTAGGTTAGAAAAGAATTTACATCGTTGGTGATAGGTTAAACCTTTTCTTAGAATTCTTCCAACGAGGTAATTTACAAAATCTTCAAACCACGGACATTCATCCATAGAGATTTGCATAACAGTTTCATCGGGAAAATAGTCATCGATATCTCCATCCCTTAACTCTTCCATGTTTAGATTTTCAAGTCGCGACAATTGATCGGCTGCGATGTTTTCAGCTCCTTTCATATTTTGAATTTCGATGTCAAATTCTTGGAGTAGTAAAATCTATCTAATAAGACGCGGCTTAGCATCTTGTTTAGAGAATAGGTATTTCAACGCGGAATGATCGGTGAATACAATTGTTTTTGACAACACGAGATAGGATCGAAATTTGTCAAAACCAAAAACTACGGCAAGTAGTTCTTTCTCGGTGATCGTGTAGTTGAGATGCGCGCTATTTAGAGTTTTGCTCGCAAAGTGTATAGGACGGAAATGTTTTCCTTCGCGTTTTCTAAATACGGCTCCTACAGCGAAATCGCTTGCATCACACATAAGTTCAAACGGTCGCGACCAATCTGGTGAAACCATGATCGGTGCATTCGCTAACTTGTCTTTAATCTTTTCAAATGCCTTTATGCATTCTTTGTTGAAATCAAAGACTATGTCTTTTTCAAGGAGTTTGGTCATCGGTCTAGCAATTTTGGAAAAGTCTTTTATGAATCGGCGGTAGAATCCCGCATGACCTAGAAAACTTCTAATGGCTTTAACGTTAGTGGGTGGTGGTAATTTGGATATCACTTCGATATTGGCCTTTTCTACTTCCAATCCGGCTCCAGAGACTTTGTGTTCAAGCACAATTCCTTCAGTCACCATAAAGTGACATTTCTCCCAATTAAGCACGAGATGAGCTTGTTTGCATCAGATGAGCATGTGCTCTAGATTAAAAAGGCAAGACTCGAATTAGTTTCCGAAGAGTGAGAAATCATCCATGAAAACTTCCATGGATACTTCGATCATGTCTTGAAAGATCGCGATCATACACCTTTGAAAAGTCGCAGGTGCATTGCAAAGACCAAAAGGCATACGCCTATAAGCAAACATTCCAAAAGGACACGTAAAAGTGGTCTTTTCTTGATCAGATGGTTCGATAGGTATTTGGAAATATCCGGAAAAGCCATCGAGAAAACAAAAGAATTGTTTCCCCGCTAGTCTTTCCAACATTTGGTCCATGAATGGTAGAGGAAAATGATCTTTTCGTAGGGCATCATTTAAGTTGCGGTAATCAATACACACACGTCAACCGGTAACGGTTCTTGTAGAAACAAGTTCGTTATGTTCGTTGGTCACAACAGTCATTCCTCCTTTCTTAGGAACGCACTGAATAGGACTAACCCAAGGACTATCATCTATGGCAAAGATGATTCCTGCTTCAAGGAATTTGATTACTTCGGTTTTTACAATCTCCTTCATGTTTGGGTTAAGTCGACGTTGCCTCTTAATAACGGGCTTGGCATCGTCTTCAAGATTGATCTTGTGTTTGCAAAATTGCGAATCAATTCCCGGTATATAGGATGTTTTCCATGCAAACCCTTCTTTGTGGTTTTTGAGCATAGAAACAAGGCGTTTCTTCTCATATTCCTCGAGTGAGGCTGAGATAATCACCGGAAGTAGTGAATCCTTCTCTAGATAAGCGTACTCGAGATGTTCGGGAAGAGGTTTCAATACGAGATCCGTCGGTGGATCATGAATAGATTTGGGAACTATAAAGTTCGACTTCAAAGGCAAAACTTCGAAGGGTTTGTTTTCCTCTTCTTCGAGAGTTACTTCGGAATCAAGGGCCATGAATTATTCGAATTCACGATCATGATCGGTATCGCTAATCTTTTTCGAAGATGTTTGGAATGGTGCGTTGTCATCAAGTAATGCATCCAACTCTTCTTCAGTTACTTCATTGATAACATCCACGCGGAAGCATGTGTCATCATTAGAGTGAGAATGTTGCATAGCTTTATCGACTAAGAATGTGACTCGATCGTCACCAACTCCAAGGTTGAGTTCTTTATTCTTCACACGAATGATAGCATCGGCGGTGTGCAAGAATGGTCGTCCTAAAATGAGAGGGACGTGATGGTCTTCCTCCGTTTCAAAGATTACAAAGTCGGCAGAAAATATGAATTTTCCAACTTGAACAAGCATGTTCTCGGTTATCCCAATGGGATATTGGTAAGTGTGGTTAGCCAAACATATACTCATACTTGTAGGTTCAAAGTATTGTTTGAAAGATTTTTGTATAATGAGTATGGCATAAGATTGATACTCGTGCCTAGATCGGCCAAGGTGTGACATTCAATATTGTTTGTAGAGTGCATGGTATGAGAAAGCTTCCTGGATCTCCGAGCTTTGGTGGAAGTTTGCTTTGCAAGGCTGCAAAACATTCTTCGTTTAGAAACGCAGTAGAGATTTGCTCCGTCTTACTATGGTTGCTCACAAGATCTTTGAGGAATTTATCATAGTTGGGCATGTCGGTTAAGATATCAACAAGGGGAACGTTGATCTTAACTTCTTTGATCATCTTAAGGAATTTGGCATTACAAGCCTCCATCTTTTCCTTTCGTAGGCGTTGAGGATATGGAATTTTTTGTGTATACGCCTTTGGTGTTGGTGTTGGAATGGGTGTGGTTTGTTTTGGTTTTGGTTTGGAAGGAGGAATGGTTTCTTCCTTCTCGGGCTCATCGGATTCATCTTCACTTTCATCGGCGAAAGTGGGAGCATTGGTGTTTGGGTCTTGTGGTGGATCATAACTCAGCCCACTTCTTGTGAATACGGCATTCACATGTTCATTACGGGAGGAGGGTGGGCGGTATGGTTTATCCATAGATGGTTTTGGGTTTGTTTGAGTGTTGCTTGGAAACGAACCACTTGGTCGATTGGCTAATTGGTCGGTAATTTGACCGATCTTGGTTTCGACATCACTAATAGTTTCGGTGTGGTGTCTTTGTCCTCTTTCAACATTGGCTTTGAGATCGAAGAATTGGTTCTTAATGAACGTATTGGTTGATTTTTGAGATTCTATGAAAGCTAACAAAGTTTTTTCTAAGTTCGATCCTTCGGGTTTCTTCTCGTTTGATGGAACAGAATTATCGTTCTCACGAGGTTGTGAGTTACGATTTTCGTTTTTGGGGTACTCACCCCAAATGCCGGGGTTTCTACCGTAGTAGTTACCTCGATAACCACCTACTCGGTATCCTTGGGCGTAGTTTGCTTCTTGTGGTGGTTCTCTTATTGGTGTGTCATCACACGCCGTAGATGGGTGTGGTCCTCCACAAAGGTTACATTCACCTCACATCTCTTTCATTTCGTCTTTGATAGTTTTGAATTGAGAGTCGAATTTAGATGTGAGAGTGTCCATCTTTTCCATGAGTTTAGAATTTTTGCTACTTTCAACGAAAGCAACGGTTTTCTTGAAAGGCTTGGAACGGTTATCTTTGGACCAATCAAGTTTTAAGAGAACTCGGTCCTCGAGCATTTGATATGCTTCGTTGGGAGTCTTATAGAGAAAGAGTCCACCGGCGTCAAGGATTGCTTGCGTCGATTCATTAAGACCATGATAAAAGATTTGGATGATGGTTTCTTTTAATAAATCATGTCCATGACAACTACGAAGTAGGTATTTCATTCGGTTCCACGCACATGAGTGTTCCTTGTGGAAGTTGGGCGAAACCTCGGATTTCTCCCACGAGTCTTTCGTACATGGCGGGTGGAAAGAAACGGCTAACAAAAGCGGTTCTCATTTGTTCCCATGTTTCAATAGTACCGGCGTCAACTCATTATAACAAACTCTTGCATCTCCGGATAGAGATGATGTGAAGAGTTTGAGTTTTATAGCGTCTACATTGACGTCAGCTCCATATTGGAACATGCCACATATTTCTATGAATTCGGCTATGTGCCTATGTGGATCGGCCCGCGTACGGCCGTCAAATTGGCGGTCTTTGATCATTGAAAGGTGATGACCTTTCACGGTGAAGTTTTCTCCAAGCTCAACTTGAACAATAGCAGCCTCGAGGGTAGGTGCTACTACTCGGTTGGCTGCCCACATGGATTGATCGTCGGCCATTGGGAATGGTAGATCGTTAAATGGGTTATAGACGACAAATGCGTCTAAGAGCTTATCAAATGGTGGGTTTTTGGTTTTTGGAATTCGGTTTTCAAAAGAAACAAAGGGTTTCTTCTTGCGGTTTGTCTTTCGAGATTGATGAATATAACGTTCGGGATTGGTGTATGGACTAAGTAATTCATAACCAGAAGAACGTGTGTTCATTCAAGTCTTGAAGAACTTTTGAAAAAGACTAAAAGTAACAAAAATACAAACAAACAAAATACTATTAATAGGAAAATAAGTAAATAAGAAATTAAATAAACCAAAAAAATAAAAACATAATTTTTTTTAATTTATAAAATTAGGTTTTGCCGGCGGCAAAATTGGGGGTACCGGCCGGCAAAAACGGTTCTGTAAAAAAAAAAGTTTTTGGCGGCAAGAAGCCTTGCCGGTCGGCAAAATGGAGTCTGTGGAAGAGTTGCCGGTGGCAGAAGGGTTTTGCCGGGCGGCAAAATCGCTTCTATGATGAAATTACCGGCGGCAAATCGACTTTGCTTCAGAAAAAATCTTTTTTTTTTTACTTTTTGTTTTTTTTACTTTTTGGAAACAAGATCGCTACAATGGGTTTGATTATAAGATGATTTTGGAACTAAAAACACAATCAAATCCCCGCCAGCGGCGCCAAAAACTTGATGCGCCCGTCATGGTTGGATTTGGAGAACAAGTTTTAAATTTATAAACACGAATTACCGGATTGACTAAAAACGCACGGGCAAGTATAACCCTTTCGTTTGTGTATAGATTTTATGTGGTAATACCGAGATCGTTCACGGGGATTTGGAAAACCGATGATCATTCAAAAATAAAACTATAATCGTTGATAGTAGCAATTGTAGACAAACAAATAACAAGTAAAATGATGAGATTAATAATAAGATTAAAAGCAACACTTGGTAAGGACTAGTTTAGGCATCCGTAGTGGTATGATTGTGATGACACATTTAACATATATGATTATGATAATTATATGGATAATCCAATCTATTGTTTTCAAAAGCTTCAATCCTCGTCAAGACTTTGGATAAAGAAAACAAGCATTAGACTCAATCACTCAATTCAAGACTTAACCCAATTTCAACACATTCATTCACGTTCGCTTCACGAATTTACTAACATTTATAATTATGTTTCTTGACAATCAAAACTTCTTAAGAAATGATCAATACAAAAGATATCCAATCATAGACAAACCGGCTATGACTTGTTGATATAAAATAACCCTTTCGACCTAGGAAATCTTTACCAACAAATTAAGTTTTGATAACAATTGTCACATGAAACATAAGTACTAATGGTTCAAAGGAAAGCTTGACATTTAAATAAACATAAATCACAATCACAACCACTACTTCATACCACAAACATCATCCTACCAAGTGTAGAATGAGATTTAGCTACTCATAACAAACAATGAAATAAACTCTGAAATAATAGTCTTACGAGTCATAATTAAGAGCCTTACAAAGTGAAAATATGTTGCTAATGATTCGGGTAATGATCCCTAAGAGTTTCGTGATGTTAACTTTGCTTTTCGGACTCCAAAAGTGACTTTTCTTGCACCACCTTGCTCAAATCCGGGAATAGAGGTATGGACAAGGTTGAGAGAGTTATTTTGTGGTTATGAAAGATATAATGAGATGATATAAAAAGGTATATGTTACATGACCCTAAGGGTCTTATTTATAAGCAAAATTAAAGGCATGGAGTGAATGCATGGCTTGGAGCCAAAGACAAATGCTTGAAGCCAAAGGAAGTCTAGAACTTTCTTTTATGATCTTGTGTGTTCTCCCATGAGCTTGCTTGAATGTAGACACAAATTTTGCGTACATAAATGTGGGCGACAACTTGAATCCTGCTGGTGGCAACTTGGATGAGTTTTGCTGGTGGCAACTTTATTTCTGCTGGTGGCAACTTCATGCTGAGTGACTTGTATGCTCCTTGGAAACACTTGTTTTTGCACCCGAAATTAATCTTTATAGGCTTGTAACTTGTACACGGGTCTTGAACTTGACTAGGATTCTTCGTACTCGTACGAATCTCCATGTTTGCGTTGTTTTACACTCTATTTCTGCAATTGGCTACACAAAGACTTGCAAACACAATTGGGCACAAATATGCACAAAAGTATTATAGATATAACCAATATACATGTATAAAAGTACGGGTAACGCTCCCAAAAACATGTTGGATTTGGGCGTTATCAACCACCCTAGGAATTTGCATGTTTCTAAGAATAAAACGTCTGTAATCGCATGTAATGACGATTTGAATGATTCGACTGCTTTGAATGCTCTAAATGTTAAGTTTATTTGCGTGAAATGTGGAAAATGTGCTAATGATGATCATTCTATGTGTGCTATGAAAAATGTCAAAGGCGTAGATACTAGAACTAAGAAGCAAGTTGCGATGCCTATTAGTGCTAGTAAACCCAAACGCAAAGTGAACAATTCTGGTGCAACCCCCCCTAAGAAAAATATTGCACCAGACTCCACCATTAAGAATCCTAGAAGCAGAATTAAGGAATTATATGAGTCTGCTAGCAAGTCTTGGAAATGGTGGTTTGCTAATCAATGTCCTCCAGGATATAAATGGATGCCTAAGGTTAGGAAAGAAAACGTGCCAAAGAACGTTAGTGTGCCTTTCAGTGCTGAAACTAGGGAAACTAATGAATCGGAAATCACAACTCACATGGAATCCAATTTAGCAATTGCTCCATCGTGTTTTAATTCTTCTGCAGGTGATCGAAATAATTCTCTTCATACTGTACTCCGGATGCACGAAGCACATGACGGGGAATATCAAGCTTCTAATTAACTTCGTGGAGAAGTTCCTGGGTACGGTTCGATTCGGAAATGACCAATTTCCACCGATCCTAGGATATGGAGATTTGGTTCAGGGGAATATAACGATCAAAAGGGTATACTACGTCGAAGGGCTCAATCACAATCTTTTCTCGTTTGGTCAATTCTGTGATGCAGATTTAGAGGTTGCTTTCAGAAAGAAGACATGTTTTGTTCGTGATTATGATGGGAATGACTTACTTACCGGTTCGCAGGGTACTGATCTCTACACTATTTCACTTCAAGACACAACTTCTACAACTCCAATTTGCTTCATGGCTAAAGCTTCAACAACTCAGGCATGGTTATGGCATCAACGTCTATCTCATCTCAATTTTGATACCATCAACTTCTTTCCAAAAAAAGATATTGTGAGAGGCCTTCCAAGCTTGAAATTCATCAAAGATCATCTTTGTTCTTCTTGTGATCTTTGTAAAGCTAAATGAAGTAGTTTCAAGACAAAGACTACACCAAGCTCTAAAGGACGGTTAGATCTTCTACATATGGATTTGTGTGGTCCCATGCGTGTTCAAAGTATCAATGGGAAGAAATGCATTCTAGTAATTGTCGCTGACTACTCAAGGTACACATGTAATCACTTCTTGAGGTCCAAGGATGAAACACCCGAAGTTCTCATCAACTTCCTTAAGCAGATACAACATGGTCTTTAAGCTCAAGTAAAAGTGGTACGTACTGACAGAGGCACAAAATTTTTGAATTCAACTCTAAAGAATTTTTTTGAAGCCGAAGGGATTGAACATGAAACATCTATTGCTCGAACACCTGAACAAAACGGCGTTGTTGAAAGACGAAACCATACTTTTGTTGAGGCTTATCGAACATTATTATCCGCTTCAAAGTTACCACTATTCTTTTGGGCCGAAGTCGTGTCAACCGCATGTTACACACAAAACCGATCCTTAATTATTCCAAGACACGAAAAGACACCATATCACATAATTCATGATCGAAAACCTTCACTCAAACACCTTCATGTTTTTGGATGTACGTGTTACATAATTTGAGATGGTGAAAACTGGACAAGATGAAAGAGAAAGGTAATGCATGCATTCTAGTGGGATATGCAACTCAGTCTAAGGGATATAGAGTGTACAACAAGAGAACAAAATTGATAGTCGAGACTATTCATATCAGATTTGATGAATTACAAGAAATGGCACTTGAACAAAAAAATTTAAGTCCTGTTCCACAATGATTGAAGACTTCTGTGCACAACCGCACGGAACTCAATGACGGATGAACTTCAATAATTTGAAAGACTAAAGGTCTGGGAACTTGTTGACAGACCATACGATGTAACACCGTTAAATCTTCGATGGATCTGTAAAAGCAAGATGGATGAAGAAAACACGATCATCAAGAACAAATCTAGGCTAGTGGCTAAAGGGTATGGCCAGAAAGAGGGTATTGATTTGAAGAATCATTTGCACTATTAGCTCGTTTGGAAGCGGTCAGGATTTTCCTTGCTTATGTTGCACATAAGTGATTCATCGTTTATCAAATGGACGTAAAGACAACATTTCTTAATGGTCCTTTAAAAGAAGAAGTCTATGTTACACAGCCGGAAGGATTCGTCAATCCTCGTTATCCTGAGAAGGTGTATCGTCTCCACAAAGCACTTTATGGACTCAATCAACCTCTAAGGGCGTGGTACGACGAGCTCTCGAAATTTCTAGTATCCAAAGGTTTCTCAAAAGGTTCCATTGATCTAACTTTGTTCACTTATAAATATGGGGATGACATTTTGCTTGTGTAGATTTATGTTGATGACATTATTTCGGGTCTACAAACCCAAAACTTTCAAAATGGTTTGAAAAAGTAATCCACAGCAAATTTGAAATGTCAATGATGGGCGAACTCAAATTCTTTCTAGGAATTCAAGTTCACCAATCCCTAAGTGGTATCTTTATTAACCAAGCTAAGTATTGTCAAGAGATAATCAAAAAGCATGGTATGACCTCATGTGACCCCGTTGGGACACCATTATTAACCACATCCCTAGATGTTGATTTGGAGGGAGATGCCATAGATCAAACGAAATATCGTTCCATGATCGGATCTCTAATGTACTTAACAGCAAGTCGACCAGATATATCACATGCTACGTGTTATTGTGCACGATATCAAGCACGACCCACTGAAAAGCGCCTCAAGGAGGTTAAACATATCTTTCGGTACCTTAAGAATACCATTCATTTGGGACTCTGGTATCCGAAGGAAACTGGTTTCTTTCTAACGGCCTATTCAGATTCTGATCATGCAGGGTGTCTTGATACACGAAAAAGTACTTCTGGTGGTGCACAATTTCTAGGTCAAGATAAGCTCGTGGGATGGTCTTCCAAGAAGCAGGATTTCACGTCACTATCATCAGCCGAAGCGGAGTATGTGTCTCTATCTGCGTGTTGTACTCAAGTTCTTTGGATGAGAACACAACTCACGGATTATGGCTTCCACTTTGATAAAGTACCTATGTATTGTGACTCAAAGTCCGCCATAGCCATCTCCTGCAATCTAGTACAACATTCCCGCACGAAATACATTGATGTCAGTTATCACTTCATTAAGGAACAAGTTGAAAGGGGTATCGTTGAACTATACTTTGTTGGAACTGATTACCAAGTAGCTGACTTGTTTACATAAGCTCTTTCAAAAGAGAGGTTTGTGTATCTAGTTAGGCAAATTGGTATGAGATGTTTGACTCCAGCAGACCTGGAGATTCTAGCAAAGGTGCCTGCTTGATTCACCTATCAAACATCTACATGTAAATATTAATGAAAAGGAAAAACACAAAATTAAAAAATCTTTGAAAATCTAAAAATTTTCTTCTCGACATGTCTTTCAGTATCGATAATATGGATGTACCTAGAAATGTCGCTCAATAACGACACGGGTGTGTACATAAAGCTCGAATGAAAGTTGTAAATATTCTTTAAAACATGTCATTTCTACTTTTAATAAAGGAAAACGTCTATTTTGGACAATTTTCCAACAACGGGTAGAGCAATCTATCTAGTGTTGAGCTTGTCACAAAACATTCAACGTTTTGAGCTCAACACAATGGCTTGTAATCACTTTCAGATTGCAACCCGATCTATATTCACGGGGGAGTGTACGATTTAGCGCGCTTTGTTGGGTCAGTATTTACTGACCCTGAAGCAACTCTAGAATTTGAATATAAAACCCCCCTAAGTGTTTCATGCTCAGGAGTAAGGCCAGTCTGCTGATGGATGACCAGAGGAACAAAGTATTTACTGACCCTGAAGCAACTCTAGGATTTGAATATAAAATCCCCCTAAGTGTTTCATGCTCAGGAGTAAGGCCAGTCTGCTGATGTATGACCAGAGGAACAAAGTTCCTACTGAAGACTTTAAAGCTGAAGAAAGTTCAGCACTCCCCTTCCAGTGAACTTAGAAGACAAAGGAGTCTTCACTTCAAATACTAGGCGGTCTAGTTGCTAAAGAACAAGGACTAAAGAAGGACTTATAGTTCAGTTTGGCTTGACAATACCAAACTAAATGATGTCGATCTCCTCTAGGATACTGAAGACTCTTCAGTATTCTCATGGTTTGCATTAGGTGGGAAAAGATAACTTTAAGTCAAAGTAGGTTGCTTGTATACTTAGATATAAGTACAACCTTTATCTTTTCTAGAATAGTTTATTAAGTACTTTGTACTGTTTATCCAGCATGGGCATCAACCACCTACTGGATAAACTTATGCATTGGTACATGCAATATGCAAACCCTAATTTACACTGCCTATATAAAGGAGTGTACATCAAGAGAGAAAGGTAACCAATACAAGATATTAAACTCTGGAAACCTTTCTCTCTCGATACCAACTAAACCATATAGCCAAAGTTGCATATGAACGTTTAGATTGGAGCTTAAAGTTTAACTTTGGTTAAACGTTTAAGTAGAGGAGATCAAACCCTATTGTCATTCAACCACTTTGTTATTCCGCAAACAAAGTGGGTTATAGATTCTTTATTTGATTCTAATAAAAGTCTATATGTTGAAAAGTATATTGGTATTGTTGTTTTAATCTTTCATAGTTCTTATCTTATGTTAAAACAACACACTTGAGTCAAAGTAATAGTTATTACTTAAGTTAATAAGTAATATTGAATTACTAGGGACCAACAAGTGGTATCAAATCGGGTTGATTAGCTAAACTCTTATTTTATTAAACTGCTCATTTAAAAGTTTTCAAATCAAGATCCAAAATGGCTTAAGTTATACCACAAACCCTAGAATATAAGGGTGGCCAACTCAATGTTGCTCATGTACTAGAGGTAGCCAATTTTATAAACTAGAAGAAGAGTTTTCTTGTCCACATGGTTGGAATTGAACCTCAATTCCTTGGAATCATTGAAAATGGTCCTTTTGTTCCCATGGTTGGGGACAATAAAAAACCTGAAGTACAATGGACTGCTGATGAGAGAAAACTTGCTAACCTTGATCAGCGTCTCAAAAGTCTCATCATGTCTGTACTCCCAGATGACCAAATGAATTCTGTTGTAACTTGTAAAACAGCCAAATCAACATGGGAGGACCTTATTCTTTACCATGAGGGACCCTCTGATGTAAAAGAAACCAGAATCATGGATTTAAAGCTTCAATACAACACCTTCAAGCACAAAGAAGGGGAAACCCTCACACAGACATTCACCAGATATAAAGCACTGATGAATGAACTTGTGAATGATGGTGTTGAGCTTTCAAAACTTGAAATCAACACAGATTTTGTTAATGCATTGCCAAAGAAGTGGCTCAGTTTCTGCCAAAGCTTGAGAAATGCTAATCACATTAAAGATTATGATCTAGCCTCTCTTTTTGGGAAACTAAAATATGAAGAAAACCTAGTTGATAGGATTTATGAAGGCTCAAGTAAGTGTAAAGCATTAACCATTGCTACACCCTTGTCCACAGCCTTCTTTAGTGAAGCTGTCATTCAAGACTACCAAGATAGTCCTGATGATGAGGAAGATACTAGAACTAGTGAGGAATATCTGAATGACCTCCAAGAGGAATTTCATGAAAGAGCAATTCTGGCCAAGTCTAGAAGTTTCTTTAAGAAAGGAGGCAAGTTCTCCAGCTCCACAAAAGCTTCAGTTGACACTGAATGCTACAAATGTGGGAAGACTGGTCACTATGCTAGGGATTGTTATTCAAAAACATCTCTCCCTTCATACTCCTCACCAGCTCAAACAAGACCAACTGGTCAATCATCATTTCAACCAAAACAAATTGCTTCTACTTCATTTCAGCGAAGCAAGGTTGAACTCAGGCCTACAAAAGACTTTGAGGCCAAATACAGAGAAATCAAGGCAAGATTGGCCTTAATGAGCACTTAAAGCTCCTCATCCAAGACTCCAAAGCAAGACAAGAACAAAGGACTTGTTGCTGAAGCATATGAATGGGAAGAAGAAGATGTTTCTTCAGATGATGATGAGTTGGTAAATGTGAAAGTGCTAATGGCACTTGCTGATGATGAAGGGGCAAACTCAAATGTTGTCACCAGAGAAAGTGCAAGAAATGGAGAATGGGTCAATGTCACCATCAAAAAGGTACAAACTCTTATTGAATTAGAAGATAAAGATGACATTAAATTTGTCTTTGATTACTTGTGCTTTGATCTAAAATTTGTTGAAGAGCAAAGAAACAATTTGCTTGAAAAATTTCACAAACTTGTTCTACAACTTGAAGATTTTGAAAGTAAGCAAATAGAGCTAAAAGAAGCTAAACTTGATATTCTTACTTTTCAACAATTGAACAAAGAAATTTTGGAAGAAAATGACTCTCTTAGAGTGGAACTAAAAGAAGCAAAAGACATTGTTAAGACTTGGCTTAGAAACTCTGATGGGGTAAATCAATGCATAAGTGAACAAATACCTGCCCAAAAGAAGAAAATGCTTGGTGTTGAAGGATCCTCCAGCACCAAACCTATTGTCTTTGTCAAAGCCTCAAATGAGGTTGGTAGCTCGATCCCTGACATTGAAAGGTCAGGTGAAGAGAATCTACCCAATCATGACACTGGACGAATCCTTCTTCCTGAGTTACAAACATGTGTTGACACTTCAGCACCAGTTGAATCCTCGGTTACTGAGGATGACTCAGATGATGATACAGAAAATGAAGTAAGTACCCCACTTCCTCCTTTGGAGAAGCTGGCTGGTGCTGAACCCTCTACTGGACCCAAAACTATCCAGTCTATCATCAAGTCTCACACCACACACAAAGGTAGTTCTTCCAAAAATGTCAGAATTGACACTTCAAAGAACTCTTCAGCTCATGCTGAAGGATCATATATGGGAACTACCTCTTCAGTTTCAACAGAAAAACTAGAGAATGCTAAATCTGAGAAAGATGATAGAATGTCTCTTGTCATGCAAGAGATCTATGATCTTAAATTGCAACTCAGGCAGCAGCAAACACCAACACGGTTCAGAGATGAACCTTCAGACTCTCCTCATCTCAAGTACAAGACACAATTTAAAAGGGCTTGTGATTTATGTGGTCTAAATAACCATCTCACTGAAACTTGCCTAAAAGTGATTTATTGTACCAAATGTGAAAGGATTGACCATCTCACTTGTGAACACACTCAGTATATGCTGGCCAAAACAAGTGCTGATGCTCACAAATATGAAGCATCTCATTCCAGGCAAAATATGCCTTTCCCACCATGCATTCATTGTGGTATGGGCAATCATCACTCAGATGACTGCCACTATTACCCTGTTTGCAATATTTGTGGAAGTTATAACCATGACACTCATGGACATAATCGTATCATCTCACTCAGAGGAGGTTTTAAACCAAGAAATCCAAAATCTTTTGTCAAATGTTGTGAGACTTGTGGAAGCGATGTCCACACTACATCTGATCACAACCATATATAGTGGTTCAGAAGAGGCGAAGCCCTTCAGGCTAAGAAAGCTAAAGCCATTCAGACCTCCTCTTCTTCTGAGAAATCACACATACCCTCAACAAGAGGACCCTTCAGATCTAGAACACCTTCTAGATCTAAAACCCCCACCCAACAAAGGTGGGTTTCAAAACAAAACTGACCATTTCCTTAACTTGTGTAGTGTGATCTCAAGAAGCCTATTTGGCACCTAGATAGTGGCTGCTCAAGGCATATGACTGGCACCAAAAGTTATCTGCACAAGTATAAGGAGGAACAAGGTCCTAAAGTTGTTTTTGGTGATAACTCATCAGCTACTACTGAAGGATTTGGTTCAGTGAAATGCAATGGTATAGTTTTCTCAAGGGTAGCATGTGTAAATGCATTGAAGCACAACCTCATCAGCATAAGTCAACTTTGTGATGCAAAGTATCTTGTGCTGTTTGATGACAAAAAAGGTACAATCTTCAACTCCAATCATGAAATTGTGATGATTTCTCCAAGAGTCAAAGATGTTTATGTCATGAACATGAACTCAACTCAGGAAACATGCTTCTTTGCTAAAGCCTCCAATATTACCAATTGGCTTTGGCATAAGAGGCTCTCACATCTCAATTTCAAAACAATAACTCTGTTGGCAAAACAAAATCTTGTTAATGGTCTTCCCTCACTTGTCTACTCCAAGGAAAAACCATGCTCAACATGTGAAAAAGGGAAGCACCATAGGCCAGTTTCAAAACAAAGCAAACCTTCTCAATCAAAGAAAGTCTTCATTTGCTTCAAATGGACTTATTTGGCCTAGTATCACCTAGGGCCATTTGTCATGAAAAATATACACTTGTCATTGTTGATGAGTACTCAAGTTACACTTGTGTATATTTTCTGACAAAGAAAAGCCATGCACCAGATGCCATTATGTCATTCATCAAAAGAGTTGAAAATCAAAATGACACTCATGTCAAACAACTCACAACTGACAATGGCACTGAATTCAGAAATTACTCACTGATCAAATTCTGTGATGACAAAGGAATTTCCCAAAATTTATCATCTCCTTACACACCTGAACAAAATGGTGTCGCTGAAAGAAGGAACAGAACTTTGATTGAAGCAGCAAGAACAATGCTTGCTGGATCTACTCTCTCTAAGCACTTTTGGACTGATGCTGTAGCTACTGCTTGCTACACTCAAAATAGATCCATTCTTGTGAAGAGACACATGAAGACTCCCTATGAAGTCTTCAGGGGGAGAATTCCAAGCATTTCATTCCTACATGTGTTTGGGTGTCCAATATTCATTCACAATCACAAGGATCACCTTGGAAAGTTTGATGAAAAATCTGATGATGGTTATTTTCTTGGATACTCCCTAGTATCTAAAGCATATAGAGTCTTTAACACAAGAAGACAATGTATTGAAGAAACCTATCACATCACATTCAATGAAAGTTCTGAAGCTCTCACCTTTACAAATCCATCAGATGATGAACTTCATATACATGAATCTCAAAATTATCCATCTGATGAATTTAATCATTATGAGCCTTCTCAAAAATATCAAACAAGCAATTCAGTTCCTCATATTGATCCATTTGAAGATATGACAAGTCCTACAAAAGGAAATCCTTCAGTATCACATGTTGATGGCTGTCAATCAAATAATGATCAATCTCAAACTGATCAAAATGATCAGCAAGGAAACATAAATGACCAAAATGGTCAGTCTCAAAAGAATCAGCATGCTGACACACATGATCAAAATGATCAATCATATGCAGCTGCTGAAGAACAATCTGAGCCCCTTGCTCAATGCTCTCCTATCATCTCTAGGGAATTAGGTCTTGGATATGCTTCTTCTGATCAAGAAGGAAGTCCTCTAGTGATTGAACCCTTGTCCACTGAATATCCTTCAGTAGACACTAGAGACATTCCAAGTCTAAGTCCATGTCATGGACTTCCAAGTTCTAGCTCTAATCATGATACCAGTACCTATTCTCCAGCTCCACAAAAATCTTGGACTCAAAATAGTCACATACAGCTGGTGAACATAATAGGTAATCCTGGTGAAGGTAGACTCACTAGATCTATGGCAAAGAAACTGAGTGCTGCTTCATTTGGAGAATGCCATTATGCAAATTTTCTCTCAGAAACTGAACCTACAAAGGTTTCTGAATCACTCACACACCCTGGATGGGTGGATGCCATGCAAGAGGAACTCAATCAATTTGAAAGAAACGAAGTTTGGAAATTGGTTCCTCTTCCATATGGTAAATCAACCACTGGCACTAAATGGGTTTACAAGCTCAAAAGAGATGAAACCAATGCAGTGACCAAAAATAAACCTAGGCTGGTGGCCCAAGGATCCAATCAAGAGCCTGGTGTTGATTTTGATCAAACCTTTGCTCTAGTTGCATGTATGGAAGCCATACGAATCTTCCTCTTCATCATCTACCAAATGGATGTCAAAAGTGCATTCCTAAATGGTGACCTAAAAGAAGAAGTTTATGTTACCCAGCCTCCTGGCTTTGAGAATAGTAAATACCCAAATCATGTCTACAAGCTTTACAAAGCTTTGTATGGACTGAAGCAAGCTCCAAGAGCATGGTATGAAACTCTCTCAACTTTCCTCATTGAACATAAATTTGTCAGAGGAAAAATAGATAGCACCTTGTTCGTCTATAAATCTAAAACTGACACCATTCTGGTACAAATTTATATGGATGACATAATCTTTGGTTCTACAAGCTTGAAACTTTGAAAACAATTTGCCAAGCTTATGACCAGCAAATTTGAGATGAGTATGATGGGAGAACTCACATACTTCCTTGGTCTTCAGATTAAACAATCTGACCAAGGCATCTCCATCAATCAAGAAAAATATACCAAGGATCTGCTGAAGAAGTATGATATCAATTGTGCTTCAGTGAAGACTCCAATGGTACCCCCTAACAACTTAGGGCCTGATCTCACTGGACAATCAGTCAATGAGACTCAGTATAGAGGTATGATTGGGTCACTCATGTACTTAACTGCAAGCAGACCTGACATTCAATTCTCTACATGCCTTTGTGCAAGATACCAAGCAGATCCAAAGGAATCACACCTTACTGCTGTTAAGAGAATCTTCAGATACCTAAAAGGTACACCAAGTCTAGGTCTTTGGTACCCTAAATCCTCAGGATTTGATCTAAAGGGGTATTCAGATTCAGACTATGCTGGTTGCAATTTGGACAGAAAAAGCACTTCTGGTGCCTGCCAATTGCTAGGTGGCAAACTTGTGTGTTGGAGTGCTAAAAAGCAACAAACAGTTGCCATGTCTTCAGCAGAAGCTGAATATGTGGCAGCTGTTGGATGTTATGCCAATGTTCTTTGGATGAAAAGCCAACTAGCTGATTATGACATAGAATATGAAAAGGTACCAATCTTTTGTGATAACACTAGTGCTATTGAAATATCCAATAATCCAGTCCTCTACTCAAGAACAAAACACATTGATATCAGATATCACTTTATCAGAGATCACATTGTGAAAGGGGACATTGAATTACATTTCATCCCCACTCAATACCAATTGGCTGATATCTTCACCAAACCATTGGATGAATCAACTTTCAAAAGATTGATAATGGAGCTTGGTATGATGAACATTGATGATACAAAACCTGAACCTTCAGCATTCACTAAAGAAGCCTGAAGGTTCAACATTTCTTAAAAGAATTTGATTAATGTGAAGTAGCATTGTCTGAGTAAAGGAGTGTGCAATGTCATATGTCTATTTCACTCTATGTGATTGTGTATATGATGTTTTGTCGCCTTATTTGATTCACTGAAGCTGAACATATAATCACCAGTCATCAAAAGATTCCTTTAGCAATGCTGAACAAAATTTTAATACCAATGAGTAGCTAGGCCTGAGTAGAGGAGCGTGCAATGTCATATGTCTTGTTCACTTATGTGCACATGTATATGGGGTTTTGTCACCTCATCTGACGCACTGAAGCTCACAAGTATTGCCATCAGCTTCAGCATATCTGAGCAACAGCATTTAAAACCATCAATCATGTGTTTCAAAAGAGTTAATGGCATTAAATTCCTTATGAATAAAACAAACATTCTTTCAAAAAGGTGTCATTTGTTAATTAAGGAAATTTCAAACGCCTCCATCCACAGTCAACAACTTCCTGACACATGGGGCGTTTCACTATTCAAAGAAACAGAAAACCATACCTTTTTGTAGAACATTAATGAGAAAGTTTGTGCCAAATGTTCAAAAGAAACCCTAAAAGATTTATAACTTTTTTCAAAATGGTTTTAAAAACTTTTTACAAATTCAGTTAAAGTTTTTATATAATCCCTAACAATTGGATTTCATTCCACGCTTACAAATCTTTTCATCCATAAACACACACAACCTTTCTCTCTTTCAAAACACACACAGAAACATAAATGGCTGAATCATCTTCCATCCCCAAGATCACCAAAATCACTCTTAAACCATCCACTCATGTTAACTATCCCATTGATGACATCTTCTTCAAACCAAAAAACATCACCTTGCTTAAACCATAATCCATTAAGTCTGTTCCTGGGGAACAAGTTTTGACTTATCTAACCAAAAGTGTTTTAAGGTATGCTTTATTTGAAGATCCTGGTATGATGTTTCAAAATGTGTTAAAAGAATTTTGGTTTACAACAGAGGCTTCTAACAACAAGAAGTCCATTGAGTTTGATTCTACCACGATGGGGATTCATGGTAGATTTGGGTTAAAATCATTTAGAAATTTTTTAGGGTTAGGTTATTTGGAAAACCCTAATGAGTATGAAGCAGTACCAGATGATTTTATGGTGGTTAAAAACTTCTTTAAAGAAATTGGGTATACTGAAGAAATTTCTGAAAAAAGGGGGTTAAAAAGGAGTGCTTTGCCACCAAGATGGAAATTATTGATGACCATACTCATCGAATGTTTGGGGGAAACTGGAGGTCTTGACCAGATCAACCAAAAAGATGCTATCATTTTATATTGTCTGGCCAAGGGGGTCAAAGCTGATTTTGGGAGGCTTATTTTTGAAGATCTTCATGGGAAGCTAGAGAAAAAGACTAGAGAGAAAAACGTTGTGGACACCAGATTTCTATCTCTCCTTTTTGCTGACCATCTTAGAAATGATTTTTCAAAAATAACTGGAGAGCAACTAATTTTTAAAGCCTTTGATCTTACTCGCTGGAACATTCCAGTCAGCACCATTGATCCTCCTCTTACACAACCCATGCTGGACATCTGCTCAGCAGATGGTCCAGTAGTGTACAAAGCTCCCAAAGACACTTCTCCAACTGGAGAAGGGGATCTACAAGGCGAAAAGCCTGGAGCTTCATCTGGACCTCGCCAGAAGCAGTCATCAATTAATACCAAAAAGGTTAGACGTGGGTCCAAAAAGAGGAAAACCCTCACACAATCTTCCTCAAAGAAGATTGATGATGATTCCCAAGGCCATCCTTTGAAGAAGACCAAGTCCCTGGCCAAGGACAAGAACCCCAGCCAGCCATCACCTTCAGTCTCTGCTGGAGGAGATATGCATAAAGAGGCCCAGCAAGCAACCCATCTCTTAACTTCTTTGATTTGATGCTCTAGGGTTCCGAATCAGTCATATAAGGGTTCATATTGTTTCTTTCTTTTTGGAGTAAAAGTCAATTTGGTTGAGAAACCCTAGTTTTCTCTCTCTCCTATGGAGATTCCCGGCCGCCATCTTCTTCTATTATTTCCGGCCATAAACCAACCCTAAAATCGTCCTCTCTACCTATTAACGATGCTTATTGTTCTTGGGTATGCAATACGAATATAGGGTTGTGTTTCTATTCTAAGAAGGTGGTGGCCAGAGCTTTATTTATTATCTTATGGGATCTCCATATACCACCGATTACCCATCTTATCAATGGGTAGTGATGATGGTTTTGTGATTTGTACGGCGGCTCCACCTTGTATTGTATGATTTGATGCTCTAGGGTTCCGAATCAGTCATATAAGGGTTCATATTGTTTCTTTCTTTTGGAGTCTGCTAGTTTCTTGGGCATCTTAGCGAAACCACAAACCCTAGTTTCATATTAGGGTTTAGATCGGATTGAATATTTCCTATGGTTTTCGTTGACGGGACATTACAAAGGGCTGCTATACTGCAGGTTCTGTTGTATCCTCTATGTTGATGGTGATTGTGCCTGATCATCATCAAGGCATTAGGGTTTCGATTATGTCACTCAAGCACAGGTTCTGGTATAGCTATACGTACTAGATCAGAGTTCTATCCGTGGTTTTAGTGCTCTTGTTTTTTGCTATTGCTGGAGCGTGAGGTGTTTTATTCACGTCACTTGTACTGTATTGGGGTTGGGTGATTCGAAACCATACTACTTGTATGTTTGGTCGTGGTTTGTGCTTATGTCGAGTTGTGGGTTTAGAGAGAATGGTCATTTGCTTGCAGGTGGAGGCTGCTTAGCTGGGATCTATGGTAATGGGTCTTCTGCCGAGATATTTAGACGATTTTGTTAAAGGGCAAGGACGTATTTATCATCATGTATTGGTTCTTATAATATTCACATTGTGAATATTGTAGATGTAGTTCCTCTTTGAAGCTGTTAGTGACCGGTGTCGTCGCAGCCTTAGTTAATATCAGGATGCTTAAAGATGCTGCTCTATTGAACGGCACATGTTTTCGTTTACTATGGTTCAGCTGAGAGAGGGATTGGAATTATTGTCTATGTTGGAAGCAAGAGGTTCATATCTTATATTTTGTCTGCTTGTACTATTCCAATATAGTTTAGTAGTCATAAGAGTGGCATGTCACTCTTATGATAGGGTATTTAGTTGTTGCACAGTGTTTTGTGTGCATGGTTGTGCCCATGTAACGGGCTGAGATGATAGGACCTCACCTACATCTGTTGTACTTCAATGTTTTTTGGCGTAATATATCTTTTACCGGGGATAGTCCCCTTTACCCAAAAAAAAAAAAAAAAACTTCTTTAAGAGAGAAGTGTGAAGATGGAGCTCACCCTCAGCTCAGTAGTGTGGAGTCAGCATTGGTAAGTACCTTCATTCTGAATACAAGTCATACTTCATTACCAATTTCTATCACTTATCACTCTGAGTCTACAATAGGGAATGATGTGTTAGCAAATCCAACAGATGATGCTGACCTTGGCCTATCTGTTTCTAATGATGTAGTTCCCCCACAACAGGGTTCTACTGAAGGAACCAAAAACATTATCATTGATCTAAATTTATCAGGGACTCTTTCTCAGGATCCATCAGGTCAAACCAACCCTAGTGGTGAAGGGCTTGAAACTGATCCACACACTCATGCTGATGTTCCAAATATTCCCAAGGAAGTGCATCTCACCACTGGAGCCAAGGTGGGACGCTTACCTACATTTGTTGTCAGTATGTCTGGAGATGATCTGGAGAAAGAACTTGGGTTTGATGAGAGAATTCCAGTCAATCTAGATGACAGTGATGAAGAACCTGCTGATGCAACACTATTGCCACTTTCACCCAGAACTGAGCAGGTAAAAGAATTAACCAATCAAGTGTTAATTCTTCAATCACAGGTTGCCAGAATGAAGGAAGAAAAGGTGCTTGTCCACAACGAAATCTCAACTATCAAAGCAAGACCACATCCTCCTTCTGTTGAACAAATTAAGGATGTCCTCATTGCTGCCTTGAAGCCCTTAGTCCAAGATGTGGCCACCATCACTTCCCTAAAGCAAGAGATGTCCTCTCTAATGGAATTCATCAACGGTGCCTCCATGGAGTTTCCACCAGAATTCACACCAGTTCCTGGCCAAGTTAATACATTGTGTGATTCTGTGCCCAAGATCAAAGATAGAGTGGCGTTGCTGGAGAAACAAAAGCTAACCATTTCTGAAGAGGTTCGGCAGAAGCTAAATGCCCTTGAAACTGTTCCAGCCATGCTGGCCAAGGTAACTACCACTCTTGATCATCTTTGTGGCTTCTTCCCTGCTGACAGGTCATCAGAAGTTGTTGGGCAGTCTTCAGCTGAGGGGGAGAAAAACACACGTCAGGAGCTCTTTCAGAAACATGCCCAAAAGAAGGCTCAGAAATAATCCATTGAGTCACCTATTACCGAAAAGAGCCCAGCAAAGGGTAAGGGGAGTCATCAGCCAAAGATGATGATATGCAAGTTTCACCTTCCTTAATACCCAAAAACAAAGTTCTTACTCTAAATGATCAGTTGATCAGCGCTAGAGTAGCCTCTCAGGAAGAACTGAACAAGTTATACAAGCTTCAGCAAGAAGAAAAGTTAAGAGATCTGAAGTTAAGCTTGTATGAGCAAATTGGAAGAGTTGAAATAGAAAGTGTCTTCAAGAAGAAAGTGTTATATGAAAAGTTTTGTATAACAAGACTCAACAGAAGAAACATCTCACCAATCACCAATGTTGATATGTTGACCAACAAAGGTGACATCCATCTCAAGTTCTATAGAAGTGATGGAACTGATGAGATACTTGAAAACTTTCAAGGAAAAGAACTTTCTTATACTGAAGGGATGGAAATGAGTGTGATAATTGAGAAAAGGAAATCCAACAGATGGGATGAAGTTCGCACCAGAACCGAGCACTATATGAGAAATCATGAAAGACTAGGTGAAATTCTGAACATCAACACTCAAGCTTCTCTGGAAGATCAAGATCCAATACTAGAGCTGAACAAAAGGGCAAATCTGATAAAACCCGAAGTTGGTGACATCTTTGTCACTACAAAGAAATACAAAGATCTTGTTCAGTTTCAAAATCATCTCCCTGGTCATGTACTGGACGAACCAAAACTAGGAATGATTATGTTCAATCATCAAGAACGCCAAGACTTTGTGGGCATAAGTGATCTTGATGAAATGAACAATGAACTTCTCTTGAATGTTCAAAGGATCTTTTACTCTCTTCATGGTGGTCCAGGACTTACTGATGCTGCTAAAACCTTTAGCATGTGCTTGCTTGCTATATTGGACCACAGAAACTCAGATCCATTAACTCAGACTTCCATCATTGAAGAACTTAGGCCTAAGAAGAACTGAATAATCATTTGTAATATTTTGTTGTAATTTGTAATGTTATTGAATAAATGATTATCTGATGTTTATAAGTTATTGATTGTTCAGTGCAAGTTAGAAGAAGTTGTTATGCTCACTTACTACTGACATTAGACTTAGGCTATTTGTATATCCAAATAGGGGGAGATTGTTGGGTCAGTATTTACTGACCCTGAAGCAACTCTAGGATTTGAATATAAAATCCCCCGAAGTGTTTCATGCTCAGCAGTAAGGCCAGTCTGCTGATGGATGACAAGAGGAACAAAGTTCCTACTAAAGAGTTTAAAGCTGAAGAAAGTTTAGCACTCCCCTTCCAGTGAACTTAGAAGACAAAGGAGTCTTCACTTCAAATATTAAGCGGTCTAGTTGCTGAAGAACAAGGACTGAAGAAGGGCTTTCAGTTCAGTTTGGCTTGATAATACCAAACTGAATGATGTCGATCTCCTCTAGGATACTGAAGACTCTTCAGTATTCTGATGGTTTGCATTAGGCGGGAAAAGATAACTTTAAGTCAAAGTAGGTTGCTTGTATACTTAGATATAAGTACAACCTTTATCTTTTCTAGAATAGTTTATTAAGTACTTTGTACTGTTATCCAGCATGGGCATCAACCATCCACTGGATAAACTTATGCATTGGTACATGCAATATGCAAACCCTAATTTACACTGCCTATATAAAGGAGTGTACATCAAGAGAGAAAGGTAACCAATACAAGAGCTTAAACTCTGGAAACCTTTCTCTCTCGATACCAACTAAACCATATAGCCAAAGTTGCATATGAACGTTTAGATTGGAGCTTAAAGTTCAACTTTGGTTAAACGTTAAAGTAGAGGAGATCAAACCCCATTGTCATTCAACCACTTTGTTATTCCGCAAACAAAGTGGGTTATAGATTCTTTATTTAATTCTAATAAAATTCTATACGTTGAAAAGTATATCGGTATTGTTGTTTTAATCTTTCATAGTTCTTATCTTATGTTAAAACAACACACTTGAGTCAAAGTAATAGTTATTACTTAAGTTAATAAGTAATATTGAATTACTAGGGACCAACACGCTTACCTTCAGCAAAAGAAAAGAAATCTTCTTACACTTGAGTGGATTTGTCAAGACATTCAAAGTCTATGAACTCAAGTTTATGCTTTAGAAAAACCTCTTCGCCAAAAAGAAATAGAGTTTTTCGAAAAGCGTTGAACACAATTTTTTTAAGAGTTTTTCAATGATTATTCAAAATCTTTCAAAAATTATGTGTTCAATACTCCTATCCTCAAAAAGTGAAATGTGGATCACATCCTCACATTGACAATTCAATTGGATCAAATTTTTTTTTTTTTTGGGGGGGGGGGGGAGCATTCCAAATAATTCATGCTAATAAGACACATTTTTCTCCCGAAGATTTTCAAGACTATTTTTCGTGATATATTTCAATCAAATTTGGTATCTCTAATATCAAAGTTTTTATATATTAGAGATAGGGGAGAAAATGTGATTAAAATGTGATCTATTTTGCAAGACTCAAGCACGTTAACTCTTACCCACATGTGTAAAACACTTTTGATTATCGATGCACATGTGAAGGGGGAGCATTTCTGAAACGACAATGTGGAAACCTTGGTTTCCTCGAATCTTTTAGCTGCTAGGCATAACCATTGTTCATGTGATCATACAATCACAGCGGAATGGAACAACAATTAGGAAACAAGGTGTTTAGGCACAAAACATAAAGAATTAAACAATTGGATTGCTAATTATATTAATAATCAACAATCACTAGGTGTGTATACATTGAATCCCACACCTAGTCGACACACGCTTTATTTTTTTTTTTGGGTAAAGGGACTCCAATCCCGGTAAAATATATTCCCAAAAAGCGTTGAAGTACAATGGAATGTAGCTGCAATGCTACATTAACCTCAAGCACACAGCTTGAACAACCACTATATCATATGACATGCCATATGATAATTACATTACAAAACTAATGACTCCTATAGGAAAGAACCACCTAAAGGAACATAAACAATGAAAAAACAAACATAATGATTAATGAGAAGTGCGAGTATCCGGCTGACGAGTTCCATGGCGATCATCAATCACAATGTCTTCATCAGTCTCACTATCCGCATTAAGCACATCATTAGAATGACCAAAGCCATCCTCCCAATCAGTCCCATCATCCATTAAACCACTCAAAACACCAAAAGAGTTTTTGCTGCTCGTACCCGGTTGACTAGAATCAAGAGCCAAAGACTTGTTATTAAGAAATCCACGCTTAAGAATAGAACCAGCTTTCTTAGGAGCATTCTGAACAGTAGTACCTGTAGAATCATTTTTCTTAGGCTTATTCGCCTTAGAACTATCCCCTTTCTCAACAGCACGGTAATAAAGATTAATAGGTGGTTTAGTGAGTTTAATACCAGCAACCTGGAGTTGCTTATTCTTACCCTTTTTCTTTCTATTGTTCACAACCTCATAACCCTCATTATCAATCTCATTAGCTACCTTATTATCGTCCACATTAACAATCGTATTAATGACATCCTTAGGCAATTTCGGACATTCAGCATAGGTTTACATCTTGTATGAATGATATGAATAAAACCTAAGACCCTTGTTCCTTTTATAGACTAAGGATTAGGGTTTACAAGAGATAACTATGAATAAACATGTAAATCTTATATTTAAATAACTAATACAGAATATTAATAAATAATATTCTGAATACTTATCCTAAATAGGTTTTCCAACAGCGTTTGACTTCTGTTGACTTCTGACAACGCCTAATTTACACTTGTCAACACTTAGACACAATGTGTCAACGCTTGAACAAATGCTGTTGCAGAGAGAACCCCACCACAAGTGTGGTTGGTGACATGGGTGGGGCTAGGACTATTGGTGCTAGCTTAGATGCAGGCCAAGCCAGTCCTAACATCCTTAAGACCCCATCCATGCCCCATGACCCCATTTTAGGATGTCAAATACCCATTCTAGAGGAGGGCAGATTGGAACCCTATACATTGTTGGAATTGACGGCTGTCTGCATTAGCTTGCAAAAGCAAAATGCAGACCTTGTACATACTATCTCTACACAAGGCCTTCAACTCAAGCAATTGAGGGAGAGGATTGTTATTTTAGAAGGTGCTAACCATAGGCGTGGAGTGGAGGATTCTTCCAAAGGGGAGGATGAGCAGATACATGTGAGTGACAAAGGCTCACATGAAGGAGAATCGTTAGGTATAGCTGAAGCTCTAACAAATTTGAAGAAGCAACCAGGTTTTGATGGTTTCCTCGAATCTTTTAGCTGCTAGGCATAACCATTGTTCATGTGATCATAAAATCACAGCGGAATAGAACAACAATTAGGAAACAAGGTGTTTAGGCACAAAACACAAAGAATTAAACAATTGGATTGCTAATTATATTAATAATCAACAATCACTAGGTGTGTATACATTGAATCCCACACCTAGTCGACACACGCTTTAGGTTTACATCTTGTATGAATGATATGAATAAAACCTAAGACCCTTGTTCCTTTTATAGACTAAGGATTAGGGTTTACAAGAGATAACTATGAATAAACATGTAAATCTTCTATTTAAATAACTAATACAGAACATTAATAAATAATATTCTGAATACTTATCCTAAATAGATTTTCCAACAGCGTTTGACTTCTGTTGACTTCTAACAACGCCTAATTTACACTTGTCAACGCTTAGACACAATATGTTAACGCTTGAACAAATGCCTTCATGTTTTCTTCGTTTTGAGTTTCTGCCACATCAACTTTTTGACCCAACAATCTTCCCCTAGTTGATGTCTTTTGACCTAACAATCTTCCCCTAGTTGATGTTGGCAAAACTCTTTGTGTATCTCTTGTAAGTGGTACATCATCTTCAAATTGCTTCCCCTCAAGTATAACATGCATGTCTTCCCCTTTTTGTCACATCAATAGGGAAGTAAATAAAGTATGCAATCGAAGATTCTCCAATCGTAGGCTCTGTGTAATGATTTTGAAGAAAAATAATTATAATATTTTTGATGTAGAAGTCGAATAACCCAACCTTGTGTTCCGTATCTTGTACTATCCACGTGATAAAGAACTTATACCATTGGTGAAGTATAAGTAGACCTCGATCTCTTGTCAACATTCTCATCCTTTGTGAGACACTGAGTACGATAATGTAACTCCTTCAAGTGTTATGACAAGTCTTCGTCACCAACCATTAAAAGCACAAACAAGTTATCTTAAAGTCAATGACTGGGAGTGCACGACTTTAAGATATGATAGAACATAAACTCGCGAAGATCTTCTTCGAACATCAAACTTACCATAAGAATGCTTCCCCTTAAGCCAACACCTCTTCATGATGAGTCAATATCTTCATATGTAAAAGTTGTAACTGAATAACTCTTTCACAAGGCTATCCCGATTGCATAATCTAATATCAATCAAAGTCTTCATGAATTGTTGCTAACTTACTTAAAAATCACTAATTCCCTTTAAAAATATCCGAGCCATAAATATCAACTTGATATTCTGTATAAAAACGGAGATCCCATGTACCTTCGTGTGTAAATACCTCTTTTGTGTGCCAAAATTATATCAATTTTTCAAACAGCAGCTATTCCTTTTGTTGTCCAATATCCTCCTTTGTCCAAGATATCAACACTGTGTGTTATCCAATATCGGACAACACTTGTCAGCGTTTGAAAATGTATATATCGGACAACAAGTGTCAACGCCTCCTGTCAGCGTCAACTTTATTCCTGCCAGCGCCAACTTTAAACCTCTCAGCGCCTGGCCATCAGCGTCTCATCCATGCCTTGTCAGCGTTACACCAATATCTATCAGCGTCATTGATTGTAGTAAAAATTACACCTCTTGTTTAGGAAAACAAAAGAGCGTATATGAGCGATAAGTATCGAGTGATGATTTAGGAAAATCAACACTAATGACCCTTAATGGTGTGAAAGTTCGTTTCCCAAGGAGGTATATGTGTGTGAAAAACTTGCCAAATGTTTGTGATTAATGATTGGTTTAGAAGGGGATTAGAAGAGAAAATGACGAAGACGTAAAAAAATAAAAATTACCAAGAAAAATCACTACTAGAAAGTTAAAACGTAGAACCTTAAAAATCACAAAAATAAAAATAAATTCTAAAAATTACCAAAAATTCACCAAAAATCAAAAATAATAAACTAAGAGTTTACCAATTATCAAAACTTTTTTCAAACCTTTTAAATAATTAAATATTCAATTTTTAAATGCTAATTAAAGCCCTAAAAATCAAATAAATTATCAAAAAGCCCAAATAAAGATTTTTCAATTGATAAACCTCTAAAATGACCTAAAATGATTAAAAACTATTTTTAGAGATTTTTAAAACTAATAAAAACTATTTAAAATGATTTAGAAACTATTAAAACTTAAAATAATTATAAAAATTAATCTAAAAGTGATAAAATTATTCTAAATGTTGCTAAATTCCTATTTTAATGTGTTTAACCTAAGAAAAATGTAAAAAGTTGGAAAAAGTGAAATTTTAAAAATAATAATAAAATAATAATAAAAATCCAAAAATTATAAAAAATTCTAAAAACTTGCAAACTAGTTTATTTTAACCTAAATAATCAGAAAATCAAAGTGAAATTACCAAAATACCCCTAATGGGCCCTCAAATGGGCCAAATCCAAAAACAGTCAACCTAAATGGGCTTTTGGGCCCAAAAAGTCAAACTTGGCCCAATTGACTTGGAAAAGCCCTATCTGACTTAAAATTTAATTCTAAGAACAAAACTCTAAAGGCCCAAAAGCTGAAAATGTGCTTATCACAGCTTATTGAACACAAAGCTTATTCTTATTGGGCTTTTCAGCCCATTAAGCCATAAGCTAATGCCATAAGCTCTAATTTGACACACAACCCTCTTTTAGGATGCTTAAGAGATCTGTCAAAAGAAATTTTCAATAAGCTAACTCAATAAGCCAGAAAATAGAAAGGTAAAAATTCACTAAACGACAAAATAGTCGTTTTTGAGAAATAATGCACCTCAGAAGCTGATTCAACTTGCAAAAGCTTTCAAATGGACTCAATAAGCAATATCAATCAAGAAAAATCTAATAAGCACAAGAAATAAGCCAGATTAAGCACAAATGAACTTATGTAAAAGTCAAAGGAGTTGGTTTTCTAGTCAAACCTAAAAGTCAACCACCCAAATGCTCCAGGATGAACAAATGGGTCAAAATATGAGCACCTATTACAAAAACAAAGTTGTTGCTGGTTAAAATAAGCTATAATAGCTTATTGATAAGCTGACACCAAAATTGCACTAGCAGTGGCAACCAGCAGGGGAAAGGAGTTCCCACTGCTTTGACTAATTGACCAAGCTTATTTGAGAGTTCTGGTTTGATTCAATTGGAAACAAAGGCACCCTTGTGATCAGTGAACCACAAGGAGTCAATAGCAACAATAAAATCACAAAATGATCCACACAATAAGCCACAATAAGCCAAACAGTCACCAGATAAGCACCAGATATGCAAATAAGCAGTTAAGCACTTAATAAGCAGATTTAAGCAAAATAAGCCAACCAAACTTAACCAGATGCACACACAAGCTATATAAACTAACAATAAACACAAAGCAACAAGAATCAAACACTGAATCAAAGTAAATAGCAAGATCAAAGCATAAAAAGTTTCTGATGAACAAAGAACAATATGCAGAAACAAGTTTGATGATATACTTGACACTTGATCCAATTTCAAGCCTCAAATCCTTCTACCCTGGTGTGATTAACTATGATTTAGCACTTGTTACCCTTAACCTATGCTTAGATCTAGGTGTCCTCAAAATCCTAGCCAATTTTACCAAGTTATGAAGATTTTATAGCCAATCTATGAATCAATGTGTTCAAAGCCTCAAAACCTGCAAACAGATGAACATATGCTCCCAAATAACAGATACCAATACTTGCATACAACACACAAGCACTTAACAAACCACAAATCCAACTTATGCAGTAATCCCAAACACCCTTTTAAAACTTATTTTCACAAATTTTCAAAGGCTTATGAAGATTCAACCCACAAATCAGATCAGTAACACCTCATTAACATCAAACAAAGCCAAATCAACAATAATCAACCACAATAACACAGATTCAAGCAATAATCCACAAAAATCACAAATAATCAGAAACTTAAAGAGAAAATGAAAAGGGAAGAAGGTGCAAACCTCCAAGACCTACATCCAGGCCCTGGATTGTTTGAGCTGAGGTACTAGCAAAACAAGTACCAGCTTCCAATGCTGCTAAGATGAAAAAACACAAAGTGAGATAAAAAATAATGCCAACTTTCTGATTTTTGAAACCCAAGCTTTATCAACTAAAACCTTGCCTCAAAAACCTTCAAACATATAAATGGAACTCAGATTTTAGCTTCTCAAACACCAAACTTTTATAAATAACAGATTAGAACTCAAAATTTTAAGAAATTCAAACTTTATTTCATAAAAAGGAATTACAAAGATTAAAAGCTAAAATCTGTAACAAAGGGACTCTCACATGTTGAGGTCTCCTTTTATAGGCAAATGCCTGGCTAAACACTATTCATAAACCCTAGAAGTGATTTCTCTATAATGCCCTTGGTCTTCTAGACGTTTTCTTGGTGTGAGCTGTCCAAAATGCATCCAAACCATTTAAAATAGCTTTGTGATGAAGCAAATAATGTGGGCTGTTGATCTTGACACGTGGCAATCCTTGGTGAGGAAGTTGTCACATGATGGTGAAACGGTTTTGGTGGTGGGGTCATTTGGTGAGTGGGAGTGAGTGTTTTAAGGTTGGGATGAGATTATAGGCGTGTGAATCAAGTGTGGGTAAGGGTAATTTCATTTTACCATTTGTTTAAGTTGGTGTAAAATCTGGGTTCTTGACTGCTACAGTAACAACCTTTGATCCGATTTTGGGGGATTGGGATGTGTTTGGCGCATTTTTGAAGTTTAAATGTTTCATATGCACAACATTAGCCCTCCTCTTTCCTTTCTTTTGTCACTTGGAGATAAAATTCTGTCAGCGCCCAATTATACTTGTAACAACTTTCACCACTTGGCAATTTTGGCACATAACTTTTCAAAAGGGTTTTCAAGGGTTCTTTTTGCCATTTTGAGATATTTCAAGGACTGATTTTGAACATTGTTGATCTTCAAAGGTCTTCATTGTATATTAATCTTTATGAGGGACCATTGTTGGCAATTTTGATTTGTTGAGGGACTAATCTTGCCATTTCTTCAAAGTTGAGGGACCTTTTGTGTAATTATGACAAACTTAGGGGACCAAACTTGTAATTATTAATATACAAGGGTTTTAAGTGTCATTTCTTCAATAAATTAGGATCAATCTTGTTTGTCTTCAAGTCTTCAAGGGTATTTGTTGAGAATTCCATGATTAGGGCCCGGTTCTTTGTACGGCTTCGTTTCTCGTGTCCGTTTTTCCTTGTGACTTGTGATCTTTTGTCTTTTTCACGATATCCATACCTAAAATACACATAAAAACAAACACAAGCATATATATGGTATTTTATGACATTTTTATGCATTTAAAGCCCGAAAAGAACGATGAGATCATGTATAAATGCCATCTCATCACTCCCCCATACTAAACCATTGCCGTGCCCTCACGCAATGCTAGAATAAAGTATCTAAGCATCACCAAAGTTCAATTTTATTAACCTTTATTGAAGAGTAAAAAGACTTGCAACATACTACGAAGATGTGTAAAGACATAATGTATGATTTTCATCACAAAAAGTGACTTTTAGGGTCAAAGAATAGAAACAAGTTAATGTCCCTTAGAGTAAACTTCGTCATCCTTGATTGTCATACATTCCAAGCTAAGTGCAAAAACAAGATCATTGTTGGTACAAGTCACAATGCTAACACTACTCATACGTCCAAATTGTGTAATACTTTTTCTCCCCGCAATCCTAGTTATTATAAAAGGAAATGGGTTACTAGCCTTTTTTATCTATTTGTCATGGATCACAAGTGATTCATATTGACTTATTTGAGTAGTTATTAGTCCGAAAGCAAAGTAGCACGATTTGATCAATAGTTAGCCGAAGGACAAAATCTTTTAAAACGGCTTCTCGTGTATCTCCTTAAGTTCATATCTTGGCATAACTCGTTTCACGATTTGAGACCTTTCTCGGACCGATATTTGGCATGTACTTCATACTTCAAATCTTGGGAAGACGTTCTCGAAATTATGGTCTTCTCTTCATATATTTGGAATTTCTTCACTTGACGTTTTTGAGAGATTCTTCATATTGGACCACGACTTCATCATTTTTCTTCAATCTTTACTTTGGATTTTGATATACAACGATCCGCCTCCTTTGCGGACTTGGATATATTTATCCTCATACCTTGTTAGGGTCTTTTTGGATAGACTTTCTTCGTTCTTTGGGGGAGTAATAGCTTCTCGTCGTGTGTCTCGATCCTTCATATTAATTTAGGAATAATGATACTTCACATCATCTTTGGATCTTTAGCAAAAATAGAGCTCCTCATGCCTTGTTAGGGCCTTTTTGGATAATCGCCAATCTTCGCGTCCCGCTTCAATAAGCTATGCCTTGGCTATGAACTCTATTCAACCCCGAGCAACTTTTAAACGATCTTGCGCTAGAGGCTAAGTAACCTTTCAAATCGTACGACCTTACTTATTGCAATTATGATTTATTCCTAATGCATTGATCTTATGGGGAGAAAAAGCCACAATTAAAAACATATGAATTTTTAAAAGAACACTTTCATGTTCTACGTTTAGCATGATCACTTGTCTAACTCTATCATTTCTCGTTCTTCACTATATAAAGACCTCTAATTAAAGAGACTTGTGAATACTTAGCCATGCAAGTCAAAATTAAGCCAAATTTGGATTAGCTTTCATTAAGACTATATCAAATCAAAGTTTTGGGTTTTCAAGCCACCTATAGGATCTTGCACTTTCTTGGACTTTTTCAAGTTTTAGAGAATGCGTTTTAAAGTTCCCTTGATAAGTGACTTTCTAGAATCAATTATAGGAACTTGCGAAAAGTTCTTGTTCTTAACTCGTATGAATTAAGACTTTCGCGTTTTAAAGCTCCCTATATAAAAGTCTAGCAAAACTTGAATTGAGCGGGTTAAGGAATGTAAATGGCTCCAAATGCCCATCAAGTCAAAAATTAACTCTTATTCTACCCAACGGAAAATATACATTCGTGTCTTAAAAACACTTATGAAAACTAAGAAAATTTTTTAAAATTTGGCCATTTTTAGCCTTATTAGCAAAGCAAAACTTTGAAAATTGGAAAGCGTGAGGGCGTAGCAAAGCAAGTACCTATTCACCCCCCCATACTAAAAGTAAACATTGTCCTCAATGTTTCGAGTCTAAAGGTGGAGCACCCCCATACTAGAGATGAAGAGTCGAATGCTTATGATCTAGCATGGAAAGGGTGATCAACAATATATCTAAAGCCGTTTATTAAGTATGCTAAAAGATAATTGTTAGAACAATAAAGGATATGTCATGGAATCGTGAAAAACTTCTTCAAACGAACGATGGAGGCTCACGTAAACGAACACGAGAGTCTTCAATCGTAGATGATGATGATCTAGATAACACAATCACAAACAATCACGAGACAACGAGTTGAAAGGGTACAAGTCCCCTTATTAGTGAATAGTGAGCATAAAGGATAAGCATGGGATCTCCCCCACGAGGTACCTCGTTTTTGATTACCGAGTCATGAGCTCGACTCGATCCCCTCAAAATGTGAACATTTAGGGAAAATCATGGTATGGTCTATTTTTGATGGGGCTTACATGATAAACAAGGCCCAAAAAGCAACCGGTAATAAGGACTAAGTCCTTAGATGATGAAAAATACCGGGGTCGAAAATGGCGTTCTCGTTTTCATTGGAAAAACAAATTAACGCCACTTCAACATGTGCCATAAACTCAAAGAGTTTGAAGAAAAGAGATGAGAAGTAGAAGGGTGGGACAATTGGTAAGACAAACGTTTGAGCTACTCGAGGTAGACTCGCACCAATCAAATAGAAAGATTTTCCATTTATTGCATCGGTGGAAGACCGAGATTTCCCTTTACATGAAATTTCGGGATCGAATATCTCGTCCTCGGTGGACAAGGATGAGGGAACATAAGGGGCTTCCCCCATACTAGATCCACACAAAGCATCGTCAAAAGGAGTAGACGAGCTTGTAGCACTCAAAATACGCGGTGATGACGGAGTTAGATTTGTAGAAAAATCAATTAAATCACATTTAAAATCTTTTCCTTTTTTATCTTTTAAACTCTCCTTATGAAAACCCTTTTTGATTATGTCGAAAATATTCGGTGTTTCTAAGACGATGTTAGTCACACTAAAAATTCTCACATTTTGAAACCGTTTTGGTTTTGGTGGTGGCAAGTTCTCAAAACGTTTATCGACGAAGAAAACCTCCCCATCGGGGTCTACATATTCATCATCCGAAAGATCTTCCGTAGAAACCGGCAACTTATCAACACTTTTCAAGAATGAATGTTCGAGGTGAGGTGAAGGATTTTTCGATTCAAGTATTGACGGTTTCTTCTTTGTAGGCTTTACACTCATAACCTCCACCAGCGGAGGAAATGGTAAATTGTTTTTGGCGACATTTCCTAAAACTCTTGGTGAAAATTCCTTGCAAACGTCATTGGTTGAATCACCATGGTTTAAGATTGCAATAGAATAGACATGAGAAAGATTGGAGTTTTGTGTTGCATTGATGACAAGTTCTTCTTCATTGAAACGAAGGGTAATTTTTCGAGCATGAACATCGATAAGTGCTCTTGATGTATCCAAAAATGAACGACCCAAAATGAGAGGAACTTTTCGATCGATAGGAATGTCTACAACGATAAAGTCAACGGGATAGTAAAATTTTCCGACTTTAACGAAAACGTCCTCGGCTACTCCACATGCTAAAATCGTAGAATGATCGGCCATCTCGATAGACATGTTCGAAGGAGTAAGAGCCGGAAGCGAAAGTGATTTGAAAATCTCAAGAGGCATTAAATTAATACTAACACCAAGATCGGCCAAGGCGTAGCATTCCTCCATATCTTGAATTGCACACGGAATCAAAAATTTACCGGGATCACCGACTTTTTTTGGTATGCGGCTTAGAAAAACCGATGAACAACTAGACGATTGTTGTAACTTCTCTTTGTTGTTTAGCATACTTTTGAAGTTTGCGGCGAATCGAGGCATCATGATAAGAGCGCCGGCAAAACTTATGTTAAAATGCATATCACGAAACATTTTCATAAATAGCTCAAATTGGTAATTGTTCCGTTCTTGTGCTTTCTCTTTGCTTTGTCTTGAAGGGTAGGGTAAAGGTGGTGTGGGTTGGTCATTAGGCAACCGCCTTGGAAACTCGGGTTCCACAATTGGTATTGGTTCAACCGTAGGTGTGGTATGAGCGGTACTTTGTGGGATTGTAATGTGCTCCTTTTCGACCATCACCTCGGGTTCTTTCTCGATTTCCTTCTCCGTAGAAGTACTTGGACGAGAGATCGGTTCCTTGAAAGTTTTACCACTTCGTGTAGTAATAACCTTCATTTCTCCCCTCGGGTTGCTAATGGTATCACTAGGAAGACCACCCGAGGAAGAGGGTTTACACATGATTGCTTCAAACATCTTAGCCATTCGGTCCTCAAATTTTGATTGCCTAGCATCCGCTTTTAATAACTCTTGCTTAATCTCATGTTGTCCTAATTCCATCTTTTGTTGATTTTGTTGAAGACGTTGGACATTTCCTTCCATTTTGTTTGCATGAGTTTTAAGTTCATTAGCAAGTTCATTTTAAGCTCGTTTTTCAACTCGGATCTTAAGCTAATCATCTCACGTTGCATATTATCAAATTTAGCATCATTTGCTTTTGCATAATCCAAAAATTCTCCTTGCAAATTTTTAGTGTGAGCATTTTGAAAACCTTGTGTAGTGTTTTGAAAATCACGGTTTTGGTTTTGATTAGAGATTTGTCCATTCCCACTTTGATAATTCCCCTTGTTGTAATTGCGTGTGTTGCCTTGGTAATTACCTTGGTTGTTGTTTCGATAATTGTTAACATTTTGGT
Source organism: Glebionis coronaria (assembly GCA_025667525.1). Lineage (NCBI taxonomy): Eukaryota > Viridiplantae > Streptophyta > Magnoliopsida > Asterales > Asteraceae > Glebionis > Glebionis coronaria. The sequence continues at coordinate 334,726,814 of CM046878.1, read as the reverse complement.
TTGGTGGAGCTTGATTTTGGCGGGAATCTTGACCGTTTTGGTTGTAAGTTCCCGTTGCTACATAAGCACTCGAAGTGTTACCATCCGCGGTAATGCACTCGGAAAGATCATGAGCTCCCCCACAAGATAAACAACTCTTAGCAACCGCTTTAACCGAAGCGGAATTGGAAGCTTCTTGAGCCTTCCAATGGGACATTAGATTAGCAAATCTATCAAAAAACCGATTTTCCTCATTAGCTTCATCATGTAAGGCATTAATGCTATGAGACGATTGTGACGAAGATGGCGAACCCATATTGGCAACACTCGGTGTGTTACGAGGGTTATAAACCTTAGATCTATTTTCAATGATTTGTAAAGCCTCATTTGTCGTCTTGCACAAAAAATTACCACCCGCGGCGGCATTCAAATAATCTCGTTCATGATCATTAAGCCCATTATAAAAAGTATCCACTTGATGCAATTCCGTAAAATCATGGTGTGGACATTCATGTAACATTTCTTTAAAGCGTTCCCATGCCATTGAAAAACTTTCATTATTTCTTTGCACAAATCGTGAAATCTCATTTTTCAAGTGTGTTGTTTTAGATGGTGGAAAAAACTTGTTCACAAACTTAGAAACGAGATCGGCCCATGTCAAAATCGAATTTGGCGGTTCTTTCTCAAGCCAAATTTTTGCGGGTCCATCCAACGAGTATGGAAACAACATCATCTTAATGGCGTCATGTGGAACATCCTTAAATTTTCTAGTGGCGGTGAGACGGTTGAAATTCCTAATATGGTAATGCGGGTTGTCTTTCTCATGACCTCTAAACTTATTTGCTTGCAACATCGACATTAAACCCGTCTTAATCTCGAAATTCTCCGCAAGGATGGCGGGAATCACAATAGCCTCTCCAAAACCCTCGGTGGGTGCTTGTAGCAACTCCATCATAGTACGATTAGCCATGACGACTTCTTGTTCTACAATAGGTTCAACAATTGGAGGTTCTTCAACAATCAACGTCTCTTGATTGGCTTGCTTTTGAAGTCGTTTACGAGCTCGTTTTGCTTGATTACGAGTGATCATAAACTTCACGAAGAATGGGAGGTGAGCAAAGAAGATTCTTTTTGGGTGTTTTGTGAATTTTCAATTTTTTTGTGTTTTTGATGATATTTAATTTTTTTGGATTTTGGTGTATCTTCGTAGACAACAATCTACAAAATCTCTCCTCGAATCAAACTCTTGATTAAAGAAGCCTCAACGGAATGAAAACGATCACGTGGAGTGAACGCCTTCGAATGACTTTAGAACTTTGGTGAAAACCAAATTGTTCAAGAGGGTTTAATCACAAAGAAACCAAGCAAATATAGTATACGTAATAATACTTTGGGCGGCAAAACCCTCGATTAGCCTTCAATCTCAAAATACTCACAAGCAAGCGGGGAAACGAGGCGGCGCGAAGCACTTAAGAGCCTTTTTCCTTAGGGTATATTTTATAATACCCGCCTTATACCCACCTTATAGTTTGTATTTTTCAAAATCGAGCTTCACGAAAGTATTTATCTATTTTTGCCTTTTTCTTTTTGTTTGAGATTCGAATACAATAATTAGGAGATCAAATCCCAATTAAGGTTGTGTTTTCACACTTTTGGAGATATTGTAAATTTATTGTGATACTTAATACAATATAGTAATAATATTTGTTCAAGAAAAACCAAGAAAACCGATAATACGTATTAGTAGAGTTCTACTAATACAAATACTATTTGGTTAATATTAAAAACAACAATGCAAATTAATCACGACACACCTCCCCGGCAGCGGCGCCAAAGTGATTGAGGTAAATTATTACACCTCTTGTTTAGGAAAACAAAAGAGCGTATATGAGCGATAAGTATCGAGTGATGATTTAGGAAAATCAACACTAATGACCCTTAATGGTGTGAAAGTTCGTTTCCCAAGGAGGTATATGTGTGTGAAAAACTAGCCAAATATTTGTGATTAATGATTGGTTTAGAAGGGGATTAGAAGAGAAAATGACGAAGACGTAAAAAAATAAAAATTACCAAGAAAAATCACTACTAGAAAGTTAAAACGTAGAACCTTAAAAATCACAAAAATAAAAATAAATTCTAAAAATTACCAAAAATTCACCAAAAATCAAAAATAATAAACTAAGAGTTTACCAATTATCAAAACTTTTTTCAAACCTTTTAAATAATTAAATATTCAATTTTTAAATGCTAATTAAAGCCCTAAAAATCAAATAAATTATCAAAAAGCCCAAATAAAGATTTTTCAATTGATAAACCTCTAAAATGACCTAAAATGATTAAAAACTATTTTTAGAGATTTTTAAAACTAATAAAAACTATTTAAAATGATTTAAAAACTATTAAAACTTAAAATAATTATAAAATTAATCTAAAAGTGATAAAATTATTCTAAAAGTTGCTAAATTCCTATTTTAATGTGTTTAACCTAAGAAAAATGTAAAAAGTTGGAAAAAGTGAAATTTTAAAAATAATAATAAAATAATAATAAAAATCCAAAAATTATAAAAAATTCTAAAAACTTGCAAACTAGTTTATTTTAAACTAAATAATCAGAAAAGCAAAGTGAAATTACCAAAATACCCCTAATGGGCCCTCAAATGGGCCAAATCCAAAAACAGTCAACCTAAATGGGCTTTTGGGTCCAAAAAGTCAAACTTGGCCCAATTGACTTGGAAAAGCCCTATCTGACTTAAAATTTAATTCTAAGAACAAAACTCTAAAGGCCCAAAAGCTGAAAATGTGCTTATCACAGCTTATTGAACACAAAGCTTATTCTTATTGGGCTTTTCAGCCCATTAAGCCATAAGCTAATGCCATAAGCTCTAATTTGACACACAACCCTCTTTTAGGATGCTTAAGAGATCTGTCAAAAGAAATTTTCAATAAGCTAACTCAATAAGCCAGAAAATAGAAAGGCAAAAATTCACTAAACGACAAAATAGTCGTTTTTGAGAAATAATGCACGTCAGAAGCTGATTCAACTTGCAAAAGCTTTCAAATGGACTCATTAAGCAATATCAATCAAGAAAAATCTAATAATCACAAGAAATAAGCCAGATTAAGCACAAATGAACTTATGTAAAAGTCAAAGGAGTTAGTTTTCTAGTCAAACCTAAAAGTCAACCACCCAAATGCTCCAGGATGAACAAATGGGTCAAAATATGAGCACCTATTACAAAAACAAATTTGTTGCTGGTTAAAATAAGCTATAATAGCTTATTGATAAGCTGACACCAAAATTGCACTAGCAGTGGCAACCAGCAGGGGAAAGGAGTTCCCACTGCTTTGACTAATTGACCAAGCTTATTTGAGAGTTCTGGTTTGATTCAATTGGAAAAAAAGGCACCCTTGTGATCATTGAACCACAAGGAGTCAATAGCAACAATAAAATCACAAAATGATCCACACAATAAGCCACAATAAGCCAAACAGTCACCAGATAAGCACCAGATATGCAAATAAGCAGTTAAGCACTTAATAAGCAGATTTAAGCAAAATAAGCCAACCAAACTTAACCAGATGCACACACAAGCTATATAAACTAACAATAAACACAAAGCAACAAGAATCAAACACTGAATCAAAGTAAATAGCAAGATCAAAGCATAAAAAGTTTCTGATGAACAAAGAACAATATGCAGAAACAAGTTTGCTGATATACTTGACACTTGATCCAAATTCAAGCCTCAAATACTTCTACCCTGGTGTGATTAACTATGATTTAGCACTTGTTACCCTTAACCTATGCTTAGATCTAGGTGTCCTCAAAATCCTAGCCAATTTTACCAAGTTATGAAGATTTTATAGCCAATCTATGAATCAATGTGTTCAAAGACTCAAAACCTACAAACAGATGATACATATGCTCCCAAATAACAGATACCAATACTTGCATACAACACACAAGCACTTAACAAACCACAAATCCAACTTATGCAGTAATCCCAAACACCCTTTTAAAACTTATTTTCACAAATTTTCAAAGGCTTATGAAGATTCAACCCACAAATCAGATCAGTAACACCTCATTAACATCAAACAAAGCCAAATCAACAATAATCAACCACAATAACACAGATTCAAGCAATAATCCACAAAAATCACAAATAATCAGAAACTTAAAGAGAAAATGAAAAGGGAAGAAGGTGCAAACCTCCAAGACCTGGATTGTTTGAGCTGAGGTACTAGCAAAACAAGTACCAGCTTCCAATGCTGCTAAGATGAAAAAACACAAAGTAAGATAAAAAATAATGCCAACTTTCTGATTTTTGAAACCCAAGCTTTATCAACTAAAACCTTTCCTCAAAAACCTTCAAACATATAAATGGAACTCAGATTTTAGCTTCTCAAACACCAAACTTTTATAAATAACAGATTAGAACTCAAAATTTTAAGAAATTCAAACTTTATTTCATAAAAAGGAATTACAAAGATTAAAAGCTAAAATCTGGAACAAAGGGACTCTCACATGTTGAGGTCTCCTTTTATAGGCAAATGCCTGGCTAAACACTATTCATAAACCCTAGAAGTGATTTCTCTATAATGCCCTTGGTCTTCTAGACGTTTTCTTGGTGTGAGCTGTCCAAAATGCATCCAAACCGTTTAAAATAGCTTTGTGATGAAGCAAATGATGTGGGCTGATGATCTTGACACGTGGCAATCCTTGGTGAGGAAGTTGTCACATGATGGTGAAACGGTTTTGGTGGTGGGGCCATTTGGTGAGTGGGAGTGAGTGTTTTAAGGTTGGGATGAGATTATAGGCGTGTGAATCAAGTGTGGGTAAGGGTAATTTCATTTTACCATTTGTTTAAGTTGGTGTAAAATCTGGGTTCTTGACTGCTACAGTAACAACCTTTGATCCGATTTTGGGGGATTGGGATGTGTTTGGCGCATTTTTGAAGTTTAAATGTTTCATATGCACAACATTAGCCCTCCTCTTTCCTTTCTTTTGTCACTTGGAGATAAAATTCTGTCAGCGCCCAATTATACTTGTAACAACTTTCACCACTTGGCAATTTTGGCACATAACTTTTCAAAAGGGTTTTCAAGGGTTCTTTTTGCCATTTTGAGATATTTCAAGGACTGATTTTGAACATTGTTGATCTTCAAAGGTCTTCATTGTATATTAATCTTTATGAGGGACCATTGTTGGCAATTTTGATTTGTTGAGGGACTAATCTTGCCATTTCTTCAAAGTTGAGGGACCTTTTGTGTAATTTTGACAAACTTAAGGGACCAAACTTGTAATTATTAATATACAAGGGTTTTAAGTGTCATTTCTTCAATAAATGAGGATCAATCTTGTTTGTCTTCAAGTCTTCAAGGGTATTTGTTGAGAATTCCATGATTAGGGCCCGGTTCTTTGTACGGCTTCGTTTCTCGTGTCCGTTTTTCCTTGTAACTTGTGATCTTTTGTCTTTTTCACGATATCCATACCTAAAATACACAAGTAAACAAACACAAGCATATATATGGTATTTTATGACATTTTTATGCATTTAAAGCCCAAAAAGAACGATGAGATCATGTATAAATGCCATCTCATCAGTCATACCAACATCTATCAGCGTCTAAAGAACATACATCAACGACTAATTGATCTAGGGTTTTATAAACCCTAAATCATGATTTTATGTGAAACCCATAAACTGCAGCGAACTTCGACATCGAATAACTTCTTCATGAAAGCTGAGATCGACTATCCCTTCAATGAAATCCTAGACACAAGTTTTAAGAACCTACAGCGCAAATTTCACGACGATCCAACGGTTAACTAAGGAGAAATCACGTTTTACTATACTGTTCATAGAAAACAGCATATGATCACTGCTGAATTCGACGCTTAATAACTTTTTCTTGGGGATAGATCTTGATAATCCCTTCGGTGGAAATCTAGATATATGTGTGTAGAACACACACACAAAATTTCGTGGCGATCCAACTGTTCAATAAAAAGTTATGGCCTTCTGAATACTGTTGCGCACACAAAATCGCCCAGAAAAATCCTAGACGAATTTTTCTTTTCTTCTTAAAACACGAACACCTTGTTGGTCCTAGCATCACGATCCACGAGGCTCTAATACCAACTGTGGAAACCTTGGTTTCCTCGAATCTTTTAGCTGCTAGGCATAACCATTGTTCATGTGATCATACAATCACAGCGGAATAGAACAACAATTAGGAAACAAGGTGTTTAGGCACAAAACACAAAGAATTAAACAATTGGATTGCTAATTTATTAATAATCAACAATCACTAGGTGTGTATACATTGAATTCCACACCTAGTCGACACACGCTTTAGGTTTATATCTTGTATGAATGATATGAATAAAACCTAAGACCCTTGTTCCTTTTATAGACTAAGGATTAGGGTTTACAAGAGATAACTATGAATAAACATGTAAATCTTCTATTTAAATAACTAATACAGAATATTAATAAATAATATTTTGAATACTTATCCTAAATAGATTTTCCAACAGCGTTTGACTTCTGTTGACTTCTGACAACGCCTAATTTACACTTGTCAACGCTTAGACACAATGTGTCAATGCTTGAACAAATGTCTTCATGTTTTCTTCGTTTTGAGTTTCTGCCACATCAACTTTTGACCCAACAATCTTCCCCTAGTTGATGTCTTTTGACCCAATAGACAAAACTATCTAGGTATTAAATGTTTTTTAAACACTTTGATTAGACTTTTAAAGTGGTTTTATGGTTAGGATCTCATACCCACAACATCTTTAATTCACGATGTTATTGGTGTCAAAAGGGTGGTTAGGTATAAGTCCAATGATCCAACCAGAACCGGAGGGATCTTTCCAGGGACAATCCAATAGATTATTAGAAGTCCTTAGGAAAGATGGAGTAGAATGTGAACATAGCTGAATGCTGACTAAGTATTGATACTAGCACTGGAGCAATCACAACAAGGTGCTAGTGATGATTTCTTGGTAAGCATTGAAGGGGTTGAAGAATGAAAAAGAAATGTACGGATAAAGGGTGAAAAGAAATTAGCCCTCCATACAACTTAGGCAGAAATCGGGTCAACACATCATGAAGACAACGCATCATGGACCCAGTGATGTGATGCATAATACAAAGATTTACTAAGTATCAAAGTTCGTTAAACCGATCTTTTCGAATTGATTACCGGTTAAAAGTGCGACTCAGTCGTTCTTGGTGGAAAGATAAAAGGGTTTGGTTATCTAATTTAAACTAAAAATAAAAATGTCGTTGAAAGCTTGAAATTTTAATCTAGGATAAAACAAGTTAAAACAATGCTAAGTAAAAAGGCATGAAAAATTAAAGTGTGAAAAATAGAAACAATTCAGAAACTGACAATTAAACTAAGTCTGAAAACAAGATAATAAGTATTTCATAGGAATGGATTTTCGGAATAAAGCAATAATTCAGAAAAGTGTCATCTTCGGAATAAGAGACTTTTCATAGAAATGGGAACTTCGGAATAACTGGCTTTTCAGAAAAAGAAGGGTTATCGGAATAGCTGGCTTTTCAGAATAATGAGCTTTTTCGAAAAAATGGTGTTTTCAGAAAAATTGGGATCTTCGGAATAAATGGACTTTTCAGAAAAATTGATATCTTCGGAATAAAAGGTTTTTCGGAATAATGGGATCTTCGGAATAATTGCCTTTTCAGAAAAAGGAGTTTCTTCGGAATAAAAGACTTTTCAGAAAAACGGGATTTTCGGAATAATGCAGCAATTCAGAAAAATGGGAATTTCGGAATAATTGCCTTTTCAGAAAAAGGAGCTATTTCGGAATAATAAACTTCTCATAGAAATTGACATTTTCGGATAAATGGACTTTTCAGAAAAAATGATGTTTTCAGTAAAAGGAGTATTTCGGAATAAAGGCTTTTCAGAAAAAGGAATGTTTTTAGAAAAACAAAACCCTTTTCCGAAGAACTTAAAGCACGGATACGGATAAACAGTAACAACAAAACTTAAGAAATAAGCCACGAATAAGCACAAACCAAACAAGCAATTAGCCAAAACTTTAACCAAATAAATTTTAAGAAGAACTAAATAAGCCACAAATTAAAAACTATAAAAACACTAAATAATCAAAACATTTAAAATCAACTAATAAGCAACTCTATTAATCTATCAAAACAACTTAATCAAATTATTAGCCAAACATTAGAAGATTAATGACCACAATAAGCTCAAAACATCCACCACATCAAAACTACAAGATCAATCACATGAATAATACAATCACTTAATCAAAGAGATAAGATTGACTACATGATTATCAAGATTAAGAAAAAGATTAAGAAAGGTAGAATGAGAATTAAGAAAATAAGCTTGATTGATTAAAGATGAATATCAAAAGATTACAAGATTAATGTAAAGATTAATAAGTTTGGAAGGAAAAATAGAGAGAAAAATAAAAAGCACTTAAAAAATAAACTACAACTATTAAAAACTAAAACACCTAACACCCTCCTAATGACATATTAGGAGGGTATTTATAGGAGGTGGGGAGATTACATGCTTAAGCTATCTTATTTCTTTCTTCTCGTCTCGACTCGACTTAATTTCTTTGTCTTTCTCGACGTCGTCTTGGGATTTGTCGATATAAGTTGAACTTGTCTTATAATTTTCTTCTATAATTAGACTTGAGTTCTTCGACTTTATTAAACTTCCGTCTTTAGACTTTTTCTTCGATAAATCTTCAGAATTGGCCTTGGACTTCCGTTCTTTTTGCATTCTCGATCTTTCGACTTCGTCTTTAGTCTTTTTCTTCGATAAAAGCCCGTGATAGCCCATGTTTTCTTCCTTTTGCATCTTTTGGTCCTAAAACACAATAAAAAAACAAACCACGCATAATTCTGACTTTTACGACATAAAATACACGTTTTGGTCTTGTTATTATTGGAAATAAGTAGTAAAAGGATAAGTGTTTTCACACTTATTAAATCCCCTACACATGACCATTGCAGTGTCCTCATGCAATGCACTAATTTCAAAGCACGGTTTACATTTTTCATCATAGATAACCCACCTTGGCCTTTATTAAATACTAAACACTAAAAAAACTAAAAGAACAAAATAAGTAAGAAATCAAAGACTTACATTGGGGTTTTTGGTTGTCATGAATGTTCATCATTCTCAAGTTTCACGTTCCCCATACCAAGCTTAAAAACGAGATCATTGTTACTATAAGTTAGCAAACTAACACGAACTCACGTGGCCTAATTATTCACTTAGACTCCCTTATTCCTAGGTGTATCTCTTATATTTTAATAATGTCTTAAATGATCACGAGGATGCATTGTTTGACTTATTTCGATAGTTATTTAGGCTGAAAATAAAGTGGGATGATTTAATCAATATTTAGCTAAAGGATAAAATCTTTTAAAACTGCTTCTCGGGACCTTTCAAAGTTCATATCTTGGCATAACTCGTTTCACGATTTAAGACCTTTCTCGGACCGTTATTTGGCAGTGACTTCATACTTCAAATCTTTGAGAGACGTTCTTGAAATTATGGTCTTCTCTTCATAATAGGAATTTCTTCACTTGAAGTTTTGAGAGATTCTTCATATTTAGACCACGACTTCTTCATTTTTCTCCAATAATTACTTTGGACTTTGATGTACAACGATCCACCTCCTTTTAGGACTTGGATCTATTTATCCTCATACCTTGCTAGGGTCTTTTCAGATAGACTTCTCCATGATCTTTAGGGGAGTATTTGCTTTTCGTCGTGTGTCTCGATCCTTCATATTGATTTTTGATAAATGATTCTTCACATCACTTTTGGATCTTTAGCAACAAAATGTAGCCCTCATGCCTTGTTAGGGCCTTTTCAGATTCGCCAATCTTCACATCCCGCTTCAATAAGTTATGCCTTGGCTATGAACTCTAATTAATACCGAGCAACTTTTAAACGATCTTGTGCTAGAAGCTAAGTAACTTTTCAAACCGTACAACCTTATTTATTGCAGATAAATTTATTAGCAAGCGATGGGAGAATAGGCTTATAATCAACTCACATAAATTCACGAAAGAATACCAAACTTATAATTGACTCTATCATCTCTCGTTCTCCAGAACTTAAAATCTCAAGGAATGAGACTCGTGGATGCTTAGCCAATTAAATCAAAGTTTTGGGTTTTCGAGTCATCTATAGGATCTTGCAAATTCTTAGACTTTTTCAAGTTTAGAAATCGCATTTTAAAGCTCCCTTGATAAACGACTCTCTAGGATCAATTATAGGAACTTGCGAAAAGTTCTTGTTCTTAACCCGTGAGATTTAAGACCTTCGCGTTTTAAAGTTCCCTATATAAAGGCCTAGCAAAACTTGACTTAAACACGTTAAGGATACTAGCTAGAGTAAACTTAGATAAGTAAACTCGGGTTGAGTCAAAATATTCACGACTTTGAAAAATTTAAAACCACTTTATTAAACTTTCATTTCAGCAAAGAAAGAAAATAACGAAAACAAAGGAAAATACAACTAGGCCAAAATAGATTAAAAATTTCGAAAAATGTCGAAAAAATTAAATTTTCCGGTTAAAATGAGGACAAATTCATGGAAAAGCCCATTTACTTCGATAGAAGTCCCCCCTACACTTAATATAAACATTGTCCTCAATGTTTAAGCATGTGGGAGTAAACTCCCCTACACTTATGACATTGTGCACTTTGTTTAAATTTTGCTAAGGAAAGGACAACTATAGTGATTTCAATGTGAACATATAAGATATGAAATATTGAATCACGACAGTTTAGGATACAACCGGGAAGATGGGTACACGGGATCACGGTTCGTCAAAAGTCATCGAGAATGGATATTTGAAGCTTTAATCCCTGCACAGAAGAAGAAAGAAGACAACAAACACATACGGGGCTCCCCTACACTTATTATGAAAACGGTAAAGGATAGATCAACGGGTTGCCTCCCGAGAAGCGCTTGTTTTTTATAACCGAGTCACGAGCTTGACTCGACCCAAAACTAGTTCATGGGAAATGTGGTGAGGGATGGAATCATCTCATGAGAGATGTCCTCACCAAAGTACAACTTCACGCGCTGGCCATTCACCTTAAAATTTGGCCCATTTGGCTGAGAAAGCTCAATGGTGCCATAGGGAAAGACTTTGGCGACGGTGAATAGACCAGACCAGCGGCTCTTCAACTTGCCCGAGAAGATCTTCAACCGAGAGTTAAAAATTAAGACTTGATCACCAACGTGGAATTCTCAGTTCTTAATCCTTGTATCATGGATGATCTTGGTCTTCTCCTTGTAGATCAGTGAGTTCTCATAAGCTTCATTCCTCAGTTCATTAAGCTCATTGAGTTGAATCTTCTAAAGATCACCGGCTTTGTTGATGTCGAAGTTAGCCCACTTCAAGGCCCAGTATGCCTTATGTTCCAGCTCAATAGGGAGGTGGCATGCTTTCCCGTACACAAGACGATAAGGTGTACAACCGATCGGCGTTTTATAGGTGGTACGGAAACCCCACAAAGCATCATCTAACTTATCGGCCCACGCGGCACGATGCTCTCCCACAGTACGCTCCAGAATTCGCTTCAGTCCGCGGTTGGAAATCTCGGCTTGATCATTGGTTTGGGGATGATAGGCGGTGTAAAGACGATGATTAACACCGTACTTAGCCATGACTCTTGCGAATTGATCAATTCAAAAATGAGTCCCGCGGTCACTGATTATAGCACGAGGAACACCGAATCGAGCAAAAAGCTGCTTCAAAAAGTTCACAACCACCCTCGCATCGTTCGTAGGGAGAGCCTTAGCTTCAACCCATTTAGAAACGTAGTCAACGGCTACGAGGATGTACTTGTTCCCTTTAGATGATGGAAATGGCCCCATAAAGTCGATACCCCATACATCAAAGATTTCACATTCTTGTATGAAATTTTGAGGCATCTCATCTTTATGTGTCATCTTGCCTTGTCTTTGGCAAGGATCACAATGTTTAACCATGTCGTGAGCATCATGGTAAATGGTGGGCCAATAAAATCCAGAGTCGAATACTTTCTTCGCGGTGTAATTGGGACTAAAGTGACCAACGGTGGGTCCTTTATGGCAAGCGTCAAGAATTTGTACCGCTGCCGGTCCATCAACACATCGACGAATGACAAGATCCGCACATTGTTTGAAGAGGTAAGGGTCGTCCCAGAAATAATGTTCAATATCTTTAAAGAACTTTTTCTTTTGTTGGGACGTTAACCCTTCCTTGAGAATTCCACCCGCTAAGTAGTTTGCAATGTCCGCAAACCACAGGGTGTCATCAAGATTGGAGTTGATAGACATTAAGGCCTCAAGGGGAAAAGAGTCATTGATCTCTTGTTGCGGGTGATCCCCTTGATAAGGATCCTCAAGTCTACTAATATGATCAGCGGCTAGGTTTTCGGCACCCTTCTTGTCACGAATTTCGATTTTAAATTCTTGAAGGAGCAAAACCCAACGAAGAAGTCTTGGCTTAGAATCTTGCTTAGTCAACAAGTACTTCAACGCGGAATGATCGGTATACACGATGGTGGTAGAAAGGACAAGATAGGGGCGGAATTTTTCAAAAGCATACACTACAGCTAAAAGCTCTTTTTCGGTAGTGGTATAATGCAATTGAGCCCCCGTCATTGTCTTGCTAGCATAGTGGATTGGTTGGAAGTGTTTGTTCACTCTTTGGCCCAAAACCGCTCCAATAGCAAAGTCTCTAGCATCACACATCAATTCAAAAGGTAGCTCCCAATTAGAGGTAACCAAGACCGGTGCCTTAGTTAGCTTATCCTTAAGAAGATTGAAGGAACGGTTTACGCATGTAAAAAAAACCCTTACAACATCTATGGCGGCAGAAAATTTATTTTTCTTGTCGGCAAGTGTTTTTTGTTCAATTGTTTACGTTTAACAATTGTGTTCTTTGTTTAATATTGTTCACTGGGATACTTGTTTTTTCTTAGGGTTTTTTAGGGTTCGTTTTGCTGGGGTTTGGTAGCCTGATATTGGAATATCATTAATTGGTTGGCGGCTGACATTGTTATCGTTAATAGGTTTGTCTATTGAATTGGTATCATTAATTGGCTGACTATCTATAACATTGAAGAGACAAAGTGGATCGGCTGACTTTTCATCTCTTCATATCATTAATTGGTCGGCTGAGAGTGTATTTGGTGATCACAATTAATTATTACTCACGAGTCAAATTAGGTGGAAGAAGCTACTTTGGCGGCTGACCTTACTTTGGTCGGTGGAATACGTGCTTTTGGTTAATTTATTTGGTCGGCTGACATTTGTATTCGTGGATTGAAGTGATCATTGCAAGGTACTAATAGTCATCGTAAGGTATTAATTGCCATCGCAAGGAGTTACTTTGGCGGCTGACCTTTATTTGGTCGGTTGACCTTAAGTTATTATTAGCTTACATTTGTCTTGTTTGTTTATTTTTAAGGGGTTTCGGTTACTGTTTGTTTAGGGTTTATTTTTCGTGGTTAGGGTTGTGTTTGATTGGCATGGATTCGAGCAATGAAAGTGATAAGCCATTGTTTACAGGTTGGAATGATAGGGATATGGTGTCTAATCTTAAGGTTTTAGTAACGTTAGAGGAGATATCTAACTTGTTTTCTATTCCTTTGAATACTGTGCGTGACATTGAAGTGTTTGCAAATGGTGTTAAGGCAAACAAATTTCCCAAATGGTCTACCTTACCTAAGGAGACCACTATGCTTTATTATGAAGTTTTGTGCGAACGCCATAAGAATCTAACTAGCAAATCTTCTTCACTCAGTTCAGGTGGTTCGAGTGTGCACTCAGCACAAATGGCTCAGGAAATAGATGAATCTATTACTAATGTTTCCTCTTCTGGTGATGTCTTTTTGGACCTTGCAGCTAAGGCTGCAACCATTAATGGGTTGCAACCGTGTAATCTACATGATGTTTTGAAATTATTTGGTGTAACGATTCGCACGGTTGGTGATGCGGGTGCATTTATACATGAGTTAAAAATGAAGAAACATCCTTTGTGGGAATTGATCTCACATGATCGTGCTAAAGAAATATTGGAGTTACTTTGCAAATTTGAAGCTGATATGGTATGGAGGTATTAATGCAATCTCTTCTTCTTTCAATTCTGAAAATGTTTGTGAAGGGGTTAATATCTCTATTCCTAGGAAGGTAGTTGAAAAAGTAAATACTCGTTACCACAACACTTTATATGGTTACTTTCTTGGTAAAAGGATTGCATTTCCTGTGGTTGAGTATTTTGCAAAGAATCACTGGGCAAAACATGGTCTTAAGCGTATCATGATGAATGAGAAAGGTTTTTTCTTTTTTCAATTCGGGTCTAGTTAGGGACTTAATGCGGTTCTCGAAGGTGGTCCGTGGATGGTTCGTAATTCACCAATTTTTCTTAAGAAATGGACTATGAAAACGAATCTTCTAAAGGAGGAACTAACTCGTATACCGGTATGGGTCAAGTTTCATGATGTCCCGCTACAGGTATTTGAAGAGGAAGGTATTAGTTTAATTGCTTCGTTTCTTGGTAAGCTTATTATGATGGATAATTATACGGATAATATGTGCAAAGAGTCTTGGGGTCGTTGTAGTTTTGCTCGTTGTCTTATTGAGATGAACGCTGATTCGGAGTTTATAGATAACGTTACTATTGGTGTCCCTGATCTTGAAGGATCTGGTTGTACTAAGGAATTAATTCGTGTTGAATACGAATGGAAACCGCCTAGATGTCATACTTGTAATATTTTTGGTCATTCATTTGATTCTTGTCCGAAAAATGTTAAACCTACAATGGTTGAAAAGGTGACAACTCATGTTGATAATGATGGATTCCAACAAGTGCAAAGTAAGAGGAAGAAGGACAAAGGTAATTTAGGGAATCAAGTTCCGAGAGGTGTTCCATTGAGTAAGGGTTCCCAAACAGGAAAGACGGTTGTTTTTCGTCCAAAAACTCGCTTGGATACTACAAGTACGAGTGGTGATAATAGTAGAAAGTTGAATACTAAATCTGGTCAGTCGCAACAGTCTAGCAATCCTAATGGTCCGACCAAGGGTAAAGCTCAAATGAGCAGTGTTCCTACATCTAATAAATTTTCATCTTTGTCCATGCCTGGTATTGACGAAGGGGCTCAAGTAAGCGAGGAAGATAATGAGGAGAAGGAGGAGGGAGTCGAGGTCGTCTTTGATGAATCGGTGAATCTTCTCAACACTAATATAGGGGCAAGCACTCCAACTGGTTGATCCCATGCTGATATTTTATTATTTTTCTCGTAACTTTATGTTATCGTCTTGGTTTTTATCTAGTTTATATATTCCCAGTATTCTAGAATAGTTAATGTTTATGGCCTGTCATAAACATTTTGTTTAACAAGCTGCCTCTAGCTTGCGGTTAATGTGGTATTTCAGCCACATTCCTTGTACTTCAACGTTTTTTTTGGTTCTATTTACCGGGGTCATTGTTACCCTTTTACCAAAAAAAAAATAAGAAGATTGAAGGATTCAAGACACTCTTTGGAAAAGATAAAAGGAGTATCTTTTTCCAAGAGGTGGGTCATCGGGCGAGCGATTTTAGAAAAATCTTGAATGAATCGACGATAGAAGCCCGCATGACCAAGGAAACTTCTCGCACCCTTCACGGTTGAAGGTGAAGGTAATTTGGCTATGACATCCACTTTAGCACGGTCCACTTCAAGACCGGCTTTTGAGATTTTATGTCCAAGCACAATGCCTTCTTTTACCATGAAATGGAATTTTTCCCAATTTAGAACAAGGCGAGTGTCTTCACACCGCTTAAGCATGTGTTCCAAATTGGCAAGGCAAGTAGAGAAGGAATCACCATAGACCGAGAAATCATCCATGAAGACTTCCATAGTTTCTTCAACCATGTCATGGAAGATAGCCATCATACACCTTTGGAAGGTCCCAGGAGCATTGCATAAGCCGAAAGGCATTCTTTTATAAGCAAATATTCCGTAAGGACAAGTGAATGTGGTTTTCTCTTGGTCTTTGGGATCGATGGGAATTTGAAAATACCCGGAGAAACCGTCTAAAAAGCAGTAATAGTCATTACCCGCTAGACGTTCAAGCATTTGGTCCATGAAAGGAAGGGGAAAATGATCCTTTCTCGTAGCATCATTGAGTTTTTTTTTGGGTAAAGGGGAGAACCCCGGTAAAATATATTATGCCAAAAAACGTTGAAGTACAACGGATGTAGGTGAAATCCTAACATCACAGCCCGTTACATAGGCAACAACCATGCACACTCTCGTGCAACAACTAAAACCCTACATAAGAGTGACATGCCACTCTTATGACTACCAAAAAAGTTGTGAAACAATAATAAAAACATACAATCCCATTTCCAACTTATACAACCCCAATCATGCTAAACCTTCCGTCTTCGATATAAGAGTGAAAACTTGGACTTACTAGCTAGCATCCAACCCGATAACATGCATGCTCAGACCGGCATACAAGACATCAGTGACTAGGGTTCATCACGTGAAAATCACATGCCATAAACCCTAACATATGATAGAGCGTCACAATTCTCCTCTCCCCAACCCGCACCTCCACGAGCATCACCAATCTCACACCCACCAACAGCGAAAACCACCATTGACCAGCCACCGACGCACCAACCTATAACTGAGTAATCATAAGGACCGAAGGTCCCCGTCGTCATACATCGAAACCCAAATACTAGGGTTTAGAATTGATCATAAACGAGATAAACTCGTTGCCACCAAACGGGTAGGATCATGTTACCTCATAATAAGCCTTATAATGAACATTGTAACCCATGACAACGTGCTGAAAAACCCAGGATCCATACGCTGAAAAAACCAAACCCTAAGCAAATTAGGGTTTCATCGTAATCCCGCAGCGTCAAGGAAAGGACTGACCAAGTGAAAAACATCACAAAGCCACCCCAAGAGTGAAGACGATCCAAATAAAAATAAGCATTACCCTTAGGATCCACCAGTAACCACCAACCGTCGCATCAAATCCCCGAAAAAATAAAGATAATAACCAGAAAGACCCTAAAAACTAGGGTTTAGGGTTCGATACAGATAAAAACATAGAACGATTTCTTTATTAGAGTATAAGGATAGATCGACGCCACCACCACAAAAAGAACACAACCCTAACAAACGTTTGCATACCATGAAGCATATGGAATATAATCTAAATAATATCAATGGAACCCAAAAAAGGAGACCACAGACATCACTAAGATCAGATCATACGTTAATAGGTAGAGAAACGTTAATTAGAATAGGTTTTGCCGGAAAATAATGGTGGTGGCGGCGCCGGAAATCGCCCCATAGGGAGAGAAAACTGGTATGTTTTTAAACTAGCATCATTGAGTTTGCGATAGTCTATACAAACTCTCCACCCTGTAACGAGACGAGTAGGAATCAACTCGTTGTTTTCGTTGGGAACAACGGTGATTCCGCCTTTCTTAGGCACACAATGGACGGAACTAACCCATGGTGAATCCGAGATAGGGTAGATCATTCCCGCATCAAGAAGTTTGATAACCTCTTTTTTGATAACGTCATGGATCTTGGGATTCACCCTTCTTTGGCTTTGAATAGTGGGTTTAAAGTCGTCCTCCATGAGAATTTTATGTGTGCAAAAGTGAGGATCAATTCCACGAATATTGGAGATTTTCCAAGCAATCGCTTTCTTGTGATTCTTCAGCACGGTGATAAGTCGAGATTTTTCTTCCTCTTTCAAGTCCTTTGCGATAATGACGGGTGACTTCTTGTTGTCTTCAAGGAAAACGTACTCGAGATGAGACGGTAGGTCCTTAAGCTCTAAATCCGGAGGATTTTCGATGGAAGGCGTAGTCAAATTCGGTTCATCGATAGAGATATCCTTAGGAGATGGTGGAGAAATATGGTCCTCATTGAGAAGTTTCTCAATGGTACGAATGTCTTCATCCCAATTGGAGGGAGAATCATCATATTTTAAGTCCACATCTCCCAAAGTTGCTTCAAAGTCTTTGAAAATGAAACCACTTTCTCCAAATGGAGTTAGTGATGGAGCAATAGAGGAAACGGTCTCAACAATGGGTAGAGAAGAAGAACCACTTTTACAAGCGTCTTTGAAATGTTCTTCACAAGCCTCATCAAGAACATCAATGAAATTAACACTCTCGTTTTCAGAAGGCTACTTAGAAAGTTTACCCATGTTGAAGACGATTTTATCGTCACCAACTCTCATGATTAGTTCGCCCGCGGCTACATTGATGAGAGTGCGACCGGTCCTCAAGAATGGACGTCCAACGATTAATGGAACACGGGGTCCATCTCGTAGTCAACGACAACAAAATCCGCCGGAAAGGTGAATTTGTCAACACCAACAAAGACGTCTTCGGCTATCCCCACCGGATAAGCAACCGTACGGTTAGCTAATTCCAAAGTCATTTGTGTGGGGACTAGCTCGGGTAGAGACAATTGTTTCCAAACGCTTAAAGGCATTAAGTTTATACTAGCACCTAGATCGGCTAGGGCCATACAATTCTCTACCCCAGGGAAGTTGCAAGGAATCAAGAAACGACCCGGATCACCAAGTTTGGTTGGTAATTTCTTTAAGAGGACTGCAGAGCAATTCTCATTAAGTTGGGTCTGAGCGATATCACGGAGTTTCTCCTTATCACTGAGAAGATCTTTAAACATTTTGGCATACTTTGGCATGTGAGCGAGAGCCTCAGCAAAGGAGATATTGAAATTCAGTTGTTTAAACATTTTAAGAAAGTTAGAAACCTGGATATCATCCTTGTTCTTCAATTTCTCTTTCCTCAACCTCGAAGGATAAGGTATATTGGGTTGAGATGAAGGCTTTGGGATAGAATTCTCACTCACATCCTTGGGTGGTGGAGGGGTGGAAGTAGTAGGTGGTGGAATTGGAGGTGTTGGAGAAATAGAAGGTGGAGGAATTGGAGAAGGAGACTCGTTTTCCTTTGTCACAATCACCGGTGTAGGTGTAGGAAGCTCGGGTTCTTTTAAACCTTTTCCACTTCGAGTGGTGATTGCTTTCATCTCCCCTCTTGGATTAGCAACGGTGTTACTCGGAATAGAACCCGAACCAGAGGCTTGATTACTTGGGAAGAAACTAGCCATCATGTTCCTTAAGTCATTCGTTTGACTTGTAAAAGAGTTTCGCATATCGGCTCGAAGATCATTCCCTTGTTTCACCATATTTGCTTTCATGTTGGCCATTTCCAGCTGAAGATTCTGCACTATCGCATCATTAGTCCTCATGTAAGTTTCAACCTCGTGATTAAATACGGTGGCTTGGTTGGGAGGAGGAGTATGGTAGGTAGGTGGTTGATAAGCGGGTTGTTGGTAAACTTGGTTGTTTCTTTGAGGTGGATATGGGTTCTTTGGGTTTGATATTGATTTGGTGCACGAGGTTGGTTTTGATTGTTGCGGTTGAGGTTGTTTGGGTTTTGTGGGGGAAAACCGGGTGGTGAAAGAAAGTTGTTTGAGCGATAGCTGAGCAAATTGCGGTCACCTTGAGGACGTGCTTGATAGCCTCCTGTAGAATAGGTACCGTTGGCGGCATACACATTTTCTGATTGTCATGAGTCGAAGGACAATCGGTGTATGAGTGAGATCCCCCGCATATTTCACATGATTGACTCAAAGCACTAGCTTGGGCAGTGATAGCTTTGGTATTGTTGGCGGCTTGGAGAGCAAGTGATTCAACAAGCGAAGTAAGCTTATCAATTCTCTTGTCGCTCTCATTAGTTCTAGCACTAGCCACATTGGTCCGAACACTCTTGGTTTGCACTCTAGACTTGTTCTCAATAATATCCCAAGCGGCATTAGAAGACTGAACCAAAATGTTACCCCCCGATGCACTATTTAGTGAATCTTGGTCATTCATGCTTAAACCATTGTAAAAGGTATTAATTTGATGTACTTTTGTTAAACCATGTTGTGGACACTTTCTTAAAAGTTCCTTAAAACGGTCCCAAGATTCACTAAATGTCTCTCCGTTTCGTAAGATAAACCAAAACCCTTTTACGAAAAAAACCCTAAATAACATCCATGGCGGCAGAATTTACTTTCTTGTCGGCAAGTGTGTTTTTTCGATTATTCTTTGGTTAAATTGGTCGCTGGGCTACCTTTTTTTTCTTAGGGTTTTTTAGGGTTCGTTTTAATTTAAATCGTCCTTGTCTTCTAAATCGTTGGTGGATATTAAATCGGCTGAACTAATCATTGAATTGTTCATTAAAGCGTTGCAGCATTTAAGTGGGATATCAAATCGTTGCATCATTAATCATTGGTGGGTCCGGTTGGCTTGGCGGCTGACCTTAACAATTCAATTGTTTAAGGTTGCAAAGTAATTGGCGGCTGACATTGTTTCTGAGTTAACTAAGTGGTCGGCTGACTTATTGCAGCATAATCAATTGGTCTTTATTCATTTATTGCAATAATCAATTTGGTCTTGATTCTTGGCGTTTGGCGGCTGTTTGTTTAAGGATCAATTATTGGTTCGCATTAATAGTTTATTTTGATTAATAAATTGGGACGGCTGATTATTTAAGCGCAATGGTGGATTCGAGCAATGCAAATGATAAGCCATTGTTTACAGGTTGGATGGATGCGGGTAAGGTGTCTACTCTTGAGGTTTTAGTAACGTTAGAGGAGATATCTAGTTTGTTTTCTATTCCTTTGAATACTGTGCGTGACATTGAAGTGTTTGCAAATGATGTGAAGGCACACAAATTTCCTAAATGGTCTACTTTACCTAAGGAGACCACTATGCTTTATTATAAAGCTTTGTGTGAACGCCATAAGAATTTAACTAGCAGCACTTCTTCACTCAGTTCAGGTGGTTCGAGTGTGCACTCTGCACAATTGGCTAAGGAAACAGACCTTGAAGCTAAGGCTGCTACCATTAATGGTTTGCAATCGTGTAATCTACATGCGGTTTTGAAATTATTTGGTGTAACGTTTCGCACGTTTAGTGACGCGAGTGAATTTATGCATGAATTAAGTATGAAGAAACATCCGTTGTGGGAATTGATTTCACCTGATCGTGCTAAAGAAATTCTGATGTTACTTTGCAGATTTGAAGGTGATATGGTTACGTCTACTAATGGAGGTATTAATGCAGTCTCTTCTTCGTTTAATTCTGAAAATGTTTATGAAGGGGTTAATATCTCTATTCCTAGGAAGGTTGTTGAAACAGTAAATGCTCGCTACCATAACACTTTATATGGTTACTTTCTTGGTAAAAGGATTGCATTCCCTGTGGTTGAGTATTTTGCTAAGAATAACTGGGCAAAACATGGTCTTAAGCGTATCATGATGAATGAGAAAGGTTTCTTCTTTTTTCAATTTAGATCTAGTGAGGGTCTTAATGCGGTTCTGGAAGGTGGTCCGTGGATGGTTCGTAATTCACCAATTTTTCTTAAGAAATGGACTATGAAAACGAATCTTCTAAAGGAGGAAATAACTCGTATTCCGGTATGGGTTAAGTTTCATGATGTCCCGCTACAGGTATTTGAAGAGGAAGGTATTAGTTTAATTGCTTCGTTTCTTGGTAAGCTTATTATGATGGATAATTATACTGATAATATGTGCAAAGAGTCTTGGGGTCGTTGTAGTTTTGCTCGTTGTCTTATTGAGATGAATGCTGATTCGGAGTTTATAGATAACGTTACTATTGGTGTCCCTGATCTTGAAGGCTCTGGTTGTACTAAGGAGTTAATTCGAGTTGAATACGAATGGAAACCGCCTAGATGTCATACTTGTAATATTTTTGGTCATTCTGTGGATTCTTGTCCGAAAAATGTTAAACCTATAACGGTTGAAAAAGTGACAACTCATGTTGATAATGATGGGTTCCAACAAGTGCAAAGCAAGAGGAAGAAGTACAAAGGTAATTTAGGGAATCAAGGTCCGAGAGGTGTTCCATTGAGCAAGGGTGTCCAAGCAGGTAAGACGGTTGTTTTCGCCCAAAAACTCACTTGGATACTACAAGTACGAGTGCTGATAATAGTAGTAAGTTGAATACTAAATCTGGTCAGTTGCAGCAGTCTAGCAATCTTAATGGTCCGAACAAGGCTAAAGCTCAATTGAGCAGTGTTTCTACATCTAATAAATTTTCATCTTTGTCCATGCCTGGTATTGATGAAGGGGCTCAAGTAAGCGAGGAAGATAATGAGGAGGAGGAGGGAGTCGAGGTCGTCTTTGATGAATCGGTGAATCTTCTCAATACTCATATTGGGGCAAGCACTCCTACTGGCTGATCCCATGTTGATTTTTTATTATTTTCCTCGTAACTTTATGTTATCGTCTTGGTTTTTGTCTAGTTTATATATTTCCAGTATTCTAGACTAGTTAATGTTTATGGCCTGTCGTAAACATTTTGTTTAACAAGCTGCCTGTAGCTTGCGGTTAATGTGGTATTTCAGCCACATTCCTTGTACTTCAACGCTTTTTTTGGTTCTATTTACCGGGGTCATTGCTACCCTTTTACCAAAAAAAACACTAAATGTCTCTCCGTACTTTTGTTCAAAAGTAATGATTTCATTCCGCAAAGCGGTAGTACGTGAGGGTGGGAAAAAGTAGTTGATGAATTTGGTCTCTAAATCCGTCCACGTAAGAATACTTTGTGGCGGTTCCTTATCAAGCCAATGCCGGGCTTGTCCCTCTAAGGAGAAAGGAAAAAGTTGCAAGCGAATTACCTCTTGTGAAACCCCATTATACTTAACCGTATTAGTGAGTTGAAGAAACCTTTTAATATGGTCATGAGGATCATCAATTGAACGCCCCAAGAAAGGTTGAGCAGAGACCATTTGAATAAAGCCGGATTTAAGCTCAAAGTAGTTGGCTCCAATCTCGGGTATGACAATAGCATCGGTGTTGCCTTCTACGTGTGATTGCAAAAGCTCGATCATTGGTTGATTGTCCATAGTGACAATAGGTGGAGTAGTGACTTCGGCTTGAGCTGCTTTCTTCTTACGAGCACGAGTACGCATGCACACCTACAAAAGGAAAAGCAAAATAGACAAGAAATATTTTTGGTTTTTTATGTTTTTCTATTTTTTTTGTATTTTTGAAAATTTGATTTTTTTTTTTTTGGATTTTTGAAAATTTTAAAGCAAGGAAAATAACGTTCAAAGATGAACGGATCCCAAAATCCAACGCGTCTCTCACTTAAAACCTTTAATCTTAACGAAAAGAGCCGGCAGCCGCGCCATTAAATACAAAGATTTACTAAGTATCAAAGTTCGTTAAACCGATCTTTTCGAATTGATTACCGGTTAAAAGTGCGACTCAGTCGTTCTTGGTGGAAAGATAAAAGGGTTTGGTTATCTAATTTAAACTAAAAATAAAAATGTCGTTGAAAGCTTAATAATTTAATCTAGGATAAAACAAGTTAAAACAATGCTAAGTAAAAAGGCGAGAAAAATTAAAGTGTGAAAAATAGAAACAATTCAGAAACTGACAATTAAACTAAGTCTGAAAACAAGATAATAAGTATTTCATAGGAATGGATTTTCGGAATAAAGCAATAATTCAGAAAAATGGCATCTTCGGAATAAGAGACTTTTCATAGAAATAGGAACTTTGGAATAACTGGCTTTTCAGAAAAAGAAGGGTTATCGGAATAACTGGCTTTTCAGAATAATGAGCTTTTTCGGAAAAATGGTGTTTTTCAGAAAAATTGGGATCTTCGGAATAAATGGACTTTTCAGAAAAATTGATATCTTCGGAATAAAAGGTTTTTCGGAATAATGGGATCTTCGGAATAATTGCCTTTTCAGAAAAAGGAGTTTCTTCGGAATAACAAGACTTTTCAGAAAAACGGGATTTTCGGAATAATGCAGCAATTCAGAAAAATGGGAATTTCGGAATAATTGCCTTTTCAGAAAAAAGAGCTATTTCGGAATAATAAACTTTTCATAGAAATTGACATTTTCGGATAAATGGACTTTTCAGAAAAAATGATGTTTTCAGTAAAAGGAGTATTCGGAATAAAGGCTATTCAGAAAAAGGAATATTTTCAGATAAACAAAACCCTTTTCCGAAGAACTTAAAGCACGGATACGGTAAACAGTAACAACAAAACTTAAGAAATAAGCCACGAATAAGCACAAACCAAACAAGCAATTAGCCAAAACTTTAACCAAATAAATTTTAAGAAGAACTAAATAAGCCACAAATTAAAAACTATAAAAACACTAAATAATCAAAACATTTAAAATCAACTAATAAGCAACTCTATTAATCTATCAAAACAACTTAATCAAAAATAAGCCAAACACTAGAAGATTAATGACCACAATAAGCTCAAAACATCCACCACATCAAAACTACAAGATCAATCACATGAATAAAACAATCACTTAATCAAAGAGATAAGATTAACTACATGATTATCAAGATTAAGAAAAATATTAAGAAATGTAGAATGAGAAATAAGAAAATAAGCTTGACTGATTAAATATGAATATCAAAAGATTACAAGATTAATGTAAAGAGATTAATAAGTTTGGAAGGAAAAATAGAGAGAAAATAAAAAGCACTTAAAAATTAAACTACAACTATTAAAAACTAAAACACCTAACACCCTCCTAATGACATATTAGGAGGGTATTTATAGGAGGTGGGGAGATTACATGCTTAAGCTATCTTATTTCTTTCTTCTCGTCTCGACTCGACTGAATTTCTTTGTCTTTCTCGACGCCGTCTCAGGATTTGTCGATATAAGTTGAACTTGTCTTATAATTTTCTTCTATAATTAGACTTGAGTTCTTCGACTTTATTAAACTTTCGTCTTTAGACTTTTTCTTCGATAAATCTACAGAATTGGCCTTGGACTTCCGTTCTTTTTGCATTCTCGATCTTTCGACTTCGTCTTTAGTCTTTTTCTTCGATAAAAGCCCGTGATAGCCCATGTTTTCTTCCTTTTGCATCTTTTGGTCCTAAAACACAATAAAAACACAAACCACGCATAATTCTGACTTTTACGACATAAAATACTCGTTTTGGTCTTGTTATTATTGGAAATAAGTGGTAAAAGGATAAGTGTTTTCACACTTATTAATGCACAACCCCTTCCCAGCTGACTTAGACTTTTCTCAAAAGAAGTTTGTTTTATTGTCACGGAGATCAACACGACTTTTATTGACTTTCTCACTCCGAGATAGTTGATATTGAATAGGTGGCATCTGCTCTAACCTCCGACCTCTAAAAGTGCACAAATCAAGTCTAGAGCCAAGAGATCTATCAAATCTCGTTAGGACACACGGAATGACGATAAAGAGAGTCCTACGCTATATCCTTGTGATATTGCTAGAACACTCAGAGTGATACTACTTAGTATTCACAATGATGAGTAGAAATCCTTTCAGTGTTAACATCTAACAGCACTGCACTAGATCATGTGTAAGATTCTTTTAGATATGAACATGTTTAAACTGAAAAGCAACAGTGGTTTGATTTTGAATTGATTCAAACTCGTTTCAGGTTTCTACGCAATATCTTTATGGTCTTGCCAGAACATTCAGAGTGATATTCATTAATATTCACAGTGACGAATGGAAATCTTTCTAGCGTCAACATCAAACATCGCTACGGTAGGTAACTTGCGAGATTCTTTATGAATCAAGCTTGTGTCAAATGGAAAGCAACAATGGTAAGATTCTTTAAGAATCAAACTTGTTCCAGGAATTTAAATTGACGACTTTAATCAAGCGGATATTTATCCAATTGATTCATTCTTTATGTTCGCAGTCTTGCTTTGAGACGGTCGAGTAAAGAGAACGGCTAGTACAGACACGAAACCCTGTCAAGGAGGTTCTTAATTGAATCTACCTAATCATAGGTACGATAGTTAATATCGTCTAACGGTCTTCACCGACCAGAGGTAAAACGCTACCGATTTAGGACGAATATCAAAGCCATTTAGTCCGTGTCTATGTTTTGTCTTAATAAAGGTGAAGTTATGGTGTACTCAGTAAAATCAGAGATTCAAAACCACATACTCATGCCCAAAGACATATTCAACAATCATGAAAGCAAAAGACTTCCGCAACTCTGATGATCAAAATCTTCCTTATCTATTAATGAAGAGGAATGACCTCTCTTTAAAGGAGATTGTTAGCAAGCTTTCAAGATGGTGCAAAGTATGAGCATGTGGATGAAGACACAAGATCGCAAGATGACAAAGACAAGTCAAGAAGGATTTGAAGATCTCAAGATAAAAGACAAAGTCGAAAGACAACGATAAAGGCTCAAAGATCACAACATGAAGGAACAAGACTACTATTACACGTTCAAGACTCGCTTATGACGAGATTAGTAATCTCCATTGATCTCCAAATATTAAAGGGGAATGACCTCACATTGGGGGAGATTGTTAGCCTCAAAATATTGAGTCAAACAAGAATGTTATGTCATAAGTTTTTATTATAACATCTATTAGAACGTTGTAATAGTTAGTTAAATAGTCGTGACATTACGGGCTTGATGGCTAGCTTAAAAGGCCTCTTTCAAGGTACTAAGAATTTATTCAAGTCCGGCCCAAACAATATAGTCCATAAACAAGCCCACATGTAGGGGGACTATAAATATCCTTCCTAGCTTATTAGGAAGGGTGTTGGTTGTTCATTATTCTAATCTAATCCTCTCTAAGTTTCACCATTCTCTCTCTTTTCTCTTTCTATTTTCTCTCTCTAGAATTCATCAACTTTCATCTATTTTTTTCCTTTAATTCGTGTAGAATCATCAAAATAATAAGGGACAACAGTATGATCGACTAGTCCGCTTTTTATAACACTGGTTGAAAGTGATATTATTTCTATAACACCATAAGACCCAACAAGCCGCCGCAAAGAAGATATAAGAGCGATCCTTGGGCTCTTTAGAAACGTTGGCACGAATTAAACCAAAGATCCCAATCTCCATAAGAATTCAAAATCGGGAATGTTGAATTACTTCGAATATGAACAAGCCTTCAAACATTTGAAGTCGTGATACATAAAAAGAAAGTGTGATCCATTGACTCCGCTTGAACGTTGCACCATGGGAACATAATTGAGGGAATATCTAATCCTTGGGAAGAGAGGTTTAAGCGATGAGGCAGCTTATCCAAAGAAAGACGCCACATAAAAATGTTAACTTTTTTTGGAATAATTTTACACCATTTTATACACGGAGACATGGAAGGGAACGAGAAATCATCTATGTGGTGTCTTGTATTGCTAAGAGTAAAGATACCATCTGATGAGAAAGAGTAAATACAAGTATCCAAGGTTGTCAAGGTCCCGATCTTGATCTTAGGATCTTACGATTTTACGATACTGCAAAGCAAAAATGATCCGAATCTTACGTAGGATCTTTGCATGCTTAAGAACTTATATGATCCCGATCTTGATCAGAGGATCTTAGGATCTTATGATCTACTACGGTTCGATCTTACTTTTTCTCGAGCGACAAACTAAAAAACTACAAATTTATAGGTTCTGTTTTGTATAATCTAAAAAACAACATGTAAATCTTCTTATACATTTCATAATCATAATTTAGGACCACATTTTTATGAAATATTCGTATAATTGTGTTTACGATGTATATTAATTTGTAAACTGTTGCCAAGACTACTAAGAAAATTACATTATAGTAGGATCTTACGATCCCGGTCCTACTTTACGATCTCGATCTTGCAAAGATGAAAATGATCCTAGGTAAGATCCCGATCTTGAAAACCTTGCAAGTATCACCATCTTGAACCACTTCAATGAAGCCTCCTATCTCATCATCAAGACGTGAGAAATCAGAATGCGTTCTCCCTGAAGTGATTGGTTTATACCGGTCCCAAGACCACGAACCATTTGGCATACGATCACGGACCAAACAATCTTTTACCTTCTTCGAGTGAAACAATATGTCGAAACGAACACAAAGAGAAGAGTCTCTAATTCATGTATCTTACAACTTTCACTATAAAGTCTTGTTGCTATGCATCAATACTCGTTTAGTTATATATAAAGCGTGACTCATTAAAAAAAACTTAAATATGTAAGAATACTTAAATAGTATTCAAACTTTTATTCTTTTTAATTTATAACAGTATTATAGATAGTGGGAGATAAACGTAGCGACATGACCAAGGCTTACTCCTTAGCAACTATGACAAAACTTTTGCGTTTTTCAGCATGTCTTAAAACACCACAAAATATAAAAATAATTATAAATATTTATCATATTTCATAAATATTAAATTTTTAAAAAACTTTGTACATAATGAATAAAGCTAATAAACTTTTTTGTACACTAATATTTTTACATTAATTTTTTTAATCGAATTGAATTTAAAAAACCACTCAAACTTCATGCTTTAATGATGCAGGGATTTACAAATAAAAAAATATCATTTAATTATTTTGTATTATTTTGTTTTTTATTTTTGTTTAGGAAAATAGGAAAGAAGTGTCTAATCTTTATTTAGGTTATTATACTCTTTCTATAAGTATAATTTTTTTATTAGATATCTCTGAGTTTTGATAATGAAATCTTTTGCTTAGTTCTAGGCAGTTTGCTAAGACTCTCTTAATAATCGGGTATTCGTTCAATCAACGATTGTTGGAGTTTGCCTCATTATCGGTATTCTTCAGAATCAACGATTATTAGCAGAATTGTTTCTGACATTCTTTTGAATCAACATATCTAATTACTTATCTTTGCTACTTTGTTTTTTAGTCTACGTCATCACCCCACATCAAGCATAAAGTTTACTAGAAAAAGTTCAACATAAACCCTTAGTTTAGCATAGGCTCAATCAACCAATCACAACCACCCGTTTTATCATGTAAAAAAAAACTCATTTTTTAAAAATTAAATATCTCACAAACCGTTAATCGTTACGTAAAACAAAACATATCATCACGACGAGAATTAAATCATCTATCTATCGAGGTGCATATGTATATACTTTCGACGAACTTTTTTTTCGACTTTTTTCCTTAAGTCACTTCTGAGAGAATCATATATGATTTTCAGAAAACCATATATGGTTCGTGACGAATTATATATGATTCTCTGAAAATCATATATGATTCGTGACGAATAATATATTATTCTCTCATACGTGATGAAATATGTATAGTTGAAGTTCGTTTTCTCAATTCTTAACAATTTGAAAGTCCTAACAAGATCGAGTTTATAATTGTTTTTGGTTGGTAAAAGTATTTTGATATTCTACGTCTAATTCAAACAACTCCTTGCTAAAATGAAAAATACAATTCTACTTATACGTAAAACAAGTTGCACAAACCAAATTTTATTCAATTAAAATCACAAATGTGAATTCTATAAAATGAAAGGACTGAAAATGTAAATTCTCTGAAAATTAAATGCCAAAATTACAAAGTCTAAAAGTCTAGGGACTAATTATGTAAAAACAGTTAACAAATTGGACTAAATGTGAAAATTTAACTAACAAAGTAACTAACTTTAACAACTTTTGAAAACTAACTAACCAATTTTAAACTAATCTGAAATATTAGGGACTTAACCTAACAAACTCCAAAGATTAGGAAAGATTAGCTTTAAATGGAAACTGTTTAACAAACAAAGGACCTAAGTGCAATTATCAACACAATTTTACCAAAAACGGGCTAGGAACAAAAATAAGCTTGTATAAGCTCGTTTCTTAACCAAATAAGCTCAAACCAGTTTTAAAAAGCTTAAAATTGAAATTCAGCTAGACCAGTAACAGGAATTAAGCTGAAACTCCCTAGAACTCTAATAAGCAATTTCCAATAAGCACAAAATAAGCTATCTAATAAGCCAAACGTTCACAACTTGATTTTAATGCAAAAACCTGTTAATCAGCTCAAAAGAAGAAGGGGAAATCTAGTCTTATCAAAAATGGTCCATTAATAAGCTCAGAAAATGGAAATAAGCTAATTTGAGCTTATGTTGACTTTTGTTGACCAAAAATCTAAAAATCTGAAAACTTCAAATTTTAACCAGGAACACTTTTTGTAGTGATTTGTGAAAGAAAATGGCTAAGTTTCTGAAGTAGATAAGCTAGTATGAGAAAACAGTTAAGCTATTTATCATAGGGAATTGAATTTGCTCAAAGGCTGAATCAAATGCTTATTCCTAGCTTATTTCTTGATACTGTAGAAATTCCTGCTAACAGCTTAAACTACATATGTTGTGTGATGAATAGAAATTGGTTACAAGCAAATCCATCAAGGAACAAAGACATGGCAATGATTTGAAAATCTATACTTTCTGAAAACAAGTTTACTCAAAGCTGACCCAAACTTTTTAGAATACCAATTGCCTGTTTGACTACAAAATTGACCTGAAAACTATGTAAACTAACTTGCCATGACTTACTGACTGAATTTGAGCTAGATTTAACCAACTACTAACACTTGAACATAATTTAATTCCTATTCCCAAACACAAGTTTAATTGAATGATTGAACTTTTGTAAAGGAGATTTGAGTTAAAAGCCACAATGATAAAAGACAGATATCAAACGAAGTGTAATGACTGAAATGTAATGCATAAGAACCAATTTCAAGCTATGAAACAGTTTAACACTCTAAATGCTCTATTAAGGTAAAATGACTGATTTTAAGCACCTAGTAATGAGAATTAAGCTAAAGATAAAGTGCTAGACTACAAGTAAGCTGCTTAAACATCAACATCTACTTAGTAACACACTTGATCATACATTAAAACAAGATTACACTAGGAATTTAGCATGCCTGCAACAGTTGAGAGGAATTTAAATGCAGAAATCAAAAACCTTTTAGTTTAGGCCTCCTTTGGGGAGTAGAGTAGCGCTGGGCTATCTAGCTAGTGCTAAACCACCACCTTAGCACTAGTTACTACCAATCAACAATCAATCAACAGCTATCAGCATCTCAAACTCCATTGATGATCAGAAAACCTTCAAAATCTACCAATGAACAGCTACTCAGCTACTGGATGAAATGAACAGCTACAAACTTCTACAAGGCTTCTAATGATCAAATATGATCACTAGAAACAAGTAATATCAATGGCGTATGAACGGTAGATAAAAGCTATGAGAGAATTTGGAGGGAAATTTGAATTTTATTGAAGTAAGTGAAAAGTAGTTACAAAGGTTGGTTACAACTAACTAACAGACTCTCAAGAGGTTGTCAGGCTCTTGAGAGTTGTTATCTACTAACTTGCTAACAAAATGAGAGAGAGAGAGTAAAATTCTAGTGTGTGTGTTTTCACACTAGCTAACTATGTACAATAAGAGACTTCTACCCTATTTATAGAATGAGAAAGTGAAGTTGTTGGGAAGAGTGACGTGTCCAATCTAATCAATGAGCTCCACGTGTCCTAATTCTGCTAATTGAATTTTGCAGGTGAAGAACTCAATTGGGGATTTTTGATTGAGTTGTTTTCATGTTAATTGAGTTGTTGGGATGAATTCGTCTCTTGATTTAGAGCAACTTTCATGTTTAAATCAACTTCTGAAATGCACTCTAGCTAAATCCCGTTCCTGGCAATTTGTTTGGAGAAGAAAGCCACGTGTCCGGTTGAGGTTGGTTAAGAAATGATCACACAGATCACAATCCATATTGGATAAAAGAATTATTGCATGGCAACATCTTATTGGTTGAAAATGGAAGTAGTGGAGGCACTGTTGAGATTTGCTTAATAAATGTTTGGCTGCTGTGAGTGGCCAGCTGGCAATCCAAGTGACTCTTTTCTTGGCTCCTCATTGGTTGAAGCCTTCTTCACACGGAT
This sequence comes from Glebionis coronaria, assembly GCA_025667525.1. Taxonomy (NCBI): domain Eukaryota; kingdom Viridiplantae; phylum Streptophyta; class Magnoliopsida; order Asterales; family Asteraceae; genus Glebionis; species Glebionis coronaria. The sequence continues at coordinate 334,694,994 of CM046878.1, read as the reverse complement.
CAAGCACAAAAGTCTTTCCAAAATTGGCAGAAATGGTCCCTTGACTTGGCAGATTGATATTTTAAGCTAAAATCTTCATTTCTTTGACAATTTCAGTCCTTCCACTTGCATTTTTGAACATTTAAACCCTTTGACTTGGTTGACTTCATTATTGACCATGTTTGAATTTGATCTTGACTTTGGCAAATATACACTTTTGGTCCTTCATCTTTGGCAGATTGTCAAGATAGGTCCTTTGTCTTCAAAGTCTTGTCACTCTTGATCCTTCTTTGTCTTTTTCATCCAATTAGCTTGATTTTCTTCTTGTTTGCTTGAAATTGTATCCTTCTTACCTATTTGAACACAAACAAAGAACATACCACATAATTCCGCTTTATAGCACAAAGTTTAGGTATTTTTCTTGTGTTTTTGGGTGATTTGTTTATTAATTGATATGAGTTTTTGCTCATATCAAATCCCCTACACTTGAACATTTTCATGTCCTGATGCAATGCTATATTTTAAAGCACAAATTTACATTCTCCTCATAATTAATCCACCTTGGCCATTATGGAATGCATCTATACTACTCTACACTATATGATGCATGATTTTGATTTTTAACAATGCAATGCACAAGATACAATTCTATTTATATCTTTTTGGATTTTCTTGAAATGGTTTTGATGGAAATAACTCATAAAGAATTCATTGACTTTGATTAGGGCTTGGGTACCATGGATACTTATCACCCTCAAGTTTCACTTTCCCCATACCAAGCTTAAAAATGGGATCATTGTATTCACAAGTAAAAAGTGCATCAACTTATTCATGACAATTAAATGTGGAACCGGTTATTAATTGAGCAAATTGCTTGTGGGTAAATTTGTCATTATTTCAAGCGTGAAGTATAAGAAATGCAAAATCCAAAAATAAGGAAGCACGGTTTTAATCCTAAGTAATCCTCTCATCCATTACTTGAAAAACCGCTCACAATTAATATAAGTCCGTTTCAAGAGTAATAAGTCATTCGCCTTATGTGTAAAATCCTCATGTCATGCTTTCATAAGTAGCTACACACTCGCTAAGGAAAGAAAAATAAAACTCACGCAATAATTTACATCCGCCATCTTTTTGAGACTTTGGATCTTCAACCCCGCAACCCGTCAAGGTAATATTGGATTGGAGCAATCTATCGAATCCCCGCAACCGGTTAAGGTAATATTGGAATTCAATAGTCACTATAATTAACACCACACTGCCCCTCTTGGGAGTCTTGTATAATTATTATTATTTTTTTATTTTTTATTTTTTTTTTAGCCACTCATTTTTTTGTAAGCCGCTCTTATTTTTATTTATTCCTCACAAAGAAAGTTGAAAAGAATAAAAGGAAAAACACCCGCTAAATATTGATCATGACATAAGTCTAGTACACATAAAACGTTCTAACTTAGAATCTTAAGACGTACTTATACCAACCGTGAATGATTAGACAAAAATGCATAAGAGATTACAAACCAATTAAAACCGTTCTTGATTATTTATTAACATATATACATGCGAAGAAAATTAGAGGTAAAGAAGAGAAAGGTTTAGCCACAAGTAATTATCATGAAGTTTATCTAGCCCTTTTATACTTGCTTCAACTCTATCATTTCCCATTCTCCACAAATTTAAAATCTCAAATAATGAGATTGGTGGATGCTTAGCCTAATAGACCAATTAAGGACTACATGGTTAAGGATACTAGCTAGAGAATGCTTATATAAGCAAACTCGGGTTGAGTCAAAATATCCATGGTGGGCCTAATATGTCAAAGAAATCTAAACTTGTTAAACAATATCCTTATTATATTTTTTTTCCTTCTATATATTTTTTATGAAAAGTAAAAGAAGAAATTCATAAAATGCAAATGTACTATGCAAATGAAAAATGATTGATGCAAAAATTATGAATGCATATTTTTGGTGGCCAAAGTAGATCAAAAACTTGAAAAATGTTTGAAAAATTAATTTTCCAATGTTATCATGAAGATCAATGACAAGTTCTAGGTAAGGTCACTTCGATAGAAAACCCCCCTACACTTAAGCTAAACATTGTCCTCAATGTTTAAGAGCATGGAAGTATCAAAACTTCCCCTACACTTATGACAATGAATAGAATTTACTTAACCAAAGTTAAGGAAAGGTCAACTATTGGTGAATTCATGTTTAAGCACAAGGTGTTTATGAAAAATCACAATAGTAACGAAGTGAACCGGATACAAGGGCCTCCTCCATAAGCTCCAAAGCATGAAATGAGTGAGCAACCCTACAATAAACATGAAGACAAAAGAAGGTCTCCCCCTACACTTATCCTCAATTCTATACCCTTATTTCTAACCTACAACACTCTAAACCTAGTTATGCGATGCTTGAGTTAAGGAGTCTCTAGCTCGACTCTTCCCTCAATGAATTAATTCATGGGGAAAATGGGGATCTCTTGGACCATTTCAACGGAAATGTCCTCCCCAAAATAATGTTTCACACGGTGACCATTCACTTTGAAGTTTGGACCATCGGGTTGTGACAACTCAATAGTTCCATAAGGAAACACTTGGGCAATAGTGAATGGACCGGACCATCTCGACTTAAGCTTGCCCGCAAAAAGTTTCAACCTTGAGTTAAAGAGGAGAACCGGCTCTCCAACTTTAAACTCACGGTTCTTGATCTTAGCATCATGCAATTTCTTATTCTTTTTCTTGTAAAGCAAAGAATTCTCATAGGCATTGGCTCTCAATTCATCCATCTCATTAAGTTGATCTTTCCTATGTGAACCGGCTTGGTTTAAATCAAAGTTAGCCCACTTGAGAGCCCAAGATGCCTTATGTTCTAACTCTAATGGGAGGTGGCACGCTTTTCCATAGACAAGCCTATAAGGAGTACAACCAATTGGTGTCTTAAAAGCCGTCCTAAAAGCCCACAAAGCATCATCAAGCGTATCCGACCAAGAAGCTCGATGATCTCCCACCGTTCTCTCTAAAATTCTATTTAAACCACGATTTGTAACCTCGGTTTGACCATTGGTTTGAGGGTGATACGCGGTAGAAAGTCTATGATTAACTCCATATTTCTTCATAACTCTCGTGAATTGATCATTACAAAAATGCGTACCACGATCACTTATGATGGCCCGAGGTACACCAAATCTAGCAAATAATTGCTTTAAGAACTTCACAACAAATCTAGCATCATTGGTAGGTAAGGCTTTAGCCTCAACCCATTTAGACACATAATCCACCACCACAAGTATATACTTGTTTCCCTTAGAAGATGGAAAAGGTCCCATAAAATCTATGCCTCATACATCAAAAATCTCACACTCTTGAATAAAATTTTGTGGCATCTCATCACGTTGCGTAATTTTTCCTTGTCTTTGACACACATCACAAAATTTCACCATCTCTTGGGCATCTTTTTAAATGGAAGGCCAATAGTAACCCGAATCAAAGACTTTCTTGGCGGTATAGTTGGGCCCAAAATGTCCACCCGTAGGTCCTTTATGACATGCTTCTAAAAATTTAAATGCCTCGGGCCCATCTACACACCGTCTAATGATTTGGTCCGCACATTGCCTAAAAAGATAAGGATCATCCCAAAAGTAATACTTAACTTCCTTAAGAAATTTCTTCTTTTGTTGGTAAGTAAGACCCTCAATAAGCACATTCCCCACAAGATAGTTTGCTATATCCGCAAACCAAGGGGTGGCATCCTCTTGGGAAGAGATAGACATGAGCTCCTCTAATGGAAAGGATTCATTGATTTCTTCATTAGGAAAATCGCTTTGAAAGGGATGCTCAAGTCTACTCAAGTGATCCGCCGCTAAATTCTCGGCTCCTTTCTTATCTCAAATTTCTATCTTAAACTCTTGAAGCAACAAAACCTATCTTAAAAGCCTAGGCTTATCATCTTGTTTTGTCATGAGATACTTGAGAGCGGAATGATCCGTATACACTATGGTTTTGGATAGCACAAGGTATGGTCTACATTTCTCAAAAGCATAGACTATAGCAAGCAACTCTTTTTTCGTGGTAGTATAATGAAGTTGTGCACCGGTCATGGTTTTACTCGCATAGTGTATAGGTTGAAAATGCTTATTTACTCTTTGTCCTAAGACGGCCCCCACCGCATAATCACTAGCGTCACACATAAGTTCAAAAGGTAATTCCCAATTTGGAGAAACCAAAACGGGAGCCTTTGTCAATTTCTCCTTAAGAGTCTCAAAAGATTCCAAACAATCTTGATTAAAAATGAAAGGAGCCTCTTTTTCCAAGAGGTGAGTCATCTTTTTTTTTTTTTTGGTAAAAGGGTAGCAATGACCCCGGTAAATAGAACCAAAAAAAGCGTTGAAGTACAAGGAATGTGGCTGAAAAACCACATTAACCGCAAGCTACAGGCAGCTTGTTAAACAAAATGTTTACGACAGGCCATAAACATTAACTAGTCTAGAATACTGGAAATATATAAACTAGACAAAAACCAAGACGATAACATAAAGTTACGAGGAAAATAATAAAAAATCAACATGGGATCAGCCAGTAGGAGTGCTTGCCCCAATATGAGTATTGAGAAGATTCACCGATTCATCAAAGACGACCTCGACTCCCTCCTCCTCCTCATTATCTTCCTCGCTTACTTGAGCCCCTTCATCCATACCAGGCATGGACAAAGATGAAAATTTATTAGATGTAGAAACACTGCTCAATTGAGCTTTAGCCTTGTTCGGACCATTAAGATTGCTAGACTGCTGCAACTGACCAGATTTAGTATTCAACTTACTACTATTATCAGCACTCGTACTTGTAGTATCCAAGTGAGTTTTTGGGCGAAAAACAACCGTCTTACCTGCTTGGACACCCTTGCTCAATGGAACACCTCTCGGACCTTGATTCCCTAAATTACCTTTGTACTTCTTCCTCTTGCTTTGCACTTGTTGGAACCCATCATTATCAACATGATTTGTCACTTTTTCAACCGTTATAGGTTTAACATTTTTCGGACAAGAATCCACAGAATGACCAAAAATATTACAAGTATGACATCTAGGCGGTTTCCATTCGTATTCAACTCGAATTAACTCCTTAGTACAACCAGAGCCTTCAAGATCAGGGACACCAATAGTAACGTTATCTATAAACTCCGAATCAGCATTCATCTCAATAAGACAACGAGCAAAACTACAACGACCCCAAGACTCTTTGCACATATTATCAGTATAATTATCCATCATAATAAGCTTACCAAGAAACGAAGCAATTAAACTAATACCTTCCTCTTCAAATACCTGTAGCGGAACATCATGAAACTTAACCCATACCGGAATACGAGTTATTTCCTCCTTTAGAAGATTCGTTTTCATAGTCCATTTCTTAAGAAAAATTGGTGAATTACGAACCATCCACGGACCACCTTCCAGAACCGCATTAAGACCCTCACTAGATCCAAATTGAAAAAAGAAGAAACCTTTCTCATTCATCATGATACGCTTAAGACCATGTTTTGCCCAGTTATTCTTAGCAAAATACTCAACCACAGGGAATGCAATCCTTTTACCAAGAAAGTAACCATATAAAGTGTTATGGTAGCGAGCATTTACTGTTTCAACAACCTTCCTAGGAATAGAGATATTAACCCCTTCATAAACATTTTCAGAATTAAACGAAGAAGAGACTGCATTAATACCTCCATTAGTAGACGTAACCATATCACCTTCAAATCTGCAAAGTAACATCAGAATTTCTTTAGCACGATCAGGTGAAATCAATTCCCACAACGGATGTTTCTTCATACTTAATTCATGCATAAATTCACTCGCGTCACTAAACGTGCGAATCGTTACACCAAATAATTTCAAAACCGCATGTAGATTACACGATTGCAAACCATTAATGGTAGCAGCCTTAGCTTCAAGGTCTGTTTCCTTAGCCAATTGTGCAGAGTGCACACTCGAACCACCTGAACTGAGTGAAGAAGTGCTGCTAGTTAAATTCTTATGGCGTTCACACAAAGCTTTATAATAAAGCATAGTGGTCTCCTTAGGTAAAGTAGACCATTTAGGGAATTTGTGTGCCTTCACATCATTTGCAAACACTTCAATGTCACGCACAGTATTCAAAGGAATAGAAAACAAACTAGATATCTCCTCTAACGTTACTAAAACCTCAAGAGTAGACACCTTACCCGCATCCATCCAACCTGTAAACAATGACTTATCATTTGCATTGCTCGAATCCACCATTGCGCTTAAATTATCAGCCGTCCCAATTTATTAATCAAAATAAACTATTAATGCGAACCAATAATTGATCCTTAAACAAACTGAATAAAGACCAATTGATTATGCTGAATAAAGAAACAATGTCAGCCGCCAATAACTTTGTAACCTTAAACAATTGAATGACAATGCCAAGCCAACCGGACCCACCAATGATTAAAGATGCAACGATTTGATAATATCGAACCCTAATAATAACTCTTACCCGTCGACCAATTAATGAGATAGCTAAGGTTGAAAATAGTCACCAACCAATTAATGCAAGATAGTCAGCCGACCAAACCAAACAATGATTCCAATGTCAGCCGTCCAAATTAATTAATGCCAATGTCAGCCGACCAAGAAAACGCAATTAATGAACCAAACCTAATTTGCTATGAAAAACCCTAATTAAGCGATGACAAGACAACATATACCAATCGTGTAGGACACAAATGGACACGAACAAAAAAAACACGATACCGACCTATGATTAAAAAACGAAACGCAAGAACAACGGAACCAAAAAGAATAAAACAGATCGATTAAAAAACATTAAAAGAGCTGTTTTTTTTTTTTTTTTTTGATCGGCCACCATTGTTGTTTTTAGGGTTTTTTTTACTCTAGCTATCTTAGGAAAATCTTGTATAAAGCGCCTATAAAACCCCGCATGACCTAAGAAGCTCCTTACACCTTTAACCGTAGTGGGTGGGGGAAGCTTAGTGATCACATTAATTTTAGCTCGATCCATTTCTAATCCCTTATTGGATATTTTGTGTCCTAAAACAATTCCCTCTTTCACCATAAAGTGACATTTCTCCCAATTAAGCACTAAACGTGTTTCCTCACAACGCTTAAGCATTCGTTCTAAATTGGTGAGACATGAGGTAAATGAATCTCCAAAGACGGAAAAGTCATCCATGAAAACCTCCATTGTTTGCTCTATCATATCATGGAAAATCGCCATCATGCACCTTTAAAACGTCCCTGGTGCATTACATAAGCCAAAAGGCATCCTCTTGTAAGCAAATGTACCGTAGGGACAAGTGAATGTGGTCTTTTCTTGATCCTTAGGGTCAATAGGTATTTGGAAATAACCCGAAAAGCCATCAAGAAAGCAATAGTACTCATTTCCCGCTAAGCGTTCAAGCATTTGGTCCATAAAAGGTAATGGGAAGTGGTCTTTCCTAGTAGCCTCATTGAGCTTCCTATAGTCAATACAAACTCTCCAACCGGTAACAAGTCTCGTAGGAATAAGCTCATTGTTCTCATTAGGTACTACGGTGATTCCACCCTTTTTTGGAACACAATATACTGGGCTAACCCATGGAGAGTCAGAAATGGGGTAAATCATGCCCGCATCAAGGAGTTTGATCACTTCCTTTTTAATGACCTCATGGATTTTTAGGTTAACCCTTCGTTGACTTTGAATGGCGGGTTTGTAATCATCCTCCATAAGGATTTTGTGTGTACAAAAATGTGGATCAATTCCCCTTATGTCGGATATTTTCCATGCTAAGGCTTTCTTGTGTTTCTTAAGGACTTCAATGAGTTTCTCCTTCTCATCCTCTTTCAACTCTTTAGCAATGATCACGGGTAATTAGTCTTTGCCCTCTAAGAAAGCATACTCTAGGTGGGATGGAAGGTCCTTAAGTTTAATTGGAGGTGGACTCTCTATGGAAGGTTTTACTATGGAAGGATCATCATTGGTAACTTCTTGTGGAATAGGGGAAGGAATAGGGTCCTCATTGAGCAACTTTTGGATAGTAAGAATATCTTCTTCCCAATTAATGGGAGAATCATCATCACCAAGAAAGTTGGACTCAAATTCCTCCAAGAGGAAATCACTCTCTCCAAAAGGTGTTAAAGAGGGAGCAATTGAGGCCACGGTTTCAACATGGGGCATTTCCTCACTAGTACTCTTGCAAGCATCATGAAAGTGTTCATCACACACCTCATCTAGCACATCAACTATGTTAATAGTCTCACAAGGTTTAGACTCCTTAACCTCTTTCCTATCACAAACTTTCCCTAACATAAACACCACTTTCTCATCCTCTACTCTCATAATTAGTTCTCCCTCCGCCACATCTATCAAAGTACGACCCGTTCTCAAAAACGGTCTACCAACAATCAAAGGAACTCTAGGATCCATGTCATAATCTACCACTACAAAGTTGGCCGGAAATGTAAACTTATCCACATCTACAAACACATCCTCCGTGATACCTACGGGGTAAGCTATGGTTCGGTTGGCTAGCTCAAGGGTCATCCTAGTGGGAGTGAGCTCGGGAAGAGAGAGTTTTTTCCAAACCGATAAAGGCATGAGGTTAATGCTTGCCCCTAGATCCGCCAAAGCCATGAAATTTTCTACACCGGGAAAATTACAAGGTATCAAGAAGTGCCCCGGATCTCCAAGTTTTGTTGGTAAGGTTTTAAGTAGCACGGCGGAAAATTTTCATTAAGGGATGTGTTGGGCAATCAACCAATTTTTCCTTGTTGGAGAGTAAATCCTTGAACATCTTAGCAAATTTTGGCATGTAAGCAAGAGCTTCCGCAAAGGATATGTTGATGTTGAGTTGCTTGAACATCCTTAAGAAATTTGAAACTTGGATATCATCCTTGTTCTTTAACTTGTCCTTTTTCAACCTTGAAGGATAATGGAGAGTTGGTTTAGGTGTAGGTGTTGTAGTGGAAGATTTGTCTTTGATAACTTCTTCATTGGGAGTTGTGGAAGGTATAGGAGAAGTAGGAATAGGTTGAGAATGTGTGTTTGATTGAATGGGAGCATTTTGAGGTGGTGAAGTAGATGTAGAAGGCTTGTCACATGTAGGAACAAAAGTGGGTTTAACAATAGGAGGTTTAGGAGGTGAAGGATCCTTTGTTGACTTTCCACTCCTTGTTATAATAGCATTGACATTCGCCCTTGGATTTGCTTGTGTGTTAGATGGTAAAGCCCCTTGTTGTCTTTGATTGAATGCCGTTAAAAGCCTATTGGTTTGTGCATCCATTGCAAGTTTCATTTGGTCATTCATTCTCTTTTCACTTTCACGAATTCTCTTCTCAACATACTCATGAGTCTCATGTAGCCCATATCCTTGATTTTTAGATTGAGGGTAACCTTGATTGGTAATTTAAGAATATCCTTGATTTGGGAAGGGTGGAAGTGGTTGATTAAATCCTTGATGTGGTGGATAAGAGTTATTTCCTTGATGTTGAAAATTGTTGGGTGCCTTGTAGTTATTCCCTTGATAATGTGGTCTTGGACCTTGATTCCTTTGTAACAATTGAGGAGGATTTTGGTGAGGTTGGGTGGGTGGTTGGGGTGGGAATCCCGGTGGAGTAAGGTAATTTTGGGACTTGTAAGAAAGGTTATTGGGATTAATATTTGGCTTGAAATGTTCACGATGTTCCTCTTGGTAAGCATAACATTCCCCTTGATAACCTTGCACCTTATCACATTGTTCATAGGAATGGGGACCTCCACAAGTCCCACATGAAAGGGTAATGGCATGCACATCATTTGTAGAATTGTTCAATGAAAGGCTCTTAATAGCTTGGATCAATTCTTGATGTGCCTTAAAACTCATCTCATGATCCCTATCTATCTTTTGAATTATCTCTTGGTGACACTTGAGGAATTGGTTATCACAAGGTGTTTGAGAATTGTTCTGGATAACATGAACCCTTTCTTCAAATTAAGTGTTTGTTTGTACCATTGCTTTGGTCTTAATAATATCTCAAGCCTCTTGAATGGATTTAAGAAGAATATTCCCTCTCGCGGAAGCATTGAGTGAGTCTTGGTGATGAGGTTTAAGGCCATTGTAGAAAGTATTGATTTGGTGAACTTCATCCAATCCATGGTTAGGGCATCTCCTCAATAACTCTCTAAACTCCTCCCAAGCATCACTAAAGGTTTGACTAGGTTTTTGTTGAAAGCCTATAATTAAGTTCCTCAAAGCCGTGGTCTTAGATGGGGGAAAGAACTTGTTCAAAAACTTAGTAGTGAAACCATCCCATGTGGTGATACTATCGGGTGGTTGTGTATCTAACCAATGCTTAGCCGGACCGTCTAGTGAAAATTGCACCAATATCAACTTAATGGCATCATGGGGAACTCCATTGTACTTAATGGTGTTGCAAAGAGCAAGAAATCTCTTAAGGTGATCATGAGGATTATCATTCTTGTTTCCATAAAAAGGTGTGTTTGAAACCAAGTTAATCATAGCCGTTTTTAGCTCAAATGTATTTGCGGGAATATCGGGTATCTTGATAGCATCGGCATATCCGTGAACGTTAGATTGCAAACGTTCCATCAAAGAACGAGTATCAACTCCAGCCATGGCTTCTTGTTGTGGATGAATCAAAGCACGATTCTCGTGATCGGCTTGATGGACGGTGGTGTTCCTACTCTTTCTCTTTTTCTTCCTTTTCGGAGGAAGGGGTTGTACATCAATCGGTATTTGTGCACGCCCGCGAGTGAGCATGCAACTCAATACGAGGAATGAGAGAGAAGCTCTCGTGTGACTTTGAAGAGAAAAGGATTATCCCCTTCGAGTTTCAATATGAAATATCCACAAGAAAATAATAATATACGTATGTACTACTTGGGTGCAAGACCCCCAATGAAGCCTTCCTTCTTAGAATACTCACAAGTGAACGGGGGGTTAGGTGGCGCAAAGCACTTAAGTACCTATTGACCCTTAGATGGCATTTTATAGTACATCGCCTTTCTATTCACTTAATTGTTTGTATTCTTTGAATTGTTGCTTATTGGAAGTATTTATCTATTCTTGCTTTATTTTGTTTGATTGATACACGTGTCAAGGACCGGAACGCCCCCTAACACGGTGTATTGCCTTGGCAATACTTATGGAGAATATGTTAATTGGTTGTTCTTATACATATACGTATTTACTTATAATAATATATGGAAAATATTTTTGTATTTATGAGTTTTTAAGAGAAAATACTATATGTACATAAAAACCGAGAGAATCCAATAATATATATTTTTGGGTGCAATCTCTTAGGAAAAAGATTGCTTTTTGGATTTTTTAATTTGTTTGGTCAATTCTTTAGGAAAAGAATTGTTTTGTTAATTTTTTAGTTTTTATATATTTTTATATTTTTGATTTTTTATTGTTTTTGATTTATGATACGTAAAAATAACGTTCACGAGGTGAACGGATCTCAAAAGCCAATGAAAACCGTCAATCGATAGTCTCTCGTAAAGTCAAAGAACCGGCAGCGGCGCCATTTGAAATGGGAAAATCAAGTAGTTAAAAAGACAAATATTAAATGGCGCTGCTGCCGGTTCTTTTCGTGAAGATTAACGGTTTCGAGTGAGACGATTGGATTTTGGGATCCGTTCACTTTGTGAACGTTATTTTTACGTATTATAAATCAAAAACATAAAAAAAATCAAAAAGATAAAATACAAAAAAATAAAAAATAACAAAAATCAATTCTTTTCCTAAAGAATTGAACCAAAAAAATAAAAAATCCAAAAAGTAATCTTTTTCCTAAAAGATTACACCAAAAATATATATTATATCGGTTTTCATCGTTTTTACGTACATATAGTATTTTTCTTAAAAAAATCGAATAAATACAAAAATATTTTTGATATATTATTATATGTAAATACATATACGTAGATACGAACAACCAAGTTACCTATTTTCATAAGTATTGCCGAGGCAATACACCGTGTTAGGGAGCGTTCCGGTCCTTGACACGTGTATCGATCAAATTTAATTAAGCAAGAATAGATAAATACTTCCAATAGGCAATAATTCGAAGAATACAAACTACAAAGTGAATAGAAAGGCGATGTGCTATAAAATGCCATCTAAGGGTTAATAGGTACTTAAGTGCTTCGCGCCACCTAACCCCCCGTTCACTAGTGCGTACTCTAAGAAGGAAGGCTTTATTGGGGGTCTTGCACCCAAGTAGTAATTACATATATTATACTTTCTTGTGGATATTTCATATCGAACCTCGAGGGAGATAATCTCTTCTCCTTCAAAAGTCGACCGAGAGCTTATCTCTCACTCCTCGAGTTTACTTACACGTGTACTCGCACACGTGTAACCATACCACCTTTGGTGTATTACTTCCTTCCCCGATGAAGCTTTTAAACGTCATTTTACTTGTATATACATTCGGCCACCTTGTTACACATGGATACTCGTTCCATGTTGGAGATTTTTCAACGACGATCCGCCAACGCTAATTATTCGCCTTGTTCGACTTGTGGAGGTCCACATGATACTTATTTATGTGATCAAAACAATGGCTATTATGGGGAGGGATATGCTTATAATGGAACCGAGAACTCTAATTTTCGACCTAACCTTCAAATGGACTATACTTGTAATGACTATATGGGATATTCTGGTTTTTCATCACAAACTCCACCATCATTTCATGATCAAACCTTTAATGAGCCATACCAAAACCAAGGATTTCCCAATTATGAGGGTTTTCAAAATAATGATAATTTTCAAGGCTATAATCAAGAAACCTTTCATAATCAAGGATTTTCAAATAATGAATGCTATTAAAATGATGATAATTTTTCATGCTGCAATCAAGATACTTTTCAAAATCAAGGATTTTCACATTATGAGGGTTTTCAAAACGAAGGAAATTTTCAAGGTTATAATCATTAGAACTTTCATAATCATGACTCTTTTCAAAACTATAATCCACCTAATTATGGACATCCACCTCCACCATATTCTTCGACTTATTCATGTGAGTTTTGTGAGAACGCACCTCATTATGGTTATGATTTTAGACTGAGGGATCCGCCTTCTTATGCCCCTCATATTTGCAATGAGTCGCCTTCTTTACTTGAGACAATAAATGAGTCGATCGATAAAATTTCTAAGGCGATTGATAGTAAGAAAGACATAAGCATTGAGGAAATGAAAAACGCGTGCCCGTTGTTAGAGGAACAAATTAAGTTTTTTGAGGAAGTGGAAATTAAGACTTGGCAATTTTATGACAAGGAGATCGGTGAAATGTGTCGTGAATCGTTGAAAAAAAGTTCTTGTCACCTCAGGAAATATTTAAATAATTTCCTCTTTAAGATTGCTACAATCGAGGAAGAAGAACAATATTTTGCTACTCGTGCTCGTTTGCTTAAACAATGCTTATATGACAATAATGACGATCCTTCGATTTGTATGACATTTAATGATGACACACCTTCATCACCTTTACCTCACGTGGAACCCACCGACTCTTTAACCATGGGGGACGAGCCTCTTAGCACTAATACAAACACCGATTTTGATGAATTAACCTCTTCTAGTGTTGAGAACCTTATCCCAATCCAAAGAGAGCTTGAGGGTGTTTCCAATGAACCATGTGACGAGCTTTGTATTGATACCTCTTCTCCTCATGATCACATTGAGATTTCATCACACGCTGACCTTCATGCTACTACTAGTGATTTTGGTGATTTTGATCTTGATGAATTGTTTAAAGAAAGGGATAATGAGATTGAGGAAGAATTTATGCAAGACTTGCCACAAATAGAGGATGATGATTGTGATTCTAGTGAGGCATCTTATGATATATCATCCGATGATTTGTCTTGTCAAGATGACATTCCTAATTTGGATGATGATGTTGATCATATAGAAGAAGTGGAAGATGTCCATATTCGTGAGGTTTTATCAAATGTTTATCATCTTATCTCCTCGATTAAAGCATTGAACACACACCATAATGATGATTCCATAGAAGAAGAACCTTTCATTGACATTTCTTCACCGGTTTTTGAGGTTGCACCTATTGATTTTTATGATGATATCATCCCTTTGAGTGATTCTCTCATTAATACATCTTCTTTCGAGCATTCTATTAACACCCTCCCACCCTTGAAGTTGGTTATTGATGAAGATCCTATACTCTTAGAGATTGATCCTTTTTCACCTAAGGCACCTTTAGAACCCAAAACCTTTGATATGGATTCTCATATGGATATTGATGCCACCATAGAGGCTTATCTTTCAAATAGTGATATTGAGGTTGATGATAGTTATTCTAATTGGGAAGAGGAGATTCGTCTTATTCAGAACATTATTTTTGGGAACATAGAGCCTACACTTCCTTCACAAGACACTATTAATCTTGATCCTCCTTTTTCTATGCCTTCTATGGAAGATTAACCACCTTTTGATGATAATGACAAACCTAACATGGACATCATAGTTATGAATGTTTTGATACCTACACCTTCATTGTCTCATGATGCTTTGATATCTAAGGGGGGATCTTATATGATTGATATGAGTTCATCTCTTTATTTCCCATGAAAAGAAAGGTTTTTGGTCCTGGGATACGTAAATTTGAGACACCTTGGTTTTCATCTACTCGACTTAAGAGTGTGACTTCTATTGAGATGGAATTTTTGTATGAGCTTACTTTGGTGATACTACCTACTTTGGAGTCGTTCACGTGTAGAGATGGAAACTATGTATTTGATCCTGGTGTGCTTCCTATTTGAGAGACTTCGTATGTTGGACAAACTTGAGACACGTTGGACCGTTCCATTTATCGAGGCGAATATTATAAATCTTATAGTAAATGGCAACGTGCTAAGTTTGAGTGTATCATGTGAGACGAGCTTCAAAGTGATATCATTTATTCTCCATGATGGTTTCCCCAAGGACAACTTAATTCGGGGCCGAGTCGAGCTAGCAACTTAGGGTTAAAAAAAACTCAAGCATTGAATAACTAGGTTAGAAAACGTAGAGTAGATCTAAATAGGTTAGGTTTAATTAAGAGGTTGTTATAGTAGAGTTGAAGTGGAGGGGTGGCCTTTCTTCATCTTTTCGTGTTTGTTTCAAGGGTTGCTGATAGGTGTGAAAACACCCATCCTTTTACCACTTAAATCGGGCTAAAACAAGACCAAAACACGTATTTAATATCATTTGTTTGGAATTATGCGTGGTTTTTGTGTTTATTGGGTTTTCAGAGTCGACCGGATGAATATTAAAGAAAACATGGGATTGCACGGGTTTTATCAAGGAAAAAGACTCAAGACGAAGTCTATTGTCCAAGAGATGCAAAAGATTTGAAGTCATTGTGCCTATTTGAAGATTTATCGAAGAATAGAGCCAAAGATGGAAGATTCATATATGTCGAAGAACTCGAGTCTATTAAATAGAATATTATAGGACGAGTTGGAATTATTCACCGACACTTCTCAAATCCAAGTCGGAAACGTTTATTTAAAAGACGCGTGAAGACTTAAGAAGAAAGAAGAAAAAGAAGCCCGAATCAAAGCCCAATCAAGAGCCCATCAACACCATACATACGCCTATATAAAGCCTTCACCTCACAAAATTTCACACACTTAGTTTTAGCTAGTCTTTAGCTTTTCATTTTTCTCTCTAGTTTTTAGAGAGAGAAAGTTCCATACTTTCTCTCACTAAACTTTTCTTTTGATTTCATCTTTTCAATTTTAACTTAATCTTGTACTTTTGATTTCATTAATCTTAATCGAATTTATGCTTTTAAGTTCCTTAATCTTTTCCTACTTTTCTTGATTTGTCAAAATCTTTAATCCGATTGAGAATTCCATATGGTTTGGATTTGAAGATTCGTTGGTGATCAAATTCAATATTTTTTGTTTCTTTTCAAAGCTTTCACACGAATTGGTCATAAGCTCTCCATTCTTATTGACTATTCTCTTGTTTAAGCTTATTGGTTTTCGGATTTTATATAAGCTTTATTCTTACAAAAGTTCCTTTCATAAAGACCAAGGTTTTTCACTTCTACTAGTTGTTGAATTTAAGCCTTTTTAAGTTATTTAAGTTTCGAATTGGTTAGCTTATTCCATTGCTTATTGAGATTTTTGCTTCCCACCATTTTCGGAACTGCTGCCATTCCATCGCAATACAAGGGTTTTTAACATATTCCGACGGATCTCTTGCTTGGTATCGCAATAACCCTTAAGGGTTTTACTTTGCGATAGGTTGTTAGTCCCCCTATTCCGATCAGGGATTGCGATCGCATATTGCGATCGCACATTCCGACGGGTTTAGGTTCCTTTTCTAGACGAAACTCTGGCCAATTTTTATTTACCACATTCCGATCTGCATTTCGATGGACAACATTCCGACAGCTTGCATTTTGTGTATTCCGATGGTGATTAACAGAAACATTCCGATGGACCATTTTTGTACATTCCGATGCTTTTGATTTTCTTACATTCCGATAGTAGTAACTTTCGACATTCCGATAAGAACAAGTTTTCAAAGTAATTTTCTAATCTTTCCTTTACGTTTTCAAGCACTCAATTTTAACTTGTCAATTTAGTTAATCTTCCAAAGTTTTAAATTACTCAACGTCATTTACATTTAATTGTTATTAGTTTAAAAATAGATAAACAAACCAACTCCTTTTTAGTAACCAAGAACAAATCATTCCACTTAAGGCCGAGATCAATTCGAGAGGATATCGAGAGTAAAATTAGAACCCATACAAAAAAAAAGAGGATATCAAATGGCGCCGCTGCCGGCTCCTCTCGTTAAGATCAAAAGTTTTTTGTAGAACTTGGATTTTGGGATCCGTTCCCCGTGAACGTTACTTTTTCATAAAAATTTTCAAAATCACTAAAAAATATAAAATTTTCAAAAATCCTAAAAAGTTAAAAACAATAAAAACCAAAAATATTTTTGCTTTGCTTTTCTTTGTTCGTTCTTTTGCAGGTGTATGCGCACTCGATCCACGTCTTATCAAGAGCCCGAGCCTCTCGATAACTTAGACATGGCGGGTGTACAAAACAACAATAACATACCACCTCCGCACAACAATAATAACAACAACAATCCGCCTTTCAACAACACGAACAATAACAACAACAATGAGCACCTTCCGGATAATCGCCCAATGATTGAATTGCTGCAAGCTCATGTCGATGGCAACATGGATCCAATTGTTATTCCACCAATTGCCGCCAACAATTTCGAGCTAAAGTCAGGCTTTATCCAGATGGTCTCAGCTCAACCATTCTTTGGACGAACCATTGACGACCCACACGATCACATCAAGAGATTTCTACAACTCACGAACACGGTCAAGTTCAATGGCGTTCCACAAGAAGTGATAAGGTTACAACTTTTTCCCTTTTCTTTAGAGGGACAAGCCCGGCATTGGCTTGCTAAGGAACCGCCACAGAGTATTCTCTCGTGGACGGATTTGGAAACAAAGTTTATCAACTACTTTTTTCCACCCTCTCGTACTACCGCTTTGCGGAATGAGATTATAACCTTTGAACAAAAGTACGACGAGTCATTCAGTGAATCTTGGGATCGCTTTAAAGATCTTTTAAGAAAATGCCCACAACATGGTTTTACCAAAGTTCATCAAATAAATACTTTTTACAATGGTTTAAGCATGAATGAACAAGATTCACTGAATAGTGCCTCAGGGGGTAATTTATTGGCTAAGACTTCCAATGCTGCTTGGGACATCATTGAGAATAAATCTCGTGTGCAAACCAAGAGTGTTAGGACCAATGTTGCTAGTGCTAGCACTAATGACAGCGACAAGCGATTAGACAAAATCACCACGCTTCTTGAATCGCTTGTCACCCACACCGTCAGCAACAACAACAGCAACAACGCCAAAAACGCACAAGTGAACGCTGTCACCCAACCATGTGAGATATGCGGTGGTCCCCACTCTTACACAACTTGTACCGCCACCCAAGATTACCCTGCTGAGAATGTGAATGCAGCATATGGCACCTATACTCAACCTGCTTATCAAGCAAAACCTCAAGGTGACCGCAACCTGCTTAGCTACCGTTCCAACAACTATCTCTCACCACCTGGTTTTAACTCTCACAACCAAAACCAACAACAAAACCTCAACCGCCCTCCTCAACAACAACAAACTCGCACACCATACATCCCTCCTCATAAGCAGCAACAACCACAACAACGAAACACCCAAGTTTACCAGCAACCTGCTTATCAATCACCCGCTTACACTGCTCCTTCCAACCAAACCCCCGCATCACATCAAGACATTGGAACCTACATGAGAACTAACGATGTGATCGTGGATAATCTTCAACAGGAAGTGCGCAACTTGAAAGCAGATCTGATGAAACAAGGGAATGATCTAAGAGCTGATATGAAGAACACTATGGATAGTCAAACGAATGACTTGAGGAACATGATGGCTAGTTTCTTCAACAGTAATCAACCCTCTTCTTCGGGTACTCTTCCGAGTAATACCGTTGCGAATCCAAGAGGGGAGATGAAAGCAATCACCACTCGCAGTGGTAAAGGTACCAAGGAACCCGAGCTTCCTATACCTCCACCGGTGGTTGTGACTAAGGAGAACGAGTCACCTGCTCCTATTCCTCACCCTTCTCCTTCCCCAATTTCTCCACCTCTTCCTTCTACCCCTCCTCCACCCAAGGATGTGAGTGATCCTATCATCCCAAAGCCTTCCTCTTCTTCCAACATACCTTATCCATCTAGGTTGAGGAAAGAGAAGCTCAAAAGCAAGGACGATATTCAGGTTTCGAATTTCCTTAAAATGTTCAAACAACTGAATTTCAATATCTCCTTCGCTGAGGCTCTCGCTCACATGCCTAAGTACGCGAAAATGTTTAAAGACCTTCTGAGCGACAAGGAAAAGCTCCTCGATCTCGCCAACACCCAACTTAATGAGAACTGCTCAGCAGTGCTCTTAAGGAAATTGCCAATCAAGCTTGGTGATCCGGGTCGTTTCCTTATCCCTTGCAATTTCCCGGGAGTAGAGAATTGCATGGCCCTAGCCGATCTAGGTGCCAGTATTAATCTCATGCCTCTAAGTGTTTGGAAGCAATTATCTCTCCCAGAGCTAGTCCCCACCAAAATGACTTTGGAATTAGCTAACCGTACGGTTGCTTATCCAGTGGGGATAGCCGAAGATGTCATTGTAGGAGTCGACAAATTCACCTTCCCTGCTGATTTTGTTGTCGTCGACTACGAGATGGACCCCCGTGTGCCACTCATTGTTGGTCGTCCATTCTTGAGGACCGGTCGCACTCTCATTGATGTTGAAGCCGGTGAGCTTATCATGAGAGTGGGTGACGATAAAGTAGTCTTCAACATGGGAAAGTTATCTAAACAGCCTTCTTCTTACGAGAATGTTAATTGTATTGACGTTCTTGATGAGGCTTGTGAAGAACACTTCAAGGATGCTTGTAAAAACATTCCTACCTCTCTTCCCAATGTTGAGATCGTTTCCTCTATCGACTCATCACTATCTCTATTTGGAGAAAGTGATTTCCTTTGGAAAGATTTGGAAGCCACCTTGGAAGATGTGAAGCAAGACAATGACGATTCTACTGCCACTTGGGATGACGATCTCAGTTTCATTGCAAACCTCCTCAAAGAAGACAACCCTTCTCCTCCATCTCCCACTATCATTGCTATCGATACTCCGACTTCGAATACGCCTCCCGTCGACAATCCTCCGGATTTAGAACTTAAGGAGTTGCCGCCCCATCTCGAGTATGCGTTCCTTGAAGAAGAGAAGAAGTCGCCAGTCATCATTGCTAAGGATTTGAAGGATGAAGAGAAAACTCGTCTCATCGCTGTGCTTAGAGCTCATAAGAAGGCAATTGCTTGGAAAATTTCCGATATCCGCGGAATTGATCCGAACTTTTGTACTCACAAGATTCTCATGGAAGATGACTTCAAACCCACAATCCAGAACCAAAGAAGGGTTAATCCTAAAATTCATGACGTCATCAAACAAGAGGTTATCAAACTTCTAGATGCCGGCTTGATCTACCCTATTTCGGATTCGCCGTGGGTAAGTCCCGTCCATTGTGTGCCCAAGAAGGGCGGAATAACCGTTGTTCCCAATGAACACAACGAGTTGATTCCCACTCGTCTCGTTACTGGGTGGAGAGTTTGTATTGATTATCGCAAGCTCAATGATGCCACGAGAAAAGACCACTTTCCTCTTCCCTTCATGGATCAAATGCTCGAGCGTCTAGCTGGTAATGACTATTACTGCTTCTTAGACGGTTTCTCCGGGTATTTTCAAATTCCCATCGATCCCAAGGACCAAGAAAAGACCACATTCACTTGTCCCTATGGAACATTTGCTTACAAACGCATGCCTTTTGGTTTATGTAATGCTCCTGGGACATTCCAAAGGTGTATGATGGCGATCTTCCATGACATGGTGGAAGACACTATGGAAGTATTCATGGATGATTTCTCGGTCTATGGCGATTCATTCTCTGCGTGCCTCGCCAATTTGGAACGTATGCTCAAGCGGTGCGAAGACACTCGCCTAGTTCTGAATTGGGAAAAATGCCATTTTATGGTAAAAGAAGGCATCGTCCTAGGACATAAGATCTCGAAAGCCGGTCTTGAAGTAGACCGTGCTAAAGTCGATGTTATCGATAAGTTGCCTCCACCTTCCACTGTGAAGGGTGTGAGAAGTTTCCTGGGTCATGCGGGCTTCTACCGTCGATTCATCAAAGATTTTTCTCAAATCGCTCGCCCGATGACCCACCTCTTGGAAAAAGATACTCCTTTTATCTTCTCCAAAGAGTGTCTTAAAGCCTTTGACTCACTTAAGGATAAGCTTACTAAAGCACCCGTCTTGGTTACCCCTAATTGGGAGCTGCCTTTTGAGTTGATGTGCGATGCTAGCGATTTTGCTATTGGAGCGGTTCTTGGACAAAGAGTGAACAAACACTTCCAACCAATCCATTACGCTAGCAAGACAATGACTGGGGCACAATTGCATTATACGACAACCGAAAAAGAGCTTTTAGCTGTTGTCTATGCTTTTGAAAAATTCCGCCCCTATCTTGTCCTTTCTACCACCATTGTGTATACCGATCATTCCGCGCTGAAGTACTTGTTGACAAAGCAAGATTCCAAACCAAGACTTCTTCGCTGGGTTTTGCTGCTCCAGGAATTTAAAATTGAAATTCGTGATAAGAAAGGAGCAGAAAACTTGGCCGCGGACCATCTTAGTAGACTTGAGGATCCTTACCAAGGGGATCATCCGAACAAAGAAATCAATGATTCTTTTCCCCTGGAGACCTTAATGTCTATCAACTCGACTGCTGACGAAACCCCGTGGTTTGCAGACATTGCAAACTACTTAGCAGGTGGAATCCTCGTTGACGGGTTAACATCCCAGCAAAAGAAGAAGTTCTTCAAAGACATAAAGACTTACTTCTGGGATGACCCGTATCTTTTCAAACAATGTGCTGACTTAATTATTCGCCGATGTGTTGATGGACCGGCAGCTTTCGAAATCCTTGATGCTTGCCACAAAGGACCCACTGGTGGTCACTTTGGTCCCAACTATACCGCCAAAAAAGTGTTTGATTCAGGATTTTATTGGCCCTCCATTTATCGTGACGCCCACGATATGGTTAAAAAATGTGATGCTTGCCAGAAACAAGGCACGATCACACATAAAGACGAGATGCCTCAGAATTTCATTCAAGAGTGTGAAATCTTTGATGTTTGGGGTATCGACTTTATGGGGCCATTTCCTTCATCTAAAGGAAACAAATACATCCTTGTTGCCGTTGACTACGTCTCCAAGTGGGTTGAAGCCAAAGCTTTACCTACTAATGATGCAAGGGTGGTTTGTAACTTTTTGAAATCGCTGTTCGCTCGATTCGGCGTTCCTCGTGCTATTATCAGTGACCGCGGGACTCATTTTTGCAACGATCAATTTGCAAGAGTCATGGCCAAGTATGGTGTCACTCACCGTCTTTCCACCGCTTATCATCCCCAAACCAATGGGCAGGCCGAGATATCCAATCGTGGATTGAAGCGAATTTTGGAGCGTATTGTGGGAGAGCATCGTGCCGCGTGGGCCGATAAGTTAGATGATGCTCTGTGGGCTTTCCGTACTGCTTACAAGACCCCGATCGGTTGTACACCTTATCGTCTTGTGTACGGGAAAGCATGCCACCTTCCCATCGAGCTGGAGCATAAGGCGCACTGGGCCTTAAAGTGGGCTAACTTCGACATCAACAAAGCCGGTGATCATCGCAAGATTCAACTCAACGAGCTTAGCGAACTGAGAAATGAAGCTTATGAGAACTCGCTGATCTACAAAGAGAAGACGAAGATCCTCCATGACGCAAAAATCAAGAACCGAGAGTTCCATGTTGGTGATCAAGTCTTACTTTTCAACTCTCGGTTGAAGATCTTCTCTGGCAAGTTGAAGAGCCGCTGGTCTGGTCCATTCACCGTCGCCAACGTCTTTCCGTATGGGACCATTGAGCTTTCTCAGCCAAATGGGCCCAATTTCAAGGTGAATGGCCAGCGTCTAAAGCTGTACTTTGGTGAGGACATCTCTAAGGAGATGATTCCATCCCTCACCACGTTCCCCATGAACTAAATTTGGGTCGAGTCAGGCTCGTGACTCGATTATCAAAAACAAGCGCTACTCGGGAGGCAGCCCGAGTATCTATCCTTTTATGTTCTAATCCCCTAAGTGTAGGGGGGACTTGTATATGTGTTTGTATTTGTGTGGTGATGTGATTACAGGGAAAAGTGCACTCTTGGAATCTTTGAAGAACCGTGCTCCCGTGTTATCCGAAATCCGGTTCTATCTCTCAACTATCGTGATTCAATTTTCCTCATACTCACATTTGAAATTGATCACTTTAGTCGTCTCTTCCTTAACTCGAGTTAACCAACGTGCACAATGTCATAAGTGTAGGGGAAACTTTTCCCACATGCTTAAACATTGAGGACAATGTTTATCTTAAGTGTAGGGGGGACTTCTATCGAAGTTTTAAGTGGACTTTTCCATGAAAATGCCTTCAATTAACCGGAAAATCATCTTTTTCAACATTTTTCAAATTTTTAATTAACTTTGGCCATTTAGTCGTAATTTTTAAAAAATTTTATCGTTGCTCTCATATGTATATATTCCGCAATAAAGTCAAAAATATTAATAAAGTGGTGTAGCTAGTTTAGAAGTCTTTGACATATTAGGCCCGTTGCGGTTATTTTGACTCAACCCGAATAGACTTATCCAAGTTTATTCTAGCTAGTATCCTTAACCATGTAGACCTTAATTGGTTTACTAGGCTAAGTGTCCACGAGTCTCATTACTTGAGATTTTAAATTGTGGAGGACGAGAAATGATAGAGTCAATTATAAGTCGGTATTCTTGCGCAAGCTCACTTGGTGTAATTATTTGCCTATTCTCCCATCACTTGCTAAAAATTTATCTGCAATAAGTAAGGTCTTACGATTTGAAAAGTTACTTAGCTTCTAGCCCAAGATCGTTTAAAAGTTGCTCGGTAATGACGAGAGTTCATAGCCAAGGCATAACTTATGAAGCGGGGCGCGAAGGTTGGCGAGTCCGAAAAGGCCCTAACAAGGCATGAGGATTCAATTTTATTGCTGAAGATCCAAAGTGATGTGAAAAGCATTATTCCTAAAGTCAATATGAAGGATCAAGACTCACGACGAAAAGCAATCAACTCCCATAAAGATCATGGAGAAGTCTATCCGAAAAGACCCTAACAAGGTATGAGGATAAATAGATCCAAGTCCGAAAAGGAGGCGGATCGTTGTATCTCAAAATCCCAATTAGAGATTGAAGAAATAATCATGAAGTCGTGGTCAACAAAGTTGGAGTACCCCTCAAAAGTCTCCAAGCGAAGAAACTCTATTATGATGAGAAGACCATTATCTCAAGAACGTCTCTCGAAGATATGAAGTATGAAGTACATGCCAAATATCGGCCCGAGAAAGGTCTCAAATCGCGAACCAAGTTATGCCAAGATATGAACTTTTTGATATCCCGAGAAGCAGTTTTAAAAGATTTTGTCCTTTAGCTAACTATTGATCAAATCGTCCTACTTTGCTTTCAGCCCTAATAAACTATCGAAATAAGTCCAAAAATGCATCTTCATGATCATTCTAAGACAAAAATAAAATATAAGAGATACACCTAGGAATAAGGGAGTCTAAGCATTTAATTAAGCCATGTGTGTGAGTGTTTGAATTACTAACTTATAATAACAATGATCTCGTTTTTAAGCTTAGTTTGGGGAACGTGAAACTTGAGGGTGATAAATCTTCGCAGCACCGAAGCCCTAATGTAAGTCCTCGATCTCTTCTCTTGTTTACATTAAAATTTTAATTTCTTAGTACTTTAAAATTTTTGTTTAAGTAGTATTTTAATAAGGCCAAGGTTAATTGATAATGAGAAAAGTGTAATTATGCTTTGTCACTAAGCATTGCATGAGGGCATGGCAATGGTTAAGTGTAGGGGATTTGATAGGTGTGAAAACACCCATCCTTTTACCACTTAAATCGGGCTAAAACAAGACCAAAACACGTATTTAATATCATTTGTTTGGAATTATGCGTGGTTTTTGTGTTTATTGGGTTTTCAGAGTCGACCGGATGAATATTAAAGAAAACATGGGATTGCACGGGTTTTATCAAGGAAAAAGACTCAAGACGAAGTCTATTGTCCAAGAGATGCAAAAGATTTGAAGTCATTGTGCCTATTTGAAGATTTATCGAAGAATAGAGCCAAAGATGGAAGATTCATATATGTCGAAGAACTCGAGTCTATTAAATAGAATATTATAGGACGAGTTGGAATTATTCACCGACACTTCTCAAATCCAAGTCGGAAACGTTTATTTAAAAGACGCGTGAAGACTTAAGAAGAAAGAAGAAAAAGAAGCCCGAATCAAAGCCCAATCAAGAGCCCATCAACACCATACATACGCCTATATAAAGCCTTCACCTCACAAAATTTCACACACTTAGTTTTAGCTAGTCTTTAGCTTTTCATTTTTCTCTCTAGTTTTTAGAGAGAGAAAGTTCCATACTTTCTCTCACTAAACTTTTCTTTTGATTTCATCTTTTCAATTTTAACTTAATCTTGTACTTTTGATTTCATTAATCTTAATCGAATTTATGCTTTTAAGTTCCTTAATCTTTTCCTACTTTTCTTGATTTGTCAAAATCTTTAATCCGATTGAGAATTCCATATGGTTTGGATTTGAAGATTCGTTGGTGATCAAATTCAATATTTTTTGTTTCTTTTCAAAGCTTTCACACGAATTGGTCATAAGCTCTCCATTCTTATTGACTATTCTCTTGTTTAAGCTTATTGGTTTTCGGATTTTATATAAGCTTTATTCTTACAAAAGTTCCTTTCATAAAGACCAAGGTTTTTCACTTCTACTAGTTGTTGAATTTAAGCCTTTTTAAGTTATTTAAGTTTCGAATTGGTTAGCTTATTCCATTGCTTATTGAGATTTTTGCTTCCCACCATTTTCGGAACTGCTGCCATTCCATCGTAATACAAGGGTTTTTAACATATTACGACGGATCTCTTGCTTGGTATCGCAATAACCCTTAAGGGTTTTACTTTGCGATAGGTTGTTAGTCCCCCTATTCCGATCAGGGATTGCGATCGCATATTGCGATCGCACATTCCGACGGGTTTAGGTTCCTTTTCTAGACGAAACTCTGGCCAATTTTTATTTACCACATTCCGATCTGCATTTCGATGGACAACATTCCGACAGCTTGCATTTTGTGTATTCCGATGGTGATTAACAGAAACATTCCGATGGACCATTTTTGTACATTCCGATGCTTTTGATTTTCTTACATTCCGATAGTAGTAACTTTCGACATTCCGATAAGAACAAGTTTTCAAAGTAATTTTCTAATCTTTCCTTTACGTTTTCAAGCACTCAATTTTAACTTGTCAATTTAGTTAATCTTCCAAAGTTTTAAATTACTCAACGTCATTTACATTTAATTGTTATTAGTTTAAAAATAGATAAACAAACCAACTCCTTTTTAGTAACCAAGAACAAATCATTCCACTTAAGGCCGAGATCAATTCGAGAGGATATCGAGAGTAAAATTAGAACCCATACAAAAAAAAGAGGATATCAGTTGCTATCTCACATTTCATGCTTGGAGCTTATGGAGGAGGCCCGTGTATCCGGTTCACTTTGATTAGTTTTTGCTATTGTGGTATTCAAAACACTTGTGCTTAACATGAATAACCTTTAGTTGTCTCTTCCTTAGCTTGGGTTAAACAAAGTTATCAATGTCATAAGTGTAGGGGAGTTTACTCCAATACTCTTAAACATTGAGGACAATGTTTATCTTAAGTGTAGGGGAGACTTCTATCGAAGTAACCTTACCTAGACCATTGCCTTAACTTCATGATAACACGGAAATTAATTTTTCAAACATTTTTCAAATTTTTGATCTACTTTGGCCACCAAAAATATGCATTCATAATTTTTGCATCAATCATTGTTTTCATTTGCATAACACATTTGCATTGTATATATTTCTTCTTTTATTTTTCATCAAAAAGATATAAAAAGAAAAAAAAAATATAATAAGAACATGGTTTAAAAAATTTAGACTTCTTTGATATATTAGGCCCGCCATGGATATTTTATCTCAACCCGAGTTTGCTATTCTAAGCATTCTCTAGCTAGTATCCTTAACCATGTAGTCCTTCATTGGTCTATTAGGCTAAGCATCCACCAATCTCATTCTTAGAGATTTTAAATTTGTGGAGAATTGGAGATGATAGAGTTGAAGCAAGTATAAAAGGGCTAGATAAACTTCATGATAATTACTTGTGGCTAAACCCTTCTCTTCTTAACCTCTAATTTCTTCGCATGTATATATGTTAATAAATAATCAAGAACGGTTTTAATTGGTTTGTAATCTCTTATGCATTTTTGTCTAATCATTCATGGTTGATATAAGTACGTCTTAAGATTCAAAGTTAGAACGTTTTATGTGTACTAGACTTATGTCATGCTCAATACTTAGCGGGTGTTTTTCCTTTTATTCTTTTTAACTTTCTTTGTGAGGAATAAAGAAATATAAGAGCGGCTTACAAAAAAAAATGAGTGGCTAGAAAAAAAAAGAAAAAGAAAAAAAAATAATTATACAAGACTCCCAAGAGGGGCAGTGAAGTGTTGATTGTAGTAACTATTAGATTCCAATATTACCTTGACAGGTTGCGGGGATTTAATAGTTGCTCCAATCCAATATTACCTTGACGGGTTGCGGGATTGAAGATCCAAAGTCTCAAAAAGATGGCGGATGTAAATTATTGCGTGAGTTTTATTTTTCTTTCCTTAGCGAGTGCGTAGCTGCTTATTAATGCATGACATGAGGATTTTACACATAAGGCGAATGACTTATTATTCTTGAAACGGACTTATGTTAATTGTGAGCGGTTTTTCAAGTAATGGATGAGATGATTACTTAGGATTAAAACCGTGCTTCCTTATTTTTGGATTTTACATTTCTTATATTTCACACTTTAAATAATGACAAATTTGCCCAAAAGCAATTTGCTCAAATAATAACCGGTTCCACATTTAATTGTCATGAATAAGTTGATGCACTTTTTACTTGTGAATACAGTGATCCCATTTTTAAGCTTGGTATGGGGAAAGTGAAACTTGAGGGTGATAAGTGTCCATGGTACCAAAGCCCTAATTTAAGTCAACGATTTCTTTATGAGTTATTTCCATCAAAACTATTTCAAGAAAATTCAAAAATATAAAAATAGAATTGTTTTCTTTGCATTGCATTATAAATATTCAAAATCATTAATCATGTAGCATAGTATAGCATATTAAATCATAAAATGGCCAAGGTGGGTTAATTATGAGAAAAATGCACTCTAGAGCTTTAAAATGCTGCATTGCATGAGGTCATGGCAATGGTCAAGTGGAGGGGAGTTGATAAGTGTGAAAACACTCATCAATTATGATCCAAAAACCACTCAAAACACAGTCAAATACATTATATTTAACTAAAAAATATCAGAATCACGTGGGTATTTGTGTTTCTTGTGTTTTCAGGAACAAGATACATTTTGAAGCAAAGACGCGTTTTTAAGGGATTTATTTGACGAAAAGACGAAGAAAATGAAGAAAGAACTTTCAAGGACCTTACTTGCTATTATCTCAAAGATGGAGGTCTTAAAGTGTAACTTTCACAAGATGAAGGATGAAAAAGGGATTTACTTAAAAGTTTTCAACACTTTTGTAAAAGATAAAGAAAGTGGAAGGACCAAAAGAAAACAAATATAAAAGTTTATTTAACTTTTATACACTTGGTCAAAGACCACGTCAAACACACAAAACAGTCAAAACCAAGACATATACGTCTCCTTCACCGAAACATGAGAGAGAAAAGAAAGATAGAAGCAGACGGTTCACACTTTTCTCCACCATAAACTTTCAAGTGATTTTCAAGGGAGATCTACAAGGATTCAGATGAAACTTAATACACGAAAAGTGCTCCTCATCGCCTCGTCTACAAGATGATATACACCAATTTGATCAAGACTCAAAGATGAAGAAACGCCCAATTTGGCCCGATCATCGTATTTACACGTGGCCATTGTTGATTGGAGGCAACACGTCATTGAAGTCACCACCTCTTCTCTCGACGTCTATAAATACAAGGAGATTCCCTCATTTTTTGATGGTTAGCTTAGGAGTAGAAACACATAGTAGTTAGGATAATTAGTTAGTTAGTTTAATTTTCTTTCATCTTTCTTGTTAAACTTCTGTAACTGAATTAGTTTCTTCGTTATGAATCTGTTGATTAGTTGACATTTGTAACTGTTTTCTCATTTTCCACCATTAATGAAAGCTTTGAGTTTCTTTAATATCTTCTTTTCTGTTTTTGATACAATGATGAAATCTTGTTTTCTCAATCTTTATCTTTCTCTATTTTTACTGCTTTAAATTTACTGTTCATCGAAGGACTTTATTTCATGGATTATTCTGAATGATAGTATGTTCACGTTAAAAAGTAATCTGGTGATAGTTTTGATTTTAAATGTTTGTTATTCTAAAAAGTTTGTGATTTGTGTTCAGTTTTAAAAGATTTGATCTTGTGGATTTTCGATAAGATTTGAGAAGTCAAAAGCTTATTAGCTTTTTGAGCTTATAAGAATTCATAATAAGATTTCCAGTTTAGTAGTTGAAATAAGATGTTTTAGTTAGAAGAAATAGTTTTGAAAAGATCAGTGATTCTCTAAAAACGTGTATTTGTTCTTTTATTCAAATGAAAGTGTTAGATTTTTAGTAATATACAATTTCAGTCATGTGAGTTCGTTTTTATCAAGTCTTCGTGAGAAAAATTTAAGTCAATTTCAGCAGGGTCCTAATTCGTTTGCAGCAGTGTCAATTTCAGTATTCGTTTAGTAATATAGAGACTTGCCTGTTCGATGTTCTGTCTTGTCTTAATCATCTGCAGGTGTTCGTTTTCAAAATCAAGATTTGGTTTTGATAGTTGTGATAGTCGGTTGAGATTGGTAGTTCAGAAAGACTAGCTCGAGATAGTAAAGCGAGCTCAGCGCTCCGGTTCTCCTCAAAGGAGGCCTGGACGAATTGGTTAAGCACGTTTTTATGTTTCTGTAATCAATAGTATAGAATGCTAGATCATTTGTGTAGTGTTAGTCTTCTTGCAAATTGCTTTACATGATTACTTTTTACATGTTTATTAACTGATCTAGCTTATATTTTGATTCGAGTTTATTAGCTATTCTTATTGCTTCTTCATGACTGTTATAGGGTGTTTGGTATTGTAGTAGTAGTGATTATAGGATAGTGTTTTGTTCATGGATTGTCGTTAGCAGTTTGAGTGTATGTAGCCGTGTAGTTGTAGTAGTTATAGTTAGAATTTTGTTGAGAACTAAGTCTTGGCTGTTTTGAATCGATAGCTTAAGCAGATTATAGGATAGCGAATTATAGTGTTATAGAGATTGAAATTGAGATTTTGGATTGCTGAATAGTTGTCGTAATCTGTTTTTGGCTGATGGGATACAAGTTTGTTAGATAGCATCTTAGCTTAATGGTTTGGCTTATAGGTATATTAGAATAAGCTCATCTAAGTTGTTTTTTGTAAGTGCCTAGTAGTTCAAGCTAGTTTCTGCCTATTTTAGCATCAATAAACATTGGTAGTGAGCTAGTTAAGTTTGATACATTTAAGCTAGTTGTGATCATCTTATTAATAAGCAGCAGCTGGGTTTCCCATTTAAAAAAAATTAAAGTTGTAAATTGGTAGGAAGTAGGATTCGTTTTTTTATGTTAAGTTTCATGTTGTGGTAGTGTTAGTTTTAGGCTCGTTGATTTCTATTGGGCCATTTTAATTCTTGTTAGGTTTTTTTTTTAATCCATTTTATACTGTGCATATTTTTCTAATGGGCTAGTTGGGTTTATAGTACGTTAGTATTAGTTTGTAATATAGGATTTGATTTACTAATATAGATTTTGATTGATAAAATTTAGACTTTATAAATTTTATTTTAGTTTTTTTTTTAAATCTGTATTAGTCTTATAAAAATTGTTGTTTGTTATATTTTTGTTATTCTTGTCAAAATTGTATTTTACTTTTTAAATTTTGTCAAATTTTGTAATTTGTAGAATAAATGTCGATTTTTGCTAAATGTTTTTTAGTGTAGTACGTACATGTAGGAAATATAGAATATTTTTACAATTTTTACTTGCTTTGTGTGCCAAGTAGTTAATAATACCAATCAACCTTCTACAACCAAAAACAATAAAGTCAAACTTGAAATTGTCAAATCAATTCGATAAGACCGAGAGAAAACGAACTAAAAAGACAAATATTAAATGGCGCCGCTGCCGGGGAAATGTGTATAGTTGAAGTTCGTTTTCTCAGTTCTTAACAAATTGAAAGTCCTAACAAGATCGAGTTTATAATTGTTTTTGGTTGGTAAAAGTATTTGGATATTCTACGTCTAATTCAAACAACTCCTTGCTAAAATGAAAAATACAATTCTACTTATACGTAAAACAAGTTGCACAAACCAAATTTTTATTCAATTAAAATCACAAATGTAAAATGAAAGGACTGAAAATGTAAATTATATGAAAATTAAATGCCAAAATTACAAAGTCTAAAAGTCTAGGGACTAATTATGTAAAAACAGTTAACAAATTCGACTAAATGTGAAAATTTAACTAACAAAGTAACTAACTTTAACAACTTTTGAAAACTAACTAACCAATTTTAAACTAATCTGAAATATTAGGGACTTAACCTAACAAACTCCAAAGATTAGGAAAGATTAGCTTTAAATGGAAACTGTTTAACAAACAAAGGACCTACGTGCAATTATCAACACAATTTTACCAAAAACGGGCTAGGAACAAAAATAAGCTTGTATAAGCTCGTTTCTTAACCAAATAAGCTCAAACCAGTTTTAAAAAGCTTAAGATTGAAATTCAGCTAGACCAGTAACAGGAATTAAGCTGAAACTCCCTAGAACTCTAATAAGCAATTTCTAATAAGCACAAAATAAGCTATCTAATAAGCCAAACGTTCACAACTTGATTTTAATGCATAATAAGTGTGAAAACACTTATCCTTTTACCACTTATTTCCAATAATAACAAGACCAAAAAGTGTATTTTATGTCATAAAAGTCGGAATTATGCGTGGTTTGTGTTTTTATTGTGTTTTAGGACCAAATGATGAAAAAGGAAGAAAACACGGGCTTTCACGGGCTTTTATCGAAGAAAACGAGAAAAGACGAAGTAAAAAGATCAAGAGTGCAAAAAGAACGGATGTCCAAGACCTATTCTGAAGAATTATCGAAGAAAAAGTCTAAAGACGGAAGTTTAATGAAGTCGAAGAACTTAAGTCTAAATTAAAGAAGAAAATTATTAAGACAAGTTCAAATCCCGAGACGACGTCAAGAAAAGACAAAGAATTAAATCGAGTCGAGAAGACGTGAAGAAAGAAAGAAAGAAGAAGCAACACATGCACTCCTTCCCATTTTCCCTATAAATACCCTCCTAATACACATTAGGAGGGTGGTTAGTTTTTAGTTTTAGTTTTCAATTTTTTCACTTTTCTAGTTTTAGAGAGAGAAAGTTCTAAACTTTCTCTCACTAAGTTTTCATCTTTCTTTCTTTTAATCTTTCAAGATTAAACATTTGTGTATTGTTGATTTCATTAATAAAGTTCTAGTTAAGCTTTTAATCTTTCATCTCATTCTACCTTTCTTGATTTTAGTTAACTTTTGGTGCAAAATACATTTGATCCGTGTTGTTCTTAATGTTTTTGTGCTTAAAAAGTTAATCGTTTTGTTCCTACATAAGCTTTCATTCGATTAAGCTTTAAGATTCTTGTGCTTATTGGCTTATTTACTTTTTAAAAGTTTCCTTAAAAAGTTTATCTTTTTATAGTTTGATTTTGAAGATTGTTTAGTTTAAGTTGAAAAAGTTGTTATTTGTGCTTATTGAGTCCTTTTCATTATAGATTCGTGCAAGTTTTAGTTTGAGAAACCCTAATTTTTTCTCTCTCTTTTTGGTGAGTTCCGGCAGCTTCTACCATGGTTTCCGTTCATCTTAATTAAATAAACTGTCTAACTCCAATCTGTTTTCCACCTATCATAACCGTACCATTGTATTGATTGTTTTCTTTTGTGACTCTTGATTATTTTAATTCAGTTGTCCAAACAGAATCCTATCAAAGCGTGGGACTGGTCCTTGGTTGGTTGAAAGATTTGATTCGTATTATGATCGGTTTTTTGATTTAGTGATAAAACTCTTGGTAGCCGCCGGTTATTACTTTTTAAGAAATTAGGGTTTTTTATTTTTTTTTGGTAAAAGGGTAACAATGACCCCGGTAAATAGAACCAAAAAAAGCGTTGAAGTACAAGGAATGTGGCTGAAATACCACATTAACCGCAAGCTACAGGCAGCTTGTTAAACAAAATGTTTATGACAGGCCATAAACATTAACTAGTCTAGAATACTGGAAATATATAAACTAGACAAAAACCAAGACGATAACATAAAATTACGAGGAAAATAATAAAATATCAACATGGGATCAGCCAGTTGGAGTGCTTGCCCCTATATTAGAGTTGAGAAGATTCACCGATTCATCAAAGACGACCTCGACTCCCTCCTCCTCCTCCCCATTATCTTCCTCGCTTACTTGACCCCCTTCGTCAATATCAGGCATGGACAAAGATGAAAATTTATTAGATGTAGAAACACTGCTCGTTTGAGCTTTACCCTTGTTCGGACAATTAGGATTGCTAGACTGCTGTGACTGACCAGATTTAGTATTAAACTTTATACTATTATCACCACTCGTACTTGTAGTATCCAAGCGAGTTTTTGGACGAAAAACAACCGTCTTTCCTGTTTGGGAACCCTTACTCAATGGAACACCTCTCGGAACTTGATTCCCTAAATTACCTTTGTACTTCTTCCTCTTACTCTGCACTTGTTGGAATCCATCATTATCAAAATGATTTGTCACATTTTCAACCGTTGTAGGTTTGACATTTTTCGGACAAGAATCAAAGGAATGACCAAAAATATTACAAGTATGACATCTAGGCGGTTTCCATTCGTACTCAACACGAATTAATACCTTAGTACAACCAGAGCCTTCAAGATCAGGGACACCAATAGTAACGTTATCTATAAACTCCGAATCAGCGTTCATCTCAATAAGACAACGAGCAAAACTACAACGACCCCAAGACTCTTTGCACATATTATCAGTATAATTATCCATCATAATAAGCTTACCAAGAAACGAAGCAATTAAACTAATACCTTCCTCTTCAAATACCTGTAGCGGGACATCATGAAGCTTGACCCATACCGGAATACGAGTTAGTTCCTCCTTTAGAAGATTCGTTTTCATAGTCCATTTCTTAAGAAAAATTGGTGAATTACGAACCATCCACGGACCACCTTCCAGAACCGCATTAAGACCCTCACTAGACCCGAATTGAAAAAAGAAAAAACCTTTCTCATTCATCATGATACGCTTAAGACCATGTTTTGCCCAGTGATTCTTAGCAAAATACTCAACCACAGGAAATGCAATCCTTTTACCAAGAAAGTAACCATATAAAGTGTTGTGGTAACGAGTATTTACTTTTTCAACTACCTTCCTAGGAATAGAGATATTAACCCCTTCACAAACATTTTCAGAATTAAACGAAGAAGAGACTGCATTAATACCTCCATTAGTAGACGTAACCATATCAACTTCAAATTTGCAAAGTAACTCCAGAATTTCTTTAGCACGGTCATGTGAGATCAATTCCCACAAAGGATGTTTCTTCATTTTTAACTCATGCATAAATTCACCCGCATCTCCAACCGTGCGAATCGTTACACCAAATAATTTCAAAACCGCATGTAGATTACACGGTTGTAACCCATTAATGGTTGCAGCCTTAGCTGCAAGGTCCAAAACAACATCACCAGAAGAGGAAACATTAATAATAGGGTCATCTGTTTTCTTAGCCACATGTGCAGAGTGCACACTCGAACCACCTGAACTGAGTGAAGAAATGCTGCTAGTTAGATTCTTATGGCGTTCACACAAAACTTCATAATAAAACATAGTGGTCTCCTTAGGTAAAGTAGACCATTTAGGAAATTTGTTTGCCTTAACACCATTTGCAAACACTTCAATGTCACGCACAGTATTCAAAGGAATGGAAAACAAATTAGATATCTCCTCTAACGTTACTAAAACCTCAAGAGTAGACACCTTAACCTTATCATTCCAACCTGTAAACAGTGGCTTATTACTTTCATTGCTCGAATCCACCATAGCTTTCAATCGAACCACAGAATATTAATGCAGCCGACCAATTAACTAATATGAAAATGTTATTTCAATTTCAGCCGACAATATAAAGACAAGGAACGATTAATGCTGCAACAATTCTAATGCAGCAATGAATTGACAACAATGAATGACAACAATTCTAATGCAGCCGACAATCTAGAACCAATCACCAATTCAATAGACTAATAAAAAAATCAGCCGACCACAAGATAATTCCAATGACAACAATGAATTGAATGTCAAAGGTCACTAGATCAAAGGTCAGCCGACCACAATGTCAACAATGAATTGAGAATATCAAAGGTCAAAGGTCAGCCGACCACTTAAAGATTGAGAATGTCAGCCGTGGGATAACAATGAATTCCAATGTGATGTATTTAATGCGTAGCCCTAAAACCGAATCCCTAACACCTCAACAACCGAAACCCTAAAAAACACAATTAATGCGCCACACTATTTAACCAATCAACCGAATAAAGTTTGTCCAGGTAGCACCAATTAACGACCAAATAAAGACAATAAACTACCAACGAAAGAAACAAACAATCGCACAAGAATGACGGCCAAACAAAATGAAAAATAAAACCAATTTAATTTACCCTAAAATCAATCAACCAAATAAAGACTTTGTTAACTCAAGAATAATCAGTGATTATTCGAGAAAACAGCATCATTATAAGGTATTCGGATTAAAGGAAAAAAAAATTAGGTTATGAGAAGAAGGGATTTTTTGGCAGCCATTGATGTTTTTTAGGGTTGTTCCCATGTAAAATTAGGGTTTTTTATTATTAATGTATTAGGGTTTGGATTGGTGCGCTGTGATTGGTCCTTGATCTAGGGTTTCGATTGCCCTAGGTAGTCTTCTGTTTCGATTGATTGTTTTGTGTATTAGAGAGAGGTGTTTTCGTTCTGGTTAATGTGTTATGGAGAAGAAGATCGCTGTTACGCCGAT
Source organism: Glebionis coronaria (assembly GCA_025667525.1). Taxonomy (NCBI): domain Eukaryota; kingdom Viridiplantae; phylum Streptophyta; class Magnoliopsida; order Asterales; family Asteraceae; genus Glebionis; species Glebionis coronaria. The sequence continues at coordinate 334,659,069 of CM046878.1, read as the reverse complement.
CGACTTGGACGGGTTACATGCGCGCATGTCGCGTTTAAAACAAGCGGATCACATAAATAGTCCTGACAAGATTTCTGAGGTGTCTAGGGTTTCCAATACCTCGTCGCGTCAGGATGGAGTCATGATTAATGATTATGAATCGAGTGGTGTTCTCTCATCGATTGGGGGTGACACTACAGAAGGGTTGGACGGTGAGCCCAAACATGTATCGACCGAGATACATGATGGTGATGGGACAGAATGCTCCAACCAGGTACATACGGATGCAAGTTCACTCAAGCAGCCAGTATTGAAAGAGGTTGGAATGACTAGAGAGTCTGATGCATTGCCTAAAGGTACGAGTATGGCTAATGATCATGATATTCAGAATGATACAAGGGTTGTTACTCCATGTATGGCTGATACGATTCCATCCGAGCAGAATGTAAGGGCTCCTGCACCATCAACTGCTGTTCCAAAACCCTCTTTTGCGTCCATGTTACATGGTCAAGCTAAAAGAGTTGCACGTGAACTCCGTAATGGAGAACATGTTGAAGGGGCAGCGGTTACTCTTCCTCTCGATGTGGTTGATCAGGTTAGGGCACGATTGACGCATACGTTATATGGTCATTTTATAGGGAAGAGATTGGCGTTTCCTTTGGTTGAAAACTATGTTAAGAAAGCGTGGGCGAAATTTGGAATCAAGCGTGTCCAACTTCATGGTGAGTTCTTTTTATTTCAATTTGATTCTAAAGTTGGAATGGAAAGAGTTATTGAGAGGTGGGTCTTAGTCTAATCATGGTTCCACTGATTTTGAATATATGGTCTCCGGATTCTTTACTTGTGAAGGAGGAGATTAGGAAAGCACCGGTGTGGGTCAAATTGCATCATGTTCCCATAGTTGCATATTCGGAGGTGGGTCTTAGTCTAATCACTACTCAGATTGGGAGGCCTATTCTTCTTGATTCTTATACAAGTGAGATGTGCATATCTTCATGGGGAAGGAGTACCTATGCACGTGTTTTAATTGAGATTTCTGTTGATCATCCTCCTAAGGATTCTTTAGTTGTTGCTATTCCTATTGGTAAGGATAAGGGACATACGATGGCTAAGATTGGTATAGAGTACGAGTGGACTCCCCCCCCCCCCCCCCCCCCCCCCCCCCCCCGCTGCTCGATGTGCTGTATATTTGATCATCATGATGATGAATGTCCGAAATTGCCTAAGGATGTCATTAATACGATTGTTAATGTGGACGATAATAAGGTAGCTAATGAGATTGATAATGAGGGTTATGAGGTTGTGAATAATAGAAAGAAAAAGGGTAAGAATAAGCAACTCCAGGTTGCTGGTATTAAACTCACTAAACCACCTCTTAATCTTTATTACCGTGCTGTTGAGAAAGGGGATAGTTCTAAGGCGAATAAGCCTAAGAAAAATGATTCTACAGGTACTACTGTTCAGAATGCTCCTAAGAAAGCTGGTTCTATTCTTAAGCGTGGATTTCTTAATAACAAGTCTTTGGCTCTTGATTCTAGTCAACCGGGTACGAGCAGCAAAAACTCTTTTGGTGCTTTGAGTGGTATGATGGATGATGGGACTGATTGGGAGGATGGCTTTGGTCATTCTAATGATGTGCTTAATGCGGATAGTGAGACTGATGAAGACATTGTGATTGATGATCGCCATGGAACTCGTCAGCCGGATACTCGCACTCCTCATTAATCATTATGTTTGCTTATTTTCATTGTTTATGTTCCTTTAGGTGGTTATTTCCTATAGGTGTCATTAGTTTTGTAATGTAATTATCATATGGCATGTCATATGATATAGTGGTTGTTCAAGCTGTGTGCTTGAGGTTAATGTAGCATTGCAGCTACATTCCATTGTACTTCAACGCTTTTTTGGGAATATATTTTTCCGGGATTGGAGTCCCTTTACCCAAAAAAAAAAGTTTTAGTTTGAGCTTATTCCTTATAGCTTATAGCTTGGCTTATTTCGAATCCCACATAAATCGGAAAGGGTCTAAACCCCTTTCCGATCGCTTCATTCCGACCAGCACCCACTCCCTCATTCCAATAACATAGATCGGAAAAGGGTTTCTGATTTTCCGATTGCACCCCCTATTCCGATCACCTAATCGGAATAGGGTTTTAGACTTTCCGATTATGGGTTGGTTTTGTGACATATTCCGATTGGTTTTGTTTTCTAATATTCCGATTAGGTGTCTACCATTATTCCGATTGCCTCATTTTTCTCTATTCCGATTGGTGCTTTCCGATTGCATTATTCCGACGAGGGAGTTGTTGCACATTCCGATCAGTTACCTTTTTTATGCTATTCCGATTAATGCTTTGTCCAACTTTCCGATTGCAGCCATATTCCGATCAAGGGTCTATTCCGATCATCATATTCCGACGGGATTCCGACCAGGGGTTCCGATGGACTTAATTTCTTGTTTTTGGCAAAATTTTCAAGTGTTAGATTTATTAAGTGTTCAAATATTTTTCTAATCTTTTCTTTAAGTTTTCAAGCATTTATTTTTATCTCGTTATTTTAGTGTAATCTTTAAAACTTTAATTTTACTCAACGACATTTACATTTATTTGCTATTAGTTTAAAATAGATAATCAACCAAAACCATTCTCTTGTTCACCAAAAGACAATTGAGTCGCACTTTAGACTGGAAATCAATTCGAAAAGATCGGTTCAACGAACTTTCATACGAGCTTAAAACCGAGTATTAAATGGCGCCGCTGCCGGCTCTTTTCGTTAAGATTAACGGTTTCTAGTGAGAGACGCATTGAATTTTGGGATCCGTTCTTTGAACGTTATTTTCCTTGCTTTAAAAATTTTTCAAAAATCCTAAAAAATATAAAATTCTTCAAAAAAAAAATACAAAAACATTGAAAAATCATAAATAGCAACTCTTTTCCAAAGGTTTTGCACCAAAAAGATTATATAGATATTCTCTCTGTGTATTTTTCTTCTGCAGGTGTATGCGTACTAGATCTTCGAACTATTCTGAGCCCGAGACTCGTGAAGATCTAGATATGGCTGGTGTTAATAACAACAATAATAACCCACCTCTACCCAATTTGAATAATAATAACAACAACAACAATGTCCCCCTACCTGATTTACGAACAATGGAGGAATTGTGTCAACCCACCATGAACGGACACGGAGGCCCGATTGCGCTGATCCACATCACGGCTCAGGAGTTTTCGTTGAAGCATCACATGATCCAACAAGTACAAACTAACCCATTTCGCGGAATTCCGGATGATGATGCCAACAAACACCTCGACAAATTCATTACCATCACCCAAAGCATGAAGTCCCCCGGTGTTTCTATGGATGAGCTTCGCCTTCAACTATTTCCCCACTCGCTTTCTCACCAAGCTGAAAAATAGTTTGACCGTCTCCCAAAGAATTCTATTCATACTTGGAATGACATGACTCAACGCTTTTTGTCGCGCTACTTCCCACCATCCATGGTCACAAGCCTTCGTAACCAAATTAGTGGATTCATGCAAGACAATGATGAATCGCTCATCGATGCTTAGGAACGATACAATGATTTGATCGACCGTTGTCCAAATCACAACATGCTCCCCGTCACTCTCATTGATACCTTCTACAATGGTCTCACTTTTCGTGATCGTGACACGATCAATGCCGCCGCCGGTGGTACTTTTATGAAAAGGAGACCGGAGGAGTGTAGAGAGTTGATTGAAAACATGACTACTCATCACAAGAATTGGGATTCATCCGCATCCTCAAGATCTAACTCGAGAGTCAATGTTTCTTCTACTACCTCCAATCCCGAGATAACCGAACTTACCCGACAAATCGCGGATATGCACAAGGATTTCATGACCATGGCCACAAACCACTTTCAACAAGCTAAAGCCGTTGCTATTTCTTGTGACACATGTGGTGGTCCTCATTCTTACAATGATTGTCCTTCTACCCAAGGCAATTTTTCTGAAAACGTTAACGCGGCATACGGTACTTATCCCACGGGAGGCTATCAAGCTCGTCCTCAAGGAGACCGTAGCTTGCTAAGTTATCGTTCAAACAAATATCTTGCTCCACCCGGTTTCCCTCCTCCAAACCAAAACCAACAACAAAGCTATAACCGAAACAACCAATCCCAACCTCGTGCTAACAATCAATATCAATCCCAAAGAAACCCATACCCAACTCAAGGAAATTGTCAAGCTTACCAAGCTCCACCTCTCAATCAACCGATGGCATTGAATCAAGACGTCGAGACGTTCATGAAGACTAATCGAGAGATGGTGACGAATCTTCAGAGTCAATTCTTCAACTTGAAGGGCGAAATGACGAAACAAGGGAACGATATTCGAGCCGAGCTAAGGAATGACATGGCAAAAAAAAGCAATGAGATTCGTGCAGACATGAGAGACTCTTTCAACACTCAAGCGCTTAACATACGTGATATGATCGGTTCGCTCTTCCAAGGTAATCAACCCTCTTCTTCGGGTACTCTTCCGAGTAACACCGTTGCGAATCCAAGAGGGGAGATGAAAGCAATCACCACTCGTAGTGGAAAAGGTTATACGGAACCCGAGCTTCATACACCTCCACCCGTGATTGTGAACAAGGAAAAAGAGCAACTTTCCTCACCTCCTTTGCCTTCTACCCCCATTTCTCCACCACCCGTGGTTGTGAGTGATCCTACTCCCCTAAAGCCTTCTTCTTCATCCAATATACCTTATCCTTCAAGGTTGAGGAAAGAGAAGCAAAAGAGCAAGGATGATATTCAAGTTTCAAACTTTCTAAAAATGTTTAAACAATTAAATTTTAACATCTCCTTTGCCGAGGCTCTCGCTCACATGCCCAAATACGCGAAGATGTTTAAAGATCTTCTTAGTGACAAGGAGAAGCTTCTTGACATTGCTCGGACCCAACTTAATGAGAATTTCTCTGCCGTTCTCTTAAGGAAATTGCCCACCAAACTTGGTGATCCGGGTCGCTTCTTGATTCCTTGCAACTTCCCGGGAGTAGAGAATTGCATGACCCTAGCCGATCTAGGTGCCAGTATAAACTTAATGCCTTTAAGTGTTTGGAAGCAATTATCTCTCCCCGAGCTAGTCCCCACCAAAATGACTTTAGAATTAGCTAACCACACGGTTGCTTATCCAGTGGGGATAGCCGAAGACGTCTTCGTTGGCGTTGACAAATTCACCTTCCCGGCGGATTTTGTTGTCGTTGACTACGAGATGGATCCTCGTGTTCCATTAATCGTTGGACGTCCCTTCTTGAGGACCGGTCGCACTCTCATTGATGTAGCCGCGGGCGAAATAATCATGAGAGTTGGTGACGATAAAATTGTCTTCAACATGGGTAAGATTTCTAAGCAACCTTATTCATATGAGAGTGTTAATGTTATTGATGTTCTCGATGAGGCTTGTGAAGAACATTTTCATGATGCTTGCAAAAGTACTATCTCTTCTCTACCCAATGTTAAGACCGTTGCCTCAATTGCTCCGTCATTGACTCCTTTTGGAGAAAGTGACTTGGATGATTTCGAAGCTAGCTTGGGTCCTCTCGATATTAAGTATGATAATTCGTCCACCGATTAGGATGAAGACATTCGTACTATTGAGAGACTTCTCAATGAAGACCCGTTTTCTCCTCCTTCTCCTAAAGAGGTGACTTATGATGATCCATCGTTAGTTACACCATCTATTAAGGATCCTCCTACTCTTGAGCTTAAGGACCTACCTCCTCATCTTGAGTACGTTTTCCTTGAAGACAACGAGAAGTTACCGGTCATCATCGCAAAGGACCTGAAAGAAGAAGAAAAATCCCGACTTATCGCCGTGTTGAAGAAACATAAAAGAGCTATCGCTTGGAAAATCTCCGATATTCGCGGAATTGATCCTCACTTTTGCACACATAAAATTCTCATGGAGGACGACTTTAAGCCCACAATTCAAAGCCAACGAAGGGTGAATCCTAAAATCCATGACGTCATCAAAAATGAGGTTATTAAACTTCTTGATGCGGGTATGATTTACCCTATTTCGGATTCACCATGGGTTAGTCCAGTCCAATGTGTGCCTAAGAAAGGCGGAATCACCGTTGTGCCCAATCAAAACAACGAGTTGATTCCAACCCGTCTCGTTACTGGGTGGAGAGTTTGTATAGACTACCGCAAACTCAATGATGCCACGAGAAAGGATCATTTCCCTCTTCCTTTTATGGACCAAATGCTTGAACGTTTAGCGGGTAATGAATATTACTGCTTTCTTGATGGTTTCTCTGGTTATTTCCAAATACCCATCGATCCCCAAGATCAAGAGAAGACAACATTCACTTGTCCATATGGCACATTTGCCTACAAAAGGATGCCTTTTGGCTTATGCAATGCCCCCGGGACTTTCCAAAGGTGCATGTTGGCTATCTTCCATGACATGGTTGAGCAAACCATGGAAGTCTTCATGGATGATTTCTTGGTCTTTGGGGATTCCTTCTCTTCTTGCCTTGCCAATTTGGAACGTATGCTTAAGCAGTGCGAAGACACTCGCCTTGTTCTGAATTGGGAAAAATGCCATTTTATGGTAAAAGAAGGCATTGTGCTAGGACATAAAATCTCTAAAGCCGGTCTTGAAGTCGACCGTGCTAAAGTATATGTCATAGCCAAATTACCTCCACCTTCAACCGTGAAGGGTGTGAGAAGTTTTCTGGGTCATGCGGGCTTCTATCGTCGATTCATTCAGGATTTTTCTAAAATCGCTCGCCCGATGACCTACCTCTTGGAAAAAGATACTCCTTTTATCTTTTCTAAAGAGTGTATCGAAGCCTTCAATCTTCTTAAGGATAAGCTAACTAAGGCACCGGTCTTGGTTACCCCTAATTAGGAGCTACCCTTTGAATTGATGTGCGATGCTAGCGATTTTGCTATTGGTGCGGTTTTGGGCCAAAGAGTGAATAAACACTTCCAACCAATCCACTATGCTAGCAAAACAATGACGAGGGCTCAACTGCATTATACGACAACCGAAAAAGAGCTTTTAGCTGTTGTCTATGCTTTTGAAAATTTTTGCCCCTATCTTGTTTTATCCACCACCATCGTATACACGGACCATTTCGCGTTGAAGTACTTAATGACTAAGCACGACTCTAAGCCAAGACTTCTTCGTTGGGTTTTACTCCTTCAAGAATTCAACATTGAAATTCGTGACAAGAAGGGTGCCGAAAACCTAGCAGCGGATCATCTGAGTAGACTTGAGGATCCATATCAAGGGGGTCATCTGAACAAAGAGATCAATGACTCTTTCCCCCTTGAGACCTTAATGTCTATAAATCTCAATCTTGATGACACCCCGTGGTTTGCCGACATTGCAAACTACTTGGCGGGTGGTGTTCTCATCAAAGGGTTAACATCCCAACAAAAGAAGAAGTTCTTGAATGATGTTAAGACTTACTTTTGGGATGACCCTTTTCTGTTCAAACAATGTGCTGATCTGATCATTCGTCGATGTGTTGATTGACCGGCAGCTTTGCAAACCCTTGATGCTTGCCTTAAAGGACCCACTGGCGGTCACTTTGGTCCCAACTACACCGCTAAGAAAGTGTTTGACTCTGGATTCTATTGGCCCACCATTTATCGTGACGCTCACGAAATGGTTAAGCATTGTGATGCTTGCCAACGCTAAGGCAAGATCACACATAAAGATGAGATGCCTCAAAATTTCATACAAGAATGTGAAATCTTTGATGTATGGGGCATCGACTTTATGGGGCCATTTCCATCCTCCAAAGGGAACAAGTACATCCTCGTAGCCGTTGACTACGTGTCTAAATGGGTTGAAGCTAAGGCTCTCCCAACGAACGATGAGAGGGTGGTTGTGAACTTTTTTGAAGCAGTTGTTTGCTCGATTCGGTGTTCCTCGTGCTATAATCAGTGACCGCGGGACTCATTTTTGCAATGATCAATTTGCAAGAGTCATGGCTAAGTATGGTGTCAATCACCGTCTTTCCATCGCCTATCATCCCCAAACCAATGGGCAAGCTGAGATTTCCAACCGTGGATTGAAGCGAATTCTGGAACGTACTGTGGGAGAGCATCGTGCCGCGTGGGCCGATAAGTTAGATGATGCTTTGTGGGCTTTCCGTACAGCTTATAAGACCCCGATTGGTTGTACACCGTATCGTCTTGTGTACGGGAAAGCATGCCACCTCCCCATCGAGCTGGAACATAAGGCGTACTGGGCCTTGAAGTGGGCTAACTTCGACATCAACAAAGCCGGTGATCTTCGCAAGATTCAACTCAACGAGCTCAACGAACTGAGGAATGAAGCTTACGAGAACTCACAGATCTACAAGGAGAAGACCAAGATCATTCATGACGCAAGGATTAAGAACCGAGAGTTCCACGTTGGTGATCAAGACTTACTTTTTAACTCTCGGTTGAAGATCTTCTCAGGCAAGTTGAAGAGCCGCTGGTCTGGTCCATTCACCGTCACCAAAGTCTTTCCATATGGCACCATTGAGCTTTCTCAGCCAAATGGGCCAAATTTCAAGGTGAATGGCCAGCGTTTGAAGCTATACTTTGGTGAGGACATCTCCCATGAGATGATTCCATCCCTCACCACGTTCCCCATGAACTAAATTGGGTCGAGTCAGGCTCGTGACTCGGTGAACAAAAACAAGCGCTTCTCGGGAGGCAACCCGTGATCTATCCTTTACTGCTTTCATAATAAGTGTAGGGGGAGCCCCGTATGTGTTTGTTGTCTTGTTTCTTGTGCTGTGCAGGGATTAAAGCTTCAACGATCCACTCTTGATGATATTTGACGAACCGTGATCCCGTGTTCCCATCTTCCCGGTTCTATCCTAAACTCTTGTGATTCAATTTTTCATATTTTATATGTTCACATTGAAATCACCATAGTTGTCCTTTCCTTAGCAAGATTTAAACAAAGTGCACAATGTCATAAGTGTAGGGGAGTTCACTCCCACATGCTTAAACATTGAGGACAATGTTTATATCAAGTGTAGGGGGACTTCTATCGAAGTAAGTGGTCTTTTCCATGAATTTGCCCTCATTTTAACCAGAAAATTTGATTTTTCGACATTTTTCAAAATTTTTAATCTATTTTGGCCTAGTTGTATAGTTGTATTCCCTTTATTATGTTTAGTTTCTTTCCATTGCTAGAATAAATTTTCAATAAAGTGGTTTTAAATTCTTCTTAGACGTGAACATTTTGACTCAACCCGAGTTTACTTATCTAAGTTTACGCTAGCTAGTATCCTTAACGTGTTTAAGTCAAGTTTTGCTAGGCTTTTATATAGGGAGCTTTAAAACGCGAAAGTCTTAACTCTCGCGGGTTAAGAACAAGAACTTTTCGCAAGCTCCTATAATTGATCCTAGAGAGTTGTTTATCAAGAGAACTTTAAAATGCAAATTCTAAACTTGAAAAAGTCTAAGAATTTGCAAGATCCTATAGATGACTCGAAAACCCAAAACTTTGATTTAATAGGCTAAGCATCCACGAGTCTCATTCCTTGAGATTTTAAACTGTGGAGAACGAGAGATGATAGAGTCAATTATAAGTTTGGTATTCTTTCGTGAATTTATGTGAGTTAATTATAAGCCTATTCTCCCTTCGCTTGTTAATAAATTTATCTGCAATAAATAAGGTTGTACGATTTAAAAGGTTACTTAGCTTCTAGCCCAAGATCGTTTAAAAGTTGCTCGGTATTAATTAGAGTTCATAGCCAAGGCATAACTTATTGAAGCGGGATGCGAAGATTGGCGAGTCCGAAAAGGCCCTAACAAGGCATGAGGGCTACATTTTGTTGCTAAAGATCCAAAAGTGATGTGAAGAATCATTTATCGAGAATCAATATGAAGGATCGAGACACACGACGAAAAGCAAATACTCCCCAAAAGATCATGGATAAGTCTATACAAAAGGCCCTAACAAGGTATGAGGATAAATAGATCCAAGTCCTAAAAGGAAGCGGATCGTTGTATATCAAGGTCCAAAATAAAGATTGGAGAAAAATGAAGAAGTCGTGGTCCAAATATGAAGAATCTCTCAAAACTTCAAGTGAAGAAATTCCTATTATGAAGAGAAGACCATAATTTCAAGAACGTTTCTCAAAGATTTGAAGTATGAAGTCGCTGCCAAATATCGGTCCGAGAAAGGTCTCAAATCGTGAAGCGAGTTATGCCAAGATATGAACTTTATGAGGTCCCGAGAAGTAGTTTTAAAAGATTTTGTCCTTTAGCTAACTATTGATTAAATCGTTCACTTTATTTTCGGCCTAAATAACTATCGAAATAAGTCAAACAATGCATCCTCATGATCATTCAAGACAAAAATAAAATATAAGAGATACACCTAGGAATAAGGGAGTCTAAGTAAATAATTGGCCCACATGAATTCGTGTTAGTTTGCTAACTTATAATAACAATGATCTCGTTTTTAAGCTTGGTATGGGGAACGTGAAACTTGAGGATGATAAACGTTCATGGCAGCCAAAACCCAATGTAAGTTTTTAATTTCTTTACTTGTTTCTATCATTTTATTTTTCTTAGATGTTAAAGGCCAAGGTGGATTATTTATGATGGAAAATGTAAACCGTGCTTTAGAAGTAATGCATTGCATGAGGGCATTGCAATGGTCAAGTGTAGGGGATTTAATAAGTGTGAAAACACTTATCCTTTTACCACTTATTTCCAATAATAACAAGACCAAAACGTGTATTTTATGTCGTAAAAGTCGGAATTATGCGTGGTTTGTGTTTTTATTGTGTTTTAGGACCAAATGATGAAAAAGGAAGAAAACACGGGCTTTCACGGGCTTTTATTGAAGAAAACGAGAAAAGGCGAAGTCAAAAGATCAAGAGTGCAAAAAGAACGGATGTCCAAGACCTATTCTGAAGAATTATCGAAGAAAAAGTCTAAAGACGGAAGTTTAATGAAGTCGAAGAACTTAAGTCTAAATTAAAGAAGAAAATTATTAAGACAAGTTCAAATCCCGAGACGATGTCAAGAAAAGACAAAGAATTAAATCGAGTCGAGAAGACGTGAAGAAAGAAAGAAAGAAGAAGCAACACATGCACTCCTTCCCATTTTCCCTATAAATACCCTCCGAATACACATTAGGAGGGTGGTTAGTTTTTAGTTTTAGTTTTCAATTTTTTCACTTTTCTAGTTTTAGAGAGAGAAAGTTCTAAACTTTCTCTCACTAAGTTTTCATATTTCTTTCTTTTAATCTTTCAAGATTAAACATTTGTGTATTGTTGATTTCATTAATCAAGTTCTAGTTAAGCTTTTAATCTTTTATCTCATTCTACCTTTCTTGATTTTAGTTAACTTTTGGTGCAAAATACATTTGATCTGTGTTGTTCTTAATGTTTTTGTGCTTAAAAAGTTAATCTTTTTGTTCCTACATAAGCTTTCATTCGATTAAGCTTTAAGATTCTTGTGCTTATTGGCTTATTTACATGTTTAGCTTATTTACTTTTTAAAAGTTTCCTTAAAAAGTTTATCTTTTTATAGTTTGATTTTGAAGATTGTTTAGTTTAAGTTGAAAAAGTTGTTATTTGTGCTTATTGAGTCCTTTTCATTATAGATTCGTGTAAGTTTTAGTTTGAGCTTATTCCTTATAGCTTATAGCTTGGCTTATTTCGAATCCCACATAAATCGGAAAGGGTCTAAACCCCTTTCCGATCGCTTCATTCCGACCAGCACCCACTCCCTCATTCCGATCACATAGATCGGAAAAGGGTTTCTGATTTTCCGATTGCACCCCCTATTCCGATCACCTAATCGGAATAGGGTTTTAGACTTTCCGATTGTGGGTTGGTTTTGTGACATATTCCGATTGCTTCCTTTCTCGTTATTCCGATTGGTTTTGTTTTCTAATATTCCGATTAGGTGTCTACCATTATTCCGACTGCCTCATTTTTCTCTATTCCGATTGGTGCTTTCCGATTGCATTATTCCGACGAGGGAGTTGTTGCACATTCCGATCAGTTACCTTTTTTATGCTATTCTGATTAATGCTTTGTCCAACTTTCCGATTGCAGCCATATTCCGATCAAGGGTCTATTCCGATCATCATATTCCGACGGGATTCCGACCAGGGGTTCCGACAGACTTAATTCCTTGTTTTTGGCAAAATTTTCAAGTGTTAGATTTATTAAGTGTTCAAATATTTTTCTAATCTTTTCTTTAAGTTCTCAAGCATTTATTTTTATCTCGTTATTTTAGTGTAATATTTAAAACTTTAATTTTACTCAACGACATTTACATTTATTTGCTATTAGTTAAAAATAGATAATCAACCAAACCATTCTCTTGTTCACCAAAAGACAATTGAGTCGCACTTTAGACTGGAAATCAATTCGAAAAGATCGGTTCAACGAACTTTCATACGAGCTTAAAACCGAGTATTAATGCAAAAACCTGTTAATCAGCTTAAAAGAAGAAGGGGAAATCTAGTCTTATCAAAAATGGTCCATTAATAAGCTCAGAAAATGGAAAGAAGCTAAATTGAGCTTATGTTGACTTTTGTTGACCAAAAATCTGAAAAATTCAAATTTTAACCAGGAACACTTTTTGAAGTGATTTGTGAAAGAAAATGGCTAAGTTTCTGAAGTAGATAAGCTAGTATGAGAAAAAAGTTAAGCTATTTATCACAGGGAATTGAATTTGCTCAAAGGCTGAATCAAATGCTTATTCCTAGCTTATTTCTTGATACTGTAGAAATTCCTGCTAACAGCTTAATCTACATATGTTGTGTGATGAATAGAAATTGGTTTCAAGCAAATCCATCAAGGAACAAAGACATGGCAATGATTTGAAAATCTATACTTTCTGAAAAAACAAGTTTACTCAAAGCTGACCCAAACTTTTTAGAATACCAATTGCCTGTTTGACTACAAATTGACCTGAAAACTATGTAAACTAACTTGCCATGACTTACTGACTGAATTTGAGCTAGATTTAACCAACTACTAACACTTGAACACAATTGAATTCCTATTCCCTAACACAAGTTTAAATGAATGATTGAACTTTTGTAAAGGAGATTTGAGTTAAAAGCCACAATGATAAAAGACAGATATCAAACCAAGTGTAATGACTGAAATTTAATGCATAAGAACTAATTTCAAGCTATGAAACAGTTTAACACTCTAAATGCTCTATTAAGGTAAAATGACTGATTTTAAGCACCTAGTAATGAGAATTAAGCTAAAGATAAAGTGCTAGACTACAAGTAAGCTACTTAAACATCAACATCTACTCAGTAACACACTTGATCATGCATTAAAACAAGATTAAACTAGGAATTTAGCATGCCTGCAACAGTTGAGAGGAATTTAAATGCAGAAATCAAAAACTTTTAGTTTATGCCTCCTTTGGGGAGTAGAGTAGCGTTGGGCTATCTTGCTAGTGCTAAACCACCACCTTAGCACTAGTTACTACCAATCAACAATCAATCCAAAGCTATTGTTGATACAAAAGTTGGTTGATCCTTGCTAGACCCGAATTAGGCTTAATTCGGGTTGGCTGGGCTCCGGCTCCTGCACCAAGTGAATCGTTTGGTTGGGATCCTGCACACTAAACAGCACGCGTTAGGCTTACCGTAGGAATGTTTCCCACGATTAGACTCCAGCGTGAGAGTAAGTAATCGATTTAGGGTTTATGTGAGTTTAGAGTATGAATCGTAATACCTTTGTGGAACCCTTGAGGGTTCCTTTTATAGGCAGTGAAAGTCTAATGGGCTTTCACTGATGCTTCGGCCCCAAGGAAGAGATAACCACCAGAATTAGAATGATTGTTATCTTCTAATTCTAGTAGTGAATATCCTCTTCCATTGGGATAAAGATATATCTAGACAGAATATTATTCTGTCTAACCCTATGTCGGCCGCTCCGGGCCGTGGGCCGTACACATGTGCGGTTACTGTTCATCCAAGCCCATAAGCCTGAATGACATTATTCCACCCATCTGTGATGGGCCGGATACGGGTAGTACCCGTGGGCCGGGTTCATGACCCGGTTGGGGACTATACGTCATCATGTCCCCCAGTCTAGTTGTTACAGTCGTAGGCGTAACCTCTAGACTATCAAGGTGCTCTCCGGATATACCAAGGAAAGACCTAGGAAATGAAACATTAAAATGTTTGTTATTCTGGCCGCACGTGGCGACCCGTCGTAGGAATAGTTGATGAATACTACCTCAGCCGCACGCAACGGCCGAGACAACTTAAATGTAACATTAAATACGGTCTTACGTAAGAGCCGCATAACCTGACACAAGAATAAAAAACATTAATGATAGTCAACTATCCAGTCGCATGCCTGTAAAAGTGCACCATTAATGCCCACCCTTGAGCCACGCAAAACTGCTAAGAAGTGACCCGTGGTTCCCCCTCTGATTTTGTAGAAATGTCAGAAATCCTATCCATTGGATAGGCTAGGTGGCTGACACGTGTCGAATATCCATGGTACCCTCGGAAACCGAGGCAACACTATATAAGAGCTGGCATGCGTGTTTGTTACACACACAACTCATCCCTTCTTCCGCCATTGTTAATCTCAAGCTTTTATCTCCAAAATTTTTGCCTTCTTTTCCACGGATTTTCGTCGCCGCAGGTTAGATCATCACGCCTTTAAAAACCTTTTTATAAAACATGGTAAAGGACAACCCCCTTATAACGGATGTCCTTAACGTGATGTCTGCGGAAAAATACCTCGACTTTCTGTCGAAGTATTATGTACCCGAAAGCGTACACCCCACCTATCCAGGTGATGGTGAAGCGATTACGGACGCACCGCCGGGGAAAGTAGGCATATATACACGCCTGTTTGACTCGGCCAACTACCGTATACCCTTGTCCAAGTTCTTGGTAGACCTGCTGTTATATTATGACTTTCATATAACCCAACTTCACTGCATAGGGGCGTGTAAAATCAACCAGTTTGAGATTACATGCCATACCTGCGGAGTAACCCCCACCGTGAACCTTTTTAGGGCTTTCTACTTTCCTCAGTTAGTGAATGGGTGGTTGTCGTTCAAGAAACGACCCGGAATTGCCCCCATGACATATAGGAAACCTCTAGACTCCCTTAAGAACTGGTACGACCATTACTTCTTTGTAGATGAGAAGGTGTTCCCCACCCCCTTCGTACTTAAAACCCAAGCCCCCAAAGATTATCCGCCCAAATCCAAAGATTATAGCAGTCGGGACCTGAAAATACTAGATACCCATCGCACAGACTTCCATAGAGGGTTGCCGGAACATTTTCTGTGCTTAGTAGGGATAAGCCGCCGTTACTTTGGGAGGGATGACTTATACCCGTGCTTCTTAACGGAACAGGGAGAGGGTAGGTCCAATATATATGTTGTAGATTTGATTTGTCACACATGTGTAGAACTTTTACTAACCCATATACTTGTAAAAAATTTTTGCAGAGATGAACCTTCACGGACTAATCCGCCAGGGCGACCCCATGAAGGTAGCGGAAGGATTCCGGCCGTTGAAGCCGAATGAGCTCCCCTTGCTAGAAGCACTAGCCAACCGTACGATACCGCTCGAAGAGACATCCGAGCCTAGATCGGACGAAGAAGAGCCCGTCATCGAGAAATCCCCATTGGATTTCCACAATGAAGATGGCGAAGACCCATTGCTAGAGGGGGGGAACCACCAATCAAGAAGAAGATAATGACCCCAATGAAGACACCACTCAGGCTTCCGGGTCCACCCCGCGTACCTCCAGAAAGAGAAAGACAACTAGGCGGGTGGCGAAGAAAATGGGGGAGGAGGCCGGAGTCGCGAATGCTCCCCCCAAGAAGCTGAGGAAAGACCACCCGCAGTACCAAGAAGGAAGTGGCACCACGACTGCCCAGGCCGACCCCACCCCGAACATGGAAGGGCCAGTCTTGCGAGTCGCCCCTGTGAGCGCCGTAGCTCCCACCAGCCCAGACCCTGTCATTGGCACCTCGTAAGTACCCCCCCCCCCCCCCCCCCCCCCCCGTGAGTATGATTCATATCTTTGTATGATGCATAGACTAATATTGTTAAATAACAGGGCTAATCCGGCAGCCGTAGCGCAGGGGGAAAAAGGGAGAAATCCATCCCCCGCACCAACCAATAAGCCCCCATCACCTGCCGCCCCACACGCCAAGGAGCCGCGCCCCGAGGGGCCAGAAGAAAACCTGCGCTTAGCATGGAATCTATCAAGTTTGACACGGCTGGAGGCAGAATCCGAGTGTTCAGAATTTATCGAACACATCACCCCGCCTGCCCTCGCCCAAGATCTAGATGAATTAGATCATGAGGGCCTTATCGAGCAGTTTGACGTATCGTCCGCACACCAGGTGACGGTGGGTGCCGCGCTAAGACGCCATCTAATCCAGGCCCTCACTAATGTGAATCGTGCAGACAAGAGGATAGCCCGCCGTGAGGCGATGGTCGTGAAGAACGAGAAGACCATCGCATCATTGCAGGCGGCATTATTGACAGCCGAGGCAACGGTGAAGGAGTAGGCGCATCACGCCGACGCCAGAGAGAAGCGTATTGCTGAGTTGGAAGCCCTCGTAACCGCATCAAGCGAGAAGGTAAGCTTTCGAAATGTTGTACATACACTCGTACTTTTTGTATGCATGTCACCCAAGAAAAATATATATCCTGGTAATAACTCCAAATTTCATATGTAGGTGTCTGCGGCTGAGGCTGCTACTAAGGCTGTGACCGTGCAATCCTTCAACATCGCCCAGGAGCGTGACGCACTGAAGGAAGAATTGACGCGGACCCAAACCAACCTTGAAGAGCAGGTTGCCTCAGCTGATGAAGAGCTAAGCAAGATGGTTGTAAGTTGCGCTGAGAGGGTATGTCCCCCCCTACTAACCGCTACAGCCGGTCGTAGGTGGATTATCGGGCAAGGACTGCGACTTGCTGTAAGTAGGGCATTGGACGCTCCACACCTACTGCAGGCGTTTGCCGGGGTCGTATCCGATGGAATCGACCGTGGTAGGCATGAAGGCCTGGTCAAAGCTGCAGAGATGATAGGGAAAAATGAAGATATCACACAGCATCCGTATCACAACCTTTCCGCAGCGGATAATATGACTGCGTCCATGAATGCTTTGGCAGAAATCCAACACCCTCTCCTAGATGAGCTTGAGGCAATGAAGGATGCTCCAAACGAGACGATAATGTCCCGGCTGAGCGCTGATCCCATTCCTTTGACATTGGCCACTTACGATTCCGCATCCAAAACAATGAAAGGCGAGAAGTTGCTTGTAGAAGCACTGGATGCTATTGCAGTCAAAGCCCGGGATGGGAAGGACGCTCGTGGGGAGGTCCTTCGTGCTCTAATTGAGGAAGGGAAGAAGGACCTAGGGGAATTCCTACCCCCTTGTAACTTATCTGTTATAAACACTTGTGATTTTATTCGTCCGTGTATGTACACGGCTAAGACATATTTGTAATAACTTGTCTTTTTATTTAGAAGTCCGTGACTACCACGACCATTTTGTTTATTTTTACTTTTGAAACTTGTGTATTTCATTGTATTCCAATGCCGCATGATATGTCACGTCTTACACATGAAAAAGGAAAATACATACAAGTCTATAATTTACTAGACATGCGACGTGCGTCTTTATTATGCGGAGCACTGTGCGGCTACGGCATATGAGACTTACCCCAACGTCTTGTGAGTAAGGTGTCTAGTAAGGATACATGATCCGTGCGGCTGGGGTTGCATCCCTCTTACGCGGCAAGTTGAATTAGTAGGTTCACTTAATCCTCTTACCCCGCCTGGAGGCGTATAGTACATGTACAGTAATTTGAAAGAATGCATATGAATAAAACATAACATATTATAATATAAGTAAAATTCATACGACTAACAAAAAATCTAAAAAATGATTTGCACAAAACAAGCCGTGGAGCTAGCTAGGCACCACGGCATTTTATTAGAACGTTTACACTTTTGTTTGAACAATAATGACAAGCCCTAAAAAAACAAGAAGAGAATCTAAACAAACATGAGAAAAACAAAACAGATAAAGCCGCATGGTTCTTTATTAAGACCGCATATAGCGAAGTACCCATGCGGAAGCCGTAGCTTTTCAAAGATAGCACCTTTTGAGATTGGAAATATTCCATGTGCGCTCTAGGTCGCGGCCATCCATGTCACGTAGCTTGTACGCGCCTCGTCCCAAGGCTTCAGTGACTTCATACGGTCCTTCCCACTTAGGGCCCAGCTTTCCTGTGTTCTCCGCTCGACTTGCTTCGTTAGCACGATAGACGTAGTCTCCCGGTCGGAAAGAAACACCTTTGACCTTGGCGTCATAATAAGCCTTCATCCTAGCCTTGGACTTAGCCTCATTGATGGCTGCTATTTCCCTTTTTTCTTCCAACAGATCCAGGTTGATTCGCAGTTGTTCATTGTTCGTGACGACATTAACCCCCGCCGTGCGGATGGTAGGCATTCCTATTTCTGCTGGTATAACAGCTTCAGTGCCGTAAGCCAATGCAAATGGAGTATCTCCGTTGGCTGTTTTGATCATAGTTCTATGCGCCCATAGCACATGTGATAACTCATCGACCCATTTACCACTTCGTTCATCCAGACGCGCCTTGATGCCATTCCCCAAGCTTCTATTAGCTCGTTCGACGAGGCCGTTTGTCTGCGGATGCTTAACAGATGCGAAGCGCCGCTTGATGTTCAATGATGCACACCAATCTTTGAACGGGTTGTCCGTGAACTGCTTGCCGTTATCTGAGATGATTTCTCCTGGTAAACCAAAACGGCACACAATATGTTCCCAAACAAACTTCTTAACTTGTTTGCCTGTGATAGACTTGACTGCCTTGGCCTCTATCCATCGTGTGAAGTAGTCCATTGCAACAATCAAGAATTTAACTCCCCCCGCAGCTACAGGAAATGGTCCTTCAATGTCAATTCCCCACTTATAGAATGGCCATGGGGACGTGATAGGTGTAAGCTCCTACTGCGGGTGTCGAGGTACTGGCCTATGCACTTGGCAATCACTACACTTGCGAATCATGTCGCGCGCGTCTCTGTGCATGGTGGGCCAATAGTATCCTGTTCGTAAGGCTCTAGCTACCACGGATCGTGGACCTGCATGCATGCCGCACAACCCTTCGTGTATGTCACTGATTACGTAAGCGGCCTGACGTGGTCCAACACACCGCAGCCACAGCTGCAAGAAAGAGCGTTTGTAAAGGATGCCTTCTCGAAGTTCGAAGTGCTGCGATTTCCTTCTTATGCGTCGTGCTGCTTTTTCCTCGTCTGGAAGGGTCTCACTAGTCAAATAGTTGATAACTGGGGTCATCCATGTAGGTCCATCCTCTTCAACTATAGCAGCAACCTCCCCTTCCGTTATAGATTTCTCCTTGAGTATTTCCACCAAGACTTGTTTAGACAAGTGAGCGAAGCTTGTGGATGCGATCTTGCTAAGAGCGTCCGCCTTCTTGTTCTCGCCCCTTGGCACCTGCTTGATGGAAAACTTACTGAAAGTCGCGATTAGCGACTTGACTTTTTCCAAGTACCTGACCATGTTGTCCTCCTTAGCCACATACCCACCTAGAATATGGTTCGCTACAAGCCGTGAGTCCACGTAGGCCTCAAGGTTGCGGACTCCCATTCTAGCGGCGATTTTTAAACCCGCAATTAATGCTTCATATTCCGCTTCGTTGTTGGTGGCCGTGAACTCAAAACGGAGGGCGTACGTGAATTCCATTCCTTCTGGATTTGTGAGGATGAGACCTGCTCCGGACCCGTCCGTACACGAAGATCCGTCCGTGAATAACACCCATGGTTCTGTTGGGATCTCGTCTTGCTTGATGATTGGCCTTTCCTCATCCGGCTTCTCGATCAGGAAATCTGCCAGGATCTGGCCTTTAACGGCCGTCCTTGGCCTGTAAGATATATTGTGCTCCCCCAATAGGATGCTCCATTTCTGTAGCCTCCCTGCCACATCTGGTCTAGAAATAACCTGCTTGATTGGCTGATCCGTAGTGACTACAATTGGGTGCGCCTGAAAGTATCGGCGCAACCGCTTTGTAGCAAACACTAGTGCTAACACCAATTTTTCCATGGAGGAATAATTCAAATCCGGCCCTTGTAGTGTTCTACTTATAAAGTAGACCGGAGTTTGTACTGTATCTCTATCCGTCATAAGTACCGCGCTTATTGCGCCATGAGTAGCTGAGAGATACATAATGAGTTCCTCCTTTGGCCGGGGAGCTACTAGCATAGGGAGAGATGCAAGATGCTGCTTGAGTTGGCCGAAGGCTTCCTCGGCTTCCTTCGTCCACCGGAAGTCTCCCTTTCTAATGCACTTCTTGAGTGTCTTAAATAGGGGTAATGACTTCTCCGCAGATTTAGATAGGAACCTATTCAGCCCGACTAACTTCCCATTCAAGGACTACACCTCCTTCCGTGTTTGAGGGGACGGCAGTTGTATCACTGCGTCCGTCTTCTCTGGACAAGGTTTGATGCCGTTTGGATCGATCAAATATCCAAGGAACATTCCCTCCGTTGCTCCAAACGTACATTTCTTTGGATTTAACTTCATGTTAATCCTTCTCAGCGTGTCGAATGTCTCTTGGACATCCCGGAGAAGTGCCTCCTCCGTGTGACTTTTTATCACCAAGTCATCAACATAGACTTCCAAGTTGCGGCCTATCTGTGATTCAAAAGCTTTGTCCACCAACCGCTGATATGTAGCACCGGCGTTCTTCAGTCCAAACGGCATTTTCGTATAGCAATACACGCCCTGGCTCGTATGGAACGCCGTTTTTTCTGCATCCTTCTCCGCCATCTGGATTTGGTGATACCCTTTATATGCGTCCAAGAAGCATTTAAAAGGATACCCACATAGGGACTCCACCTTCCAGTCAATTTCCGGTAACGGGTAACAGTCCTGTGGGCAGGCCTTGTTTAGATCCGTAAAATCCACACACATGCGCCAACTTCCGTCATGTTTCTTGACCATGACCGGATTGGACAGCCACTCATGGTAATATACCTCGCGCATGATGCCTGCATCCACCAGTTTCCGTACTTCCTCCAATATCACTTGGCTGCGCTCAGGCGCCTGGCCGCGCTTCTTTTGCTTGATGGGTTGGTACCCTTGGCGGATCTGGAGCTTATGCTCTGCTATCGCACGTGGCACACCTGTCATATGCTTTGGCTCCCATGCGAATATATCTAGGTTTGCACTTAAAAGGGAGCACATGGCCCTTTTGCCGCTATCCGAGAGCGCCCCTCCTATGGATACTTCCTGTTCCGGATAGTCGGGGTGAATGGCCACCTTCCAATTGGGAGGTGGTGATCCATCTTTGGGCGGAACAGGTGGAGCCGGTGTTGTCACGGTGTGACACTCGGATGCCGGTACGATTGTGTTGTAAATGGTAACAATTCCCCCCTCCACGGGGAATTTGATCATCCCGTGTGCCATAGAGGGTACCGCCCGTATAGCCAAAATGCCTGGTCTGCCTATGATTCCATTGTACGGAGAGTGTGAGCGTATCACCATGAAGTTCATCCATGCCGTAGTGGAATGTTCCTCATTCCCAATGGTCACAAGCAAACGTAATTGCCCTATCGGCCAAATAGTGTCTCCACTAAAGCCAGTAAGCGGCGACGTGGCCGGTACTAATTGGCTTCTTATTTCTGGGCATAACTGCACGAAACAGTGTTCATACAGTACCTCTGCTGACGATCCTCCATCCACATACATGCGACGAACGTTGTGTGTTCCAATGCTTATCTCGATAGTGAGAGGCACATCGGTCACATCGCTTGCCGTGATGAGAGGGAACGATATTTCCCTGCCGCGTGAAAATTTTTGGCCAACTTTCTGCCTCGTGCGGCGCTGTCTGGATTGGATCATGTATATAGTCGAAGGTTTGTCCTTTTGGGGATCCTTCTTATCATACTTCTTGTTGTTGTCTTTTCCATCCTTCCAATCCTTAACTAGGTGCTTGAGTTTGCCTGATTTGATCAGTGACTCAATATGCTTCTTGAGCTAGATACACTCCTCCGTACTGTGGCCTTTGTCATTATGGAACTCGCAGAAGCGACTTCCTTGCCGACGTTCCGGGGGAGTGGTCATTGGGGGAGGCCTTGGAAAGTTTGCCCCTTCTGTCAGCAAGATCTCCCGGTAGGACATCTTTAGGGGGGTGAACTTATCGTCCGACCGTCCTCCTTTGCTTTGGCTCTTATAGTCTGAACCCTTGTTATTGTTCTGATTACCTTGACCGCCCGACTGTCTCCGGGACTGGTCATTTGACCGGTACCCATTTCCTCGGGATGGGTAGGCCGCGGCAACAGCTGTTTCTCCTTCTATGAAATTTCTGACCCTTTCCATGAGGTCATCATATCTCTCTGGACGCTTGTCATTGAGGCGCCGGGTCAGTTCTCTGTCTGTTATGGCGTGCATGTAGTCAGAGATTTTCAGGAGCTCCGACATAGTTCTTGTGCGCGTACACTCATCATTGAAGCGTTCAGTGAAGGCTTCTGTGGACTCCCCCGGCCGTTGCTTGACAGTTGCCAATGAGACCGGATCCCTATTATACTTCTTCCTTTGAGTATAATTGTTCTCAAACGCAGTGCGTAGTTCCGTGAAACTATCAATGCTCCGTGGGGGGAGTGCCTCAAACCAGTCACGGGCGTTTCCGATCAAGGTCGAATTAAACATTTGGCACCATAGGGGCATGGGCCATCGCTCAATTTTAGCCTGCGTATCAAATATTTTAAGGTGATCCACAGGATCACCGGACCCATCATAAGTCTTGATACATGCCGGCATGCGACGTTTGGTGTCCTCAGAATAGTTCCGTATGCGGAGGGTGAACGGGTCTTCCCTGGGATCCGCCCATGGCCGGGTGAGCCTAGGGTCATCCCATGGTTCACACCATGGACGCGAAAGATCTTCCGCTTCCGCATCTCGATAGTAAGGGCCACCATAATACTCATCATTGCTTGGTGGTGGAGGGGTGCGCCTAGGCCGGCGGCGCTTAGGCGGATGGTCATCTGAGTCCTCCCCAGACGGGTCTGGGGACGGCGGTGGTGCCCCATCCTTTGAATAGGGACCACTTTTTTGGGATGAACCAGGAGCCTTTCTCCCAGTGTTCATTTTGTCCCACACACTCGGGCGACGTGCGGTTCTGGCCAGCTCTCGATCTGGTCGTTCGGGTGAGCCATCCGACTTTTCTCCCTCTCGTGCTTGCATTAGTTCCTGCACGAGGCGATCCCCTATGCGCTCAAACACATTCCGGGGTTGAGGAGTTTCCTCAAAGGTGCCCTGTTCCTGAGGCCGAGCTCTCCTTTTTCTCTGATTTTGGGAGGAGGTGATTGGTCCGGTGTCACCAAAGTTGAGTCTGGACTGGAGGTTCCTTCCCAGATTCAACCTTGATGCGATCCCCGGGACGATCCTCTCGAAGTTCTGCGTGAGAACTCGAGTAAGATCCTCCTCGCTGAGTGGTAGGACCTCTACCTCTTCCTCTACTGATGGTCTGCGCGGCTCCTTGTTAGGAGGGTTGGGCGCACTCCCTGGATCCGGATTGTCCAGGGTTGAGGTAGGTGGGGGTGTAGTGGAGATCGTGCTCGTCACCCCCAAGGGCTGGAAGCCACCACGGTTGCCAGGTCCGCCTGCAAGGCGGCTAGGTGATTGGCTGGGGATGAGTATCCCTTCCCCTTGGGACTTCCGGTTTCTAGGATTCATATTCATGGGATTGGCTTGCTGATGCCCCTTCGTCATTGGAAATTCGAGATGAGGTCTTGTTCTAGCTTAGTGTTATGGGTCCCACGGATGGCGCCAACTTGTTGATGCAAAAGTTGGTTGATCCTTGCTAGACCCGAATTAGGCTTAATTCGGGTTGGCTGGGATCCGGCTCCTGCACCAAGTGAATCGTTTGGTTGGGATCCTGCACACTAAACAGCACGCGTTAGGCTTACCGTGGGAATGTTTCCCACGATTAGACTCCGGCGTGAGAGTAAGTAATCGATTTAGGGTTTATGTGAGTTTAGAGTATGAATCGTAATACCTTTGTGGAACCCTTGAGGGTTCCTTTTATAGGCAGTGAAAGTCTAATGGGCTTTCACTGATGCTTCGGCCTCAAGGAAGAGATAACCACCAGAATTAGAATGATTGTTATCTTCTAATTCTAGTAGTGAATATCCTCTTCCATTGGGATAAAGATATATCTAGACAGAATATTATTCTGTCTAACCCTATGTCGGCCGCTCCGGGCCGTGGGCCGCACACATGTGCGGTTACTGTTCATCCAAGCCCATAAGCCTGAATGACATTATTCCACCCATCTGTGATGGGCCGGATACGGGTAGCACCCGTGGGCCGGGTTCATGACCCGGTTGGGGACTATACGTCATCAGCTATCAACATCTCAAACTCCATTGATGATCAGAAAACCTTCAAAATCTACCAATGAACAACTACTCAGCTAAATGAACAGCTACAAACTTCCACAAGGCTTCTAATGATCAAATATGATCACTAGAAACAAGTAATATCAATGGCGTATAAACAGTAGATAAAAGCTATGAGAGAATTTGGAGGGAAATTTAAATTTTATTGAAGTAAGTGAAAAGTAGTTACAAAGGTTGGTTACAACTAACTAACAGACTCTCAAGAGGTTGTCAGGCTCTTGAGAGTTGTTATCTACTAACTTGCTAACAAAATGAGAGAGAGAGAGTAAAATTCTAGTGTGTGTGTTTTCACACTAGCTAACTATGTACAAATGAGAGACTTCTACCCTATTTATAAAATGAGAAAGTGAAGTTGTTGGGAAGAGTGACGTGTCCAATCCAATCAATGAGCTCCACGTGTCCCAATTCTGCTAATTGAATTTTGCAGGTGAAGAACTCAATTGGGGATTTTTGGTTGAGTTATTTTCATGTTAATTGAGTTGTTGGGATGAATTCGTCTCTTGATTTTGAGCAACTTTCATGTTTAAATCAACTTCTGAAATGCACTCTAGCTAAATCCCGTTCCTGGCAATTTGTTTGGAGAAGAAAGCCACGTGTCCGGTTGTGGTTGGTTAAGAAATGAGCACACGGATCACAATCCATATTGGATAAAAGAATTATTGCATGGCAACATCTGATTGGTTGAAAATGGAAGTAGTGGAGGCACTGTTAAGATTTGCTTAATAAATGTTTGGCTGCTGTGAGTGGCCAGCTGGCAATCCAAGTGACTCTTTTCTTGGCTCCTCATTGGTTGAAGCCTTCTTCACACGGATCAAGCACAAAAGTCTTTCCAAAATTGGCAGAAATGGTCCCTTGACTTGGCAGATTGATATTTTAAGCTAGAATCTTCATTTCTTTGACAATTTTAGTCCTTCCACTTGTATTTTTGAACATTTAAACCCTTTGACTTGGTTGACTTCATTATTGACCATGTTTGACTTTGATCTTGACTTTGACAAATATACACTTTTGGTCCTTCATTTTTGGCAGATTGTCAAGATAGGTCCTTTGTCTTCAAAGTCTTGTCACTCTTGATCCTTCTTTGTCTTTTTCATGCAATTAGCTTGATTTTCTTCTTGTTTGCTTGAAATTGTATCCTTCTTACCTATTTGAACACAAACAAAGAACATACCACATAATTCCGCTTTATAGCACAAAGTTTAGGTATTTTTCTTGTGTTTTAGGGTGATTTGTTGATTAATTGATATGAGTTTTTGCTCATATCACGTGACTTAAGAAAAAAAAGCGAAAAAAAAGTTCGTCGAAAATATATACATGTGCCCCTTGATAGAAAGATGATTTAAATCTCGTTGCAATGGTGTATTTTTTTTCGTTTGACGATTTACCGTTTGTGAGATATTTAAATTTTAAAAAAGTGATGGGAAGTGGGTTTTTTAAAAAAATGAGTGATTATTATTGGTTGAATAGATTTATACTAACGTTTACATAAATTTTAACTCAAAGTTTACTTTTAAATTTATTTCGTAATGTGAAAGTCATGTCTTACAGCATAATGCCATTATGACGCACTTTTAGAAAACTGAATTACAATATAAGTCATAAACCTTCTTTCGCGCGATAAATACAAATGAACCCGAAAATTTTACATTAAAGATCGCACCATAATTAAATGTTTGTATAATCGCGTTTACGTGAGTTTTCGTCTTCGAGCAACAGGAGTGGTGGCGCCGTGGGGTGCCAAACCCACGGCGTTGGCCGCGTGATGACTCCGAGCAACGAAAAAACCCGCGGCGCGGGAACCCTACATGGGTAAACACACGTCGCGTGGGTATGATTTTTTTTAAAAAAAAATTCATTTCAGCCCCCCCCCCCCCCCCCCCCAACGGCTAGTTTTTTGAAAAATTTTCATTTCACCCCCCGAACGGCTAGTGTTTTGAAATTCGAATTCTAACGGCTATATTTTTCGATCCGTCTATAAATATAACTCAAAATCAACCATTTCTTACACACCAAAACACAAACACTCTCTATAAATAAATATGAATCCCAATCACGTTCCGTCAGTTTTTGAAATCGATGAGGAATTCGATGCTTACTTCTTGCCACTAGCACACGATCATTATCAATAGTTGCTTGAAGAAGAGAATTGTCCAAGACTATCTCGGATCCTAGTCAACCGTGACCGAGAAGGTGCTAAGGAAT
The DNA here is from genome assembly GCA_025667525.1 of Glebionis coronaria. Lineage (NCBI taxonomy): Eukaryota > Viridiplantae > Streptophyta > Magnoliopsida > Asterales > Asteraceae > Glebionis > Glebionis coronaria. The sequence goes on along the minus strand of CM046878.1, from coordinate 334,632,399 downwards.
GGCTCATGAACAATTATTTCGTTGATAATTGCAGGTATTCTTTGGTTAAGTTTCGTGAAAGATTTCGAATGAGCCGAAGACTATTTTTAAAAATAGTTAACGGCATAAGAAATTATCAGGCCGATCCTCTTCCTGCGCATTTTCATTATTTTACTTCTCGACCCGATGCTACGGGTCGAATGAGTGTTAATGCTATTATGAAGTGCACAACGGCTATACGTCAATTGGCATACGGCAACACGCCGGATGTATTTGATGAATATTTACAAATTGCTGATCGAACCGGACGTGAGTGTCTAATGTATTTTAATATGTGTGTTATTGACTTGTATATGGCCAAGTATTTAAGAAAACCAACTCCGGCCGATGTTGATAACATATATGATCTACATCTTACGCAACATGGTTTTCCGGGGATGCTTGGCAGCATTGATTGTATGCACTGGGAATGGAAAAATTGTCCAGTTGCGTGGCATGGACAATACGCTGGTGGTTATAAAAGATACCCTACTTTGATGCTTGAAGCCGTTGCTTCGCAAGATCTATGGATTTGGCATGCGTTTTTTGGGATGGCAGGTGCGAATAACGATATTAATGTTTTAGATAATTCTCCGTTATTTGATGACCTTCTGAATGACGAAGCACCGGTAAAACCGTATACGGTTAACGGAGTTGAGTATCAAAATGGGTATTACTTAGCGGATGATATTTACCCACAATGGGCGAGTTTCGTGAAGTCTTTCACGGTTGCAACTGACGCCAAACATGCTTACTTCAAAAGGCGTCAAGAAGGTGCACGGAAAGATGTTGAACGTGCATTTGGTGTTCTCCAAGGACGTTGGGGAATACTACGTCAACCAGCATGCACGTATGAAGTAAACACCTTACGGCGAATCATGTATACGTGCATCATACTTCATAACATGATTTTGAAAGATCAAGGTATGGAGGTTTTAGATTGGAACCAAAATTACGTTAACCCGTCAAGAAATATGCAACGAACATGGGTTGATCGGTGTGAGGTTTCTGCCGAAAAAAACAAAGAACTACGCGACCGACAAACCCATCAAAGTCTTCAACAAAACCTTATGGATCATATCTGGAATCAAATTGACCACGGAGATGAAGATGCATATGAAGATGAAGAAAACTAAACGGCGGGTCGTATGATTTTTTAATTTTCGTATGTTTTTTTTAATTTTCGTATGTTTTTTTAATTTTCGTATGTCTTTTTTTTATGTTCGTTTTATTTTAAAAGTATTGTAATGTTTGTTATGTTTAATGAAATATTTAAGTTTGTTTAGGGGGTGTTTTTATAAAATTCTGAAAAACTGGAAATCACTTGGAATGATGACTCCCTTGTTTCATGTGAGTGAGTGAGTTTCGCTGACGTGACACCTCAAATTCGACTCATTTGGAGTGATTACTCTTTGTGCTCTTATAAAAAAAAAACGATTAAATATATATATTAAAATTAATTATTTTATAGATGGAATGCAGCATAGGGATAAAAGCATTAATGAATCAACGCTGGACATAAAGCCAACTCAACTAAAAAGCAGCCACAAAAAATACCACCAAACAAAATCCTGAAAAACACACAACAGAATCCGTGTAGTTTGAAATTTGTAAGAGAAATAAAAGATGGGTTCAACTGCTACAGCATTATCAGCAAACAGCTGTATGAGGTTACAATTCTTTAACAACAATGGATGCTTTAAGAATCATTTCAAGAAGCAGAATCTCCCTTTCTTCAAGATTCGAGCTTCAGCTGATGGACAACAACCAGAAGAAGAAGATTGCAATGTTGAGGAATGTGCCCCTGATAAGGAGGTTATTTTCTTTTTTACAGTACTACTATATTTCATAGTTTGTAAATACATGGAAAAACAAACGCTGAAATGATTGCTATTGTCGATCTAAATTTGTGTCAAAGTACTATGTTTTCTAACCACTCATAGAGTTGTTTGCATCATATCATATCCTTTGTGTTGTTTACTTCTGAATTACCTTCTTAATTCTACTTGGCCTAACTTTGAGTAATCTGTCTGGCTCAAATTGTATAATATCAGTTATTATGCAAACAGTACACGGTGAACACATATGAGAACTAACGACTCCTAGACTGCGACTCATACATTTTGCCTCACCTTGTTTTGCTGTTGGTTATGTTTAACTTTAATTTGTTTTCATTGGCATGGTCCATGGTATCTATTATCTAATCTATATTGTAAGGTTGGGAACTTAACATATCTATAGCATGGTACTATTTCACTTCATCTTATCACTTAGGAACTTACTTTCTTGGGTCCGCCGCTGACCCTGATAACGGTTCACGTCCCGTGTCACCGGTTGATTCTATATATAAATCAGTTCCTGACATCAGACAAACAAACGTATTGTGTGTCATTTATTGTTCCTATATGCTTTTTTTTTTTTTTTTTTTTTTGGGACAATGCCTTGTTCTGTAATTTCTACAATGTCTATTGATGCTTTGACAAATGGTTCTAATACACTTACTGAGAAACATACTTTAAAGTTTAGATGTGTCAGCATCACATACTGTTGCACTCTTTACGGATATGGCAATTGCATGTATCAACCATCAACACACGAGTACCGATGTGTTTAAAAAAGCGCGCCTGAGGCACGCCTGAGGCGTGACTGAGGCTGATGCACACCCTTATTGCATCGGACACCCTGAGGCAATGCAATTACGGGATGCGTGGTGAGGCGCACGCATCGGGCACGCATCAGCTAAAGCGTGCATCGGCGCTTTATTGCGCGTCATGTACTTAGGCATTATAAAGTGAATTTGGTCTTAGTTATGTATTGAGCTTTTTCTTATGGGCTTTTCTTTTTAAAATAGGGTCAATTTGAACTATTATAATAAATAAATCACATATATGATAACACTTCCGAAGATTTTGGTAATATTTATGTATTCTATCGAATAGAATTGTGAACTATGAAAATCCATGGTATATTTTGATCATAAATTTGATATTTTTGTGTTTTGTGCATTGCATACAATTTATAAATATTTTTTTATAAGACTGTCGCCTCGGGTACGTGATGCGCGCACTTTCGCCTCGGCGCCTCGCGCCTCGGCTTTTTGACCCTCGACGCCTCGGCGCGCTTCGCGCTTTTTAAAACCCAGCCGAGGTAGTGATGAAGGATCCTCAGATTCAGTACCAGAAAAATACAGGTACTTCTGTAGCCGTAACAGTTGTATCTGTGTGTGGAAGGAATTGACCCCCTTAGCCTACTTCCAGGTCTACTTAAACTACGAGTAAATGAAGAGTTCCCAAACGAAGTTTGAGTTTATATGACGTTTGAGGTGGCAATCTAGATACGGTTACTAACGAATGAGCTGATGTGCCTTATGGTTTTTATGTCTAATGGGTCTAACAGGATGCTTCCCAAAGTGCATATTAATGTATAAGATCTTCCAAATCAAATGTCATGGGTCAGAATTAACAAGTCCAAAAATAGTAGTTTGACTTTCTAAAGTCAAACTAGAAGGGCGGGAAATACTGTTAGCCAACCAACTCTCCCTATAAAACCTTCCCTGTAACTGTAATTCATTCATTCATGATTTGTAAACTTCTCTCAATTCTGTAAACACTCTTGTAATCATACCATTCAATAATTCCATAACAATCTTTCACGAATTCTGTTTCTTGTTCTATGAATTCCTAATTGGTTGTTACAATTGAATCTCAATCCTCATTCCTAATTTGGGTTTCAAGATTGGTATGTTTCAATTGGTATCAGAGCTCGATCTTGGCAATTAATCAAGATAGTGTTCTTTCGTACAGTATCATTCAGTTACAAGATTGATTAATCAAGAAACATGGTGGTGTCCACAAGATCAACTGATAATGGTGGATCTAATCCGCCGACCCTTGAATCATTGATGACAATGATGTTAGAGATGCGGGAAACCATGCAAACGATGCAACAAAGGTGGGATAGTGGTGAAGGTACAAGTCAAGGAAGGATCAATGGAGGTCAACGCAATGACGGTCAGCCTACTGGTCCTACTTATGGGCGTTTGGTGAAAGTTGAATTTCCGAAGTTTGAGGGAGAGGGTGTTCTTGATTGGCTGTACAAAGTGAATAAGTTCTTTGAGATGGATCATGTGGATACGGATGCGCAGCGATTAAGTTTGGTTTCAATGCATGTGTTTGGAAAGGCTCTTAATTGGCACAAACAGTTTATGCAAAAACATGAAGGTATCATGACATGGGAACTATATCAAACTTGGGTCAAGAAGCGATTTGAATCAGTTTTTGAAGACCCAGTAGTGGAACTGAAGAATCTTAGACAAACTACAAGTGTACAAGTTTACCAAGATTCTTTTGAAGTGTTGCTGAACAAGGTGGATGTAACGGAATCCTTTGCTGTGAGTTCTTTCATTGGGGGTTTGAAGGAGGATATTGCATATGCCGTTCGAATGTTCAAACCTACAACCTTGCCAGATGTGTTCTCTTTGGCCAAGTTGCAAGAAGCTAATGTGGCTTTGCTGAAAACTAAACATGTTCCTTTATTGACCACTCCTAAAAATGTGGGAGGAGGGGCTTTAGTACCAAAGTCTGGAGGATATGTGGGTAATAATGTGCCAAATGCGTCAAACAGACCTTTTAAGAGGTTAACATCAAAGGAATTAGAAGAAAAGAGAGCAAAGAACCTGTGTTTCTTTTGCGACCAAAAATTTACTCCTGGCCACAAATGTACTGGAAGAATTTACTCTTTGGAAGTGATTGTAGATGAGGAAGTGGTAGAGGAAGAAGAGTTGGTGTTATTGGAAGAAGGAAGGGAAATGGAAGAGGAGGTTATAGTGCCCCAAGTCTCTCTTAATGCCATGACTGGAGTGCACAATTACCAGACCATGAGAATTAAAGGACATGTAGGGAAACAAGTACTGCATATTTTGGTTGATGGAGGCAGTACACACAATTTCTTGGATGAAGCAGTGGCTAAAAAGTTGGGGTGTAGAATGAGGAAAATGTGTCCACTTCAAGTTGCAGTAGCAAATGGGCAAGTGATGTCTAGTAACTATGAGTGCAAGAATTTTCAATGGACATTGCAGGGCAGAACTTATGTGACTGATGTGATGATTTTGCCTTTGGGAGGATGTGAAATGGTCTTGGGAGTGCAATGGTTGTCCACATTAGGTGTCATCCAATTTGATTATAAAAACCTAGTGATGGAATTTGTGTTGAATGAAAAGAAGTGCATGATAAGGGGAACTCACCAATCATCTCTACAATGGATGCAAGGCAAAAAGATACAAGGATCACTCAATCATATGGGACCAGAGATTACTTCCATGGCCATGTGTGTCTATCCTGCAACCTTGATGCAAATGACTGGTGAATTCATACAACCTAAACCTGAATACCAAACACTCCTTGACAAGTTCTCTATAGTTTTTAAAGATCCAAAAGAATTACCACCTGTGAGATCACATGACCACACCATTCCTTTACTACCTAACACTGAACCTATCAATATCAGACCTTATAAGCACCCACCAAATCAAAAGGATGCAATTGAGCTGATGGTAAAGGAATTGATGGAGGCTGGTTTGATAAGGAACAGTCAGAGCTCTTTTTCTTCACCTATAGTTATGGTCAAAAAGAAGGATGGATCATGGAGAATGTGTGTGGATTACAGGCAATTGAATAAGCACACTGTCAAAGACAAGTTTCCTATTCCAGTGATTGAGGAGCTGCTAGATGAGCTGAGTGGTTCTGTAGTGTTTTCCAAGCTGGATTTGAGGTCTGGATATCATCAAATAAGAATGAACAAGGATGATATTCATAAAACAGCATTCAGGACTCATGAAGGCCATTATGAGTTCCTAGTCATGCCTTTTGGACTTACTAATGCCCCTGCTACTTTTCAGTCTCTCATGAATTCTATTTTTAAGCCATTTCTCAGGAAGTTTGTGCTTGTCTTCTTTGATGACATATTGATCTATAGTCAAAGTCAAGAAGAGCACAAAGACCACTTGAGTCAAGTTCTAGAAGTAATGCAGCAACATTCCTTGTTTGCTAAGAAGAGCAAATGTCACTTTGCCATGGAAAAGGTGGAATATTTGGGTCATTTCATTTCAGCTGAGGGAGTGATTACTGATCCAACCAAGATTGAAGCTATGGTTCAGTGGCCAACTCCTCAAACAGTCAAACAATTGAGAGGATTTTTGGGCCTAACAGGTTACTACAGGAGATTCATTAAGAACTATGCTATTCTAAGTCAGCCCCTCACTAAACTTCTTAAGAAAAATGCTTTTGAGTGGAATGAGGAGGCTAGTTGTGCTTTTGAAAATATGAAAAGATCCATGACCCAAGCACCTGTTCTAGCTCTGCCTAATTTTCACAAGACATTTGTGGTAGAAACTGATGCTTCTGGTCTTGGAGTTGGGGCTGTACTATTGCAGGATGGACACCCTATAGCCTATCTAAGTAAAACACTTTCTCCTAAACACCAAGGCTTGTCCACTTATGAGAAGGAGTTTTTTGCTGTGTTATTAGCTTTGGAAAAATGGAGGGGTTATTTGTTAGATAGGCATTTCAAGATAAAGACAGATCATTTTAGCCTTAAATACTTGTTGGACCAAAGGCTCACTACACCTTTTCAAGCCAAATGGCTTCCAAAACTCCTTGGGTATGATTATGAGATTATCTACAAGAAGGGAAGTGAAAACATAGTGGCTGATGCCTTGTCAAGAATAGAAGGAAGTGCAGAGTTGAGCTCCATGATTATGTCTACCATTACTACTGACCTGCTACAACAAGTGAAAGACAGTTATGTTCAGGATCCAAATGTGCAAGAAAAGATCAAACAGTTGAGTAATGGAACTTATAAGGGTGACAAATACACATGGGAGAGGTCAGTGTTGAAAAGAAAGGGAAAATTTGTAGTGGGAAGAGATGAGAAGCTAAGGAAAACCATTATCAAGCACTTTCATGCTGAAGCACTTGGTGGACACTCTGGAACCAATGTTACCAGTCATAAATTGAGAAGCTTGTTCTATTGGAAGGGAATGCAGAAAGAAGTCAAGAGGTTCATTAGAGAGTGTGATGTATGTCAAAGGCAGAAGCCTGATTTAGCAGCTTACCCTGGATTATTGCAACCATTGCCAATTCCTGAGAGAGTATGGAAGGACATTTCAATGGATTTTATTATAGGCTTACCCAAGTCACAAGGGAAAACAATCATTTTTGTGGTAGTGGACAGATTGAGTAAATATGCTCATTTTATGCCACTAAGTCATCCTTATACTGCTAGCAGTGTGGCGCAAGTGTTCCTTGATTCAGTATACAAATTGCATGGTTTGCCAAGCTCCATTGTTAGTGACAGAGATGCTGTATTCCTTAGCAACTTCTGGCAGTCACTCTTCAAGCTTCTCAAGGTGGAACTTAAGTTGTCAACTGCATACCATCCACAGACTGATGGCCAAACTGAGGTGGTAAACAAGTGCTTGGAATGCTATCTTAGATGTATGACTGGGGAAAAACCTAAGGAATGGGTTCAATGGTTATCTTTGGCTGAATTCTGGTATAACACAAACAAACACTCCTCCACCAACACTACTCCTTTTGAGGTGGTATATGGTCAACCACCCCCTTTGCATGTACCATATGTGGCTGGTGAAAGTGTTGTGGAAGTGGTGGATAGGACTCTGCAAGCCAGAGAGGAAGCTATTGAAGTACTGAAATTTCATCTCAAGAGATCTCAGGACAGGACTAAATTGTATGCTGATAGGAGAAGATCAGAAAGAGAATTTGAGGTGGGAATGTGGGTGTATGTGAAGTTACAGCCCCATAGACAAGTAACCTTGAGGCAAGTACAACAAAACAAACTTTCAGCTAAGTATTATGGTCCCTTCATGGTGCTAGCTAAGGTGGGAGCAGTGGCATATAAGTTGGATCTGCCAAACACTAGTCAAATTCATCCAGTCTTCCATGTCTCACAACTTAAGAAATGTCATGGAAATGATCAGAAGGTAGGAATGCTGCCACATTGTGGAAAAGATGGCCTTTTGTCAGTGGAGCCTGAAGCAATTCTAGACAGAAGAATGGCCAAGCTCAATAACAAGGCTGCAGTGTATGTGCTGGTAAAATGGACAAACCAAAGTGAAGAAAGTGCAACCTGGGAACTCTATGATGATTTGGTGCACAGGTTTCCACAGTTCCAAATTGATTCTTGAGGTCAAGAATCCTCTTAAGGAGGATGGAGTGTCATGGGTCAGAATTAACAAGTCCAAAAATAGTAGTTTGACTTTCTAAAGTCAAACTAGAAGGGCGGGAAATACTGTTAGCCAACCAACTCTCCCTATAAAACCTTCCCTGTAACTGTAATTCATTCATTCATGATTTGTAAACTTCTCTCAATTCTGTAAACACTCTTGTAATCATACCATTCAATAATTCCATAACAATCTTTCACGAATTCTGTTTCTTGTTCTATGAATTCCTAATTGGTTGTTACAATTGAATCTCAATCCTCATTCCTAATTTGGGTTTCAAGATTGGTATGTTTCATCAAATTTTCAAGCAATAGTATTATTATCGAATTAGTATTATATCTTACATGATAAAAGAAGAAAAAAAATTGGGAGTTAAAAACGTTATTCTGGTCAACCCCACCTACCTTCAACCCGTACGTTTCGAGCTGTCTCTACGTCAGACAGGTGGGACTTCTGAATTACTGAGTAAGGGAGTTTCTGGCTTGCTAATTCATCTTACAACCCAAAAAGAGAAGCTTTTGTGGATTTTCATTCTAATGATGTCGCTCTAGCCAGTGGCATGTTCTTAAGAGAAGCTTAGGTTTTTAAATGATTTGAATACTATATTTCTATTCTATTGCGCTGTGGTTGATAAGTATTGAAATCAACAAAAAATTTGTTGATCATCAGATGATAATGTTTAGGTATATGCAATGTGATCATACAGTTGGATGAATACTTTGTTATTGAAATAGGTGGGGAAAGTTAGCATGGAATGGCTAGCAGGGGAGAAGACGAAAGTGGCTGGAACATTCCCACCTCGTAGGCGAGATTGGAGCGGTTATGTGGAGAAGGACACTGCCGGGCAGACAAACATATATTCAGTTGAGGTTAGTTGTTCCACATTTAATCTCAAGCATTTCAATCTTAATCCTCTATATCCTATGCTAATACGTCAAACTGTTCAAGTCATTAATACAGTAGTTTTAGGCTTTTAACAAGCAAATGTTTGCGACAAGACCTCTTTTTGCATCCCTTATATGGGCAATAGCCCTAACCATATCAGGGTGATCCCTTTTTAATCAAAACCTATTTAATCTAACCCTTGTAAAGAAATCACCTGGTTGATTTGGGTTATTTTCAATAGTTCTATTTCTAAGGGGTCAAACTTGTCAAAACAAGAGTAACTAGCTAATGCAATTCAGTCAGGTTAGAGGGAATAACAACTGCGTAAGCATCTAACCTTTAATAAGAACAAAACGCAAGAAACTTATTGAACCAAAACACTGTTTTAAGCTTGTAACAACAAATATAGTTTTTGCATCATATGCAAACAGAAGCTATTGCATTTTTATAGGTTATAGGCGAGTAATAATAATTTGATGTCGATAAACTCGTGCAGCCTGCGGTTTACGTGGCAGAGAGTGCACTCAGCTCAGGGACATCAGGTACATCAGCTGATGGAGCTGAGAATACAGCAGCATTATTTGCTTTTGGTGCCCTTATCGCTTTAGCTTCTGCATCTACAATACTGCTCCAAGTAGGGAAGAACTCACCTCAGATACAGACATTAGATTACTCGGGCCCATCCCTTAGTTACTACATTACCAAGTTCAAACCCTCAGAAATCGTCCAAGTTTCAGTTCCAACAGAAACTGCGCCATCTGTACAGACAGAGAGCTCTACCCCACAAATAGATTCAGCAGCTCCAGAAACAGAGACAACTGCACAGCTGGAGAGCTCAACCGTGCAAGTAGATTTAGAAGCATCAGAAACCACGACTTCTGCGCAACCGGAGAGCTCTACTCCGCAATTAGACTCACAAGCTCAAGAAAGCGCAACATCTGTTTCTGCTGAACAACCAGAGAGTGCTACGCACAAGCGGTAGAAGTTCAGGTGGAATCTGGATAAGTTACAGTTTTAACATTAATGCTCGTTTTTCTTATATGGAATGGTAAATTGTCTATGTATGTATGCTTTTTTCACTGAGTTGTATACTTTATGCTGCAAGCAAATCTATCATACCACTTTTCTTATTAATATTAAGTACTGTAAATGTTTGTAATATGTCTACTTTTAGATGTATTAAATGACTAGACTATAAACCCGCGGGTTTCGCGGATGGCAATTAAAATATTGTGTCGTAAGTAAAACAAGTGACTTTAAAGAATTAGACTAATATAAACGGAATTGTAATAGTGTACTTGTAAGCATTTTATATCATAAATTTTGTTTCATATTTTTATCAAAATGACCTCTATCAAATGTGTCATACACTTATACATGGTGGCATTCTGTAGTGCAGCGCATCCACGTTTGTGTATTACCAATAAAAGGTAGATAGATACACTGGTAAAAAAGTAAACAAAGCTCGTTACCCTTTCAGTTTAAGGCTTGATTATATATTGATATTGCATTCACTTATTTTTTGATTTTTGTAGTCAAGACTTTTAAAGTGAGCGGCCTAAAATCTGTAAAACAGTTTGCATACTTCAGAATATGCAAACTCATAGTTTCAGGAATGTACTTTCTTACTTTCAAAAAGTTCAATTGAATCATTTGAGTACGAGTTGTTTGTTCATACACAGCCGAAAAAATGGTAAGCTAGAAGAAGTCAACTTCAATGTTCATATTGAAAGAATAAAAGATCATATTATGTATCCTAATCCTATTTTGAATATGTGTTATCAACAAAAGTTACTAATGATTCTTTCATAAACCTGTTTGGAAATAACTTATATTTCTATTTATACTGTGATCAAATCTTGTATACTATGGAGTAGATTCAAACTCATGTATCTGTATTACACCTGGACAAGAAACTAAAAAGACATACCATCTATGTGAAAATTAGTTTATAAAATAACCCCAACTCACATATACACAACTCATTTCAAATGCTTAAAATATTTAGGAAATTTATGTTACTTATTTCTAACATCAATAATCATTTCACATTCTAACTTCACTTGAAGCATGAACTCATTTACCCATTTTAACTACAATGCAGCTGCAATTGCTGGTTTAAATGTCATTCACATGATCAATGAGCCTAATGCAAACTGCAATTGCAATTGGGCTGGGAAGTAAAGCTGATAATATCAAATACTTTTCAAAATGGTCGAGTGGGTTAAAAATGACATGGATTTATTAACAAAAAGTGTGCAGCACTACATGTCTATATAATGTGTTTTTCTGCTCGACTAACCCATGTCCATGTTACATGTTATTTGATAACACTTCACACAATACATCTAATACCTATACTCCCAAACACCCATTTATTTCGGCTTTGAAACGGTTAAACTTTTCAAATTCAACATCCAAACAACATACAAGTTCGGTAAAAATAACAGTATAAACAAATAAAAAAAATTCAAATTCAACTTAATTATCTTGTAGTGATAGTGTCAATAATGGCTAATAGGTTTAAAGAATAGTGGCCTTCTATACAATACAAGGATAATATAATTACATATAAAAAGCTTTAACTTTATGGATAAAGAAGTCTTTTTGGTCAATCCAACTGGCCTGAAACGTGCAAAAAGTTACCCATGTTCCCTAACCCGCTCATTAATCCTGCTCTAAAATTACTAATAAATTTCCGCAGAATTTTATTTTATTTTGTAATAGAAGAGTTATACATTGGACCTAAATCGAATAAACTTTTGAAACTTTGAATTTGTGGGTGAATAGAATACAAAATCTAAAATCACAATTGTAGGCTTGTAGCAATAACACATATGCACAGAAATGGAGTGACACTAAAAGTGTAAAATAGGAAACAATATACGTGAACACATAAGCATAGATATATCTTGATACACATGGTACAATAGAGGTCGTAACCTTGCTCCATTGAAATGTTTCACCATCTTCAAGTTGCAGGGTAAGCACACCCACATGATAGAGCTGAACAGAAAGCCCCTCGAAATTTGCCTTTGATTGGAATCCGCTTAGAATTGACGCACTGACAGGCAACAACCATATGTCGGTGACTCACCTAAAAGAAAGGTCAACAAAAAATAACAACGCTAATCCTTTTTGTGGATGTAAGAGACCAATAACTACTTTTATGTGTATACAATAATCCAACAATGTGTAGCAAGAAAAAGCTGATCTCATAGTGTGTGTTCACAATTGTAGTTTCATGCTTAACTTAACACTTACCTTTTTAGAAAAGAAACATAGGCCCTTATCTAGATATTCTGCCTCAAAGGTCTTCCCAAGGTTATAAGGTTTGCATTATCGACCCTCACTTGATTCATAACCAGAAACAACAAATGCTGCAATGCTCACTATTCTTATCGAATCATTCCCCTGCACGAGTAAGAAGTTTGAGGTTAGTACTCAATAAAAATTTCACAAGAATGTAACATGAATCTCCTTTTAACACCAGAAGGAAATGTCAGATTGCTTAGAAGATAAATCTAAAGCTAAAGGTTACTGCTTAAACAAAGATTGGAATTTTCAAAGCTTATCTTAGTGTAATTGCTCGTAAAGAACCATACCAAATACCATGAATAAGCAGAGTTTGAGTACCTCAATTATTGGTCGTTCAATACCGAGGATATTGAAATGATCATAGTCAAATAATTTGTCATCTTCCAAAACCACCGCATACACAGTTTACCAGTTGCGAGGTCAATCCAATTTGGGACCCAAGGTGACGTCGTCTCCTCTATCTAGAATTGACAAAGAAGGCAGCTTCGGGTAACAGGTTCAAACGGGTTTGGGTCCGTTTGGATACATATCAAAACGGTCAAAATCTAAAATCAGAATAAACGGGCACGAGTCAAACATGCCTTCTGAAAAACACCAAATGACTAAAAATAATTTCATAAACAAATTTTTGTTTCATTATAATTAAATTTGAAAGACTTAGTTGTCTCGTGTCTAACATTAACATAGCAGAATCAACAACAACCTACTACTACTTTGTACCACTGCAGTCCACTATACCAGATAATAGATAAAACATTCAATCAATGTATTTGAATTCACATTCAGTGGCCACTCAGTTATAATACAATAGAATAGCACCGATCAGTGAAAGACGGGAATGAAGTACTCATGTTGTAAACACATACAAAGTAAATAATTCAGATTTTATTTCTACTTATAACATACATTTTATTCTTACCTCAACTTCTTCATTAACATTTTCCGCAATTGGATCATCAGCAACTTCATATACCTTGGTTGTATCTTCTGAACTCAGCGATTTATCATCAAAAAAACTGTAGAATGAATAGGTATTTTAGTATTTTGAATCAAATTAACAAAACCATAATATAAATATTGAAATTAAGGAAAACCCCTAAAATAAACCATCTTAACATAAAACCAAAAAAAAAAACAAATTAATATCACAAAATCATAATAATTTAAAATGAAGATTCAAATAAACAAAACCCTTAATACGAATCACCATGATAAACCCCACTGATAGAATCGTGTATAAAATATAGTAAGAATAAATCATTTACCTTGATCGAAGGAAGAACGCTGTTTCAATACTGGTAGTTAATTTTGGAGCCGATCTAAAAGGGTTTAATATAAAAAGTTATTATGGAAGCAGTTTCTATCACTTATCAGTTATCACGGAAGATAGGAAGTCAGTTATATGAATTTTGAAACTAAGCCCTTGAATGACGGAGATGAATTATGACGTCAGTTTATGACGTCAGAAACAGGGGTACATGTCATTCAAAAACTTTTTCTTTTATTAGATATAAAGATTAGAAAACCGAACCAATGATAAACCCAATGAATAGCTGGACCACATTCTTGTTCCAATAGACTATATAATCATGATGTTTAGAGTACAAATAAATATACACAAAATATATTACTTTACTATTACATTGTCGCCGGTCCTTCATTTGTGTAGATTAAATCTGACCATTCAAAATATATCAAAACTAAATGTTAGCCATTGAAATTAAAATATTATCTACGTTAACAAAGTTGAGCCAAAATTGGACATTATCATATTTGATCCTGTAGATTACTGAACTGTTCTATAATTTAGGAAGTGTATTTTGAATACACTTTCAATGCCATGTTCATATATACGGATCATTGGATCAATACCCTTTTTATATATCAAAATCTAATTTCACATAATCACATACATGATACATATATTATATGCAATCCTCAACTTCCGGTCTTCCACTCCTTTTTTCATAATTTTACTGGTTCTCTATTTCATATTTTTAGTTACATCTATGCGAGCTTTTGTGTGTGGTTTCGTGGCTGTACGTATTTATTTTGTTTGCTCTTGTTTTTTGTATTGATGTTAATTTTAGATCACATTGTAATTTAAGTTATATATTGTTCTATTACCTTTTCTGTCCTTGAGAAGATATTGATTTTTTCCCTCTTTTTTTTTATATTATTCCTTAAGTCCCATAGGGTTGATCCTTTAGAATTGGACTCATTTTCTCATTGAGCGAAGGGTACGAAATAAATCAGATTGATTAAAAGCACTATGTGAAATATTCGGTTTTTCCTCTTCCTCTATCCCATAAGTACAGTGTTTGAATCAATCGAGAACCTTTTCTTCTGTCTGAATCAATATTATTCCATTCCAATTCCTTCCCGATACCTCTCAAGGAAAATATCGAATTGGATCCTAAATTGACGGGTTAGTGTGAGCTTATCCATGCAGTTATGCACTCTTCGAATAGGAATCCATTTTCTGAAAGATCCTGGCTTTCGTGCTTTGGTGGGTCTCCGAGATCCTTTCGATGACTGATGTAGTAGTTTTTAGTGATATACAAGTCTTAGGAAAGACGAGTATAAATGCGGCAAGTATTAAACTCGACGATTTAGGAAAACCGAAGAATCGAATAAGTGCGGGTTCGTTCTCGAAGGAGGTGTGTGTATTAATGTGCCAATATATATGAAATCAAGTTTGGATTTTTGAATGTATTACGTAGACACAAATCTACAAATCTCTCCTCGAATCGACTTTCTCGATTAAAGGAGCCTCAAAGAATGAAAACGATCACGTGGAGTGAACGTTCTCGATGACTTTAGAACGTTGGTGGAACACCAAAACGTTCAAGAGGGTTTAATCTTGAAAACACAAGCAAATATAATATACGTAGATAATACTTGGGCGGCAAACCCTCGATTAGCCCTCTTTCTCAAAACACGCACAAGCAAGCGGAGGAAACGAGGCGGCGCGAAGCACTTAAGAGCCTTTTTCCTTTAGGTCGTGAAATACAACCGCCTTATACCCACCTTATAGTTTGTGTTAATTGAAATTAAGCCTCACGAAAGTATTTATCTATTTTGCCTTTAAACTTTTGCTTTAGATTCGAATACAATGATCGAGTGATGAAATCCCGAATCAAGGTTGCGTTTTCACGCTTTTGGAGTACTTGTATGTTTATTGTTCTTACGTAGTACAATATAGTAATAATATATTCACAAAAAACGAAAACCAATATATCTACAATATAGTAAAGATTGTTGTGTGTTTAACTTAGGAAAATTAAACACGATTTATTTGGATATTATACTATAATAGAGAAAAATAACAAAAATGAGTATGTACGATATTCACGCTTTCTAAAAATTGAAAAGCAAAAACGCACTACTCACACAAACACGATACTAATAATAATGGCACACTAAACACCTCCCCGGCAGCGGCGCCAAAAATGATGTAGTAGTTTTTAGTGATATACAAGTCTTAGGAAAGACGAGTATAAATGCGGCAAGTATTAAACTCGACGATTTAGGAAAACCGAAGAATCGAATAAGTGCGGGTTCATTCTCGAAGGAGGTGTGTGTATTAATGTGCCAATATATATGAAATCAAGCTTGGATTAGTGACGTTTTTGGTTTAGAAAGGGAAAAATTAAAAACGAGCTACGACTACGATTACACTACGACGAATTAACGTAAAACGCGAACGTAAATACGTAAAACGCGACGAAATTAAAAACAAAACCTAAAAAATTAATTAAAAATTAAAACTAAGTCTAAAATAATATAAATAAGAATAAAAATCCAACAAATATATTTTTAAACCTTTTATTAGTTAAATATTCAATTTTTAATGCTAATTAAAGCCCAAAAATTAAATATAATTAACAAAATGCCCAAAATATTAATTTATTGAACTAATAAGTCACTTATATTATTTAAAGACTAAAAACTATTTTTCCTAAATTTTAAAAACTATTTTTCTATTTTTTAATCACTAAAAACTATTTTTAAACTAAAATAATCCTAAAAAATAATAAAATAATGCCAAAATTAATTTGATAATTTTAAAAATCCTAAATTACCCTAATGAACAGTAGAAAATTGAAAAAGTTTGAAAAATGTAAAAATTTACACTAAAAGACAAAACAGTTTAGTAATTAAACCCTAATTAACTTAAATTAATTATAAAAAATAATTAAAAAAGTGAACAGTTATAAATTTTTAAACTAAAAATCTTAAAATAATTTTCTAAATCTAAGAAAAATTTTAAAACTGAAAAATGTTGATTTTCTACACTAAATGCCAAAACAGAATAGTAAAAAGTTAATTAAAAATAGCAATTTAATCTAAAAATCATAAAATGAACAGTAACTTAGAAATTAAATAAACTGAAAAATCAGAAATTAAAAAAGAAAAATAATGCAAAAAGTTTGAAGCCCTAATTCCTATTTAAGGTCACAAAAGACAAAAAAAGAAAGAAGAGTGATAGTGACACTTGGACTGTTTTGTCCTATTGCTTGGCAGGGGGAACTAAACAACTAGCAGGGGAAACGTTTTCCCACTACTTATGCAGAAAAACGTGTCTGGTGCTTTATTTTGGCTGTAACTTGTGATTGGATTGGTATTGGTTGAATACAAGGGCACCCCCACACTCAGTGGTGTGTGGGGAGTCAAGATAAACAAGAAAAAACACCACTCAAACACAAAGATCACACTTAAATAGGCAATTACAGTCACTGTATGTTGCTATGGTGGTCAGGGCACACTTAGCTGATGCAAATGGTTATCTAATGAGATTCAATCCACCAAAACTCTCACAACACACTTTCAAATCACAAATAAGCTACTAGCAATCCTATATTACCAATACCCTTAACAACTAACAAGATATTGATGAGAATCCTTCACCAAAACTACACAGAAAAGGGAGTTACTGAATTCTAAGCAATATTGCCAAATATTAACATGCACAATCTGATTTAAACTACCCTATACTCAAATAATAAACTGATAAATAACAATACTAACTAAATGGGTGTGTTAAGACTAAAATTAACCTACCATGTTGTCAATCATGCTTGGTTATCACCTTATCCAAACACCCCTTTAAAACTGGAAATCACTACTTTTGCAAATCAAATGTGTTCAAACTTCAACTAAACAAATTATGAGTGATCTAAACATTCATACAACTATCAATTAAGCATAAGCAAACAGAAACATAAACACAAAAATGGATTTCTCACAAATTCATACAACTCACATAAAAATCTCACAAAAACATGCCAATGGGGTTCAAGCCTTATACCTGGGCTGATGGCCTTCCAATGGCTTGTGAGTGAGCTTTCAAAGGCTAATGAACAAGTAGAGAGAGCCTGCTGTAGGAATCCAAGAGGACCCTAGGCTTTAAATATCTTCAAACAAGAAAAAAATGGGAAATGGAATGATGGATGCTTGTCACTTTATGAACCTGCACAAGGAAAATAAACAAAGGAGGTGAACTGATAATAAAAGCAAATAAGCTAATAAGCTAGCTTATTGATTAAGCTACTTATGGCTTATTGCTTAAATAAAAAAAAACTTGAAAATGGATTTTACTTGAAACCTTTTTAACTAAACAGAAAAACTTGAAATCCTTCTTAACCAATTGAAATTAACTAATGTTACTCACAATCCAAGATAACAGCTTCCATTTTCACTTCCACAGTTATCTTGGATTTGAGTTTTAGAAAAAGAAAAGAAAAACGTTTGCCACCAAAATCCTTGGACAAATGAAACCTTTATGACTTTTAACACTAATTTGCAAGAAAGATAACAATTAACTAAATCAAGTATGAAACTTGGGAACTCAGTAGCATTGTAAATTCAGAAACTTTCATTATCATTACTTGTAAAAAAAAATACAATAAAACTGGAACAAAAAACCATGTCACATGTCGACATTGGTTTTTATACTACTTCACAGAAGAATCTAGAATCCTACAAATGCTAAAACCCTAACAACTGGATTTCCTATCTTGCCCTTAGTCAAAGTCTTGAATTTTCAGTCAAGAATCAGCCCATGTGATTTTGTTGGATGCCAGGTTGTAAAGGAGTGATCAGGGTCGTCCATTGTGACTTTGGGACCAAGGAGAATGCCTTGGTCGTTGGATTTCTGCTAGGATTCCCCTTTTGCCATTTTTGTTGAAGCAGGGGAGTATGGGGGGTCCACTTTGGGGTCACGGGGTGGAGGTTTTATAGGTGGGTTTGGTTTGTGTGATGGGAAATTGCTGATCTGGAAACTTAGGGGTAAAACCCCTTTGTTTTGTGTTAGATTAGGATTAGGGTTTATAGGGATTAGGGGTGGTGAGCAGTTGGGTTTAATTCGGTTTATGGTTTAAAAAGATGTTTCCCACCACTAATCATTAAATAAATATGTTTAATAACAAAGGGTTCAAAAGGGGTTGTGACTGGGTAGTATAAGGTTATGGACTGGTTCGTTTCATGAAAGTGGACTGGTGGGGGTGACGTGTCAAAAGGGGAGTGGTGGGTTAAGAATGCTGTCTGGCCACAAATACCCCTCCATGTTCTTTCTTCTTTTCATTTCCTTCTTTAATCAGCCAAATATGGTTTTCCCTTTATAAAAAGTTTCATGTACTTGTCAAATATGGCACATGGCATTTCCAAACTTTTAACAAGGACCATTTATGCAATTTTGACCATTTCCAAGGGCTTTTCTTGTACATTCTTGATATTTTAGGGACCCATT